>VWZI01007616.1:61998-95728 GCA_013396835.1 Psilopogon haemacephalus
ACAAAACAAAACCCAACTCCCAAAAAACAAAGTCTGCATGGGACAGGAAAAATAAGTCTTGAGAGATTTTCCTTAATCTCTTCCCTCCACCGAATGATAAATTTAGATAATCTCTTGTAATGCAGTTTTAGGGATGCTGACAGCCCAGTATTTGAGCAATTAAACCCACAAGAACGTCTGCCTTGCCCACCCCCACCCCTCAGGTGCTTGCATTCTGTGCTAGAGCAAACCCTATTCAGTGGCAAAATGGCATGTTACACTTCACTTTTTTGTTTTTTTTTTTTTTGGCATAAAGTTTTATTTCTCAAATAAAATAAGTGTATTTTACAAAGCAACTCAAGCAAAATGTGCAACTTCTCCATGCTGTGGCATATGCTGTCCGTCTAACGTTACGAAAACAGTCCATGGAAGATCCTCAATTCTTTACTGAACATACGAGCCTGCTGAGAACAAAACCATCCAGAGAACTGGAAGCAGGGCTTAAAAGCACAGTTAAGGGGGAGATGGGTGGCTTCTAGCAAAATACAAACGTGGCTTGTAAGCATGTTCCCAGTCATCTTTTACAGTTCTCAGATTTTGCTCTTACCTCCTACTGTTAACATTTAATAAGCACAAAATAAAGAAGTGTAAATTAAAAAGCTACAGGACCTGCATTCAGCTGGCTCCAGCGAAGCTCTGAGCAACAGGACTCCTGTGCTGCCCTGCTAGGTAGGAAGCAAGCAGAAACCTTGGAGACACTTGGAAGCCTGGAAAGAATCCTTCCACTGTGACTGCTCAGCTTGAGCTCCTGTTCACTGACATGGTAACACCAGCTCCCTGTAGTCCAGAGAGCCCAATAGGAAGACCAGGACAAAAATTAAGCAGCAGCAAGTCTTTGATCTATCGGAAGGCTTTGATTAATCCATGTTTATCAAATAGCTGCCTTTCTCCTCAGGTGGCCAGTAAAGCTGCTATAGGCTTTCCCACTGCAAACTACAACTCTCATTCAAGACCACTATGTTCATTTCAAATCAGAATCCTGCTCGTCTCTTTGCTGTTTTAACTGCTGTCTTTTAAAACGTTTAACAAGGTCAAGCTTACCACAGCGGCAGAAGCCACTGCAGGCTAAACTACTTTGTGATCTCCTATTGTCTTGGGGCAAAAAAACCCAACCAACATGACAAAAAACCCAACACTTAGGGTATGCATGTCAGGTCAAATAAAACTTGCCACACGAGGGAAAAAAAAACTTCTGTTTCAAGCATAACAATCCAGGGACCCAACACACAAATTAAGCATCTCAAAGGCTGGGCATCTCCAGCTCCAAGTGATGTCCAAGAGCATTCTGCGTCTTTGAATTTCAGAGCTGAAAAGGTGTCTTGTCTGCACGGACACTCCCAGCACCCAGCTTTATCCTCCTGCCCCATCAGTGGAGGGAAATATGCCCTCAGGGAGGTAACATCAAGCCGTTTAGTTAGCTCTCTCCCTTTCACTGACTGCAAAAGCAGACGAAGAAAATTAGCCAGGTGATGCAGGAGACAAAATGGGACTGGTTTCACAGCCAGCCACTCCTTCCCATAAAGGGGTTTGCCTCAGAGCTGGCATACTGAATCACTGCAGTTTTCTTTCCTACCTACAGCAAACAAGTTGTGTTTGTATATAGCATTAAGTGAAGGCTATGTGCTTTACCATTTACTATTCAGATAGAAGAAACACAAAGTGGGTGGTCTGTCAGCTTCCCTTGCAAGCTTTCTAGTAGAAGCATTCTTTATTAGGGTTAATAGAAGCGTAATTTTCACCTACTATTGTTTGGCTTTGAAGACTTAACCACGAAATGAGTAAAACCCCCAAAACAAGGACTTTGAAAGGGATATTTCAAAAGAAAGGAATCTATAGAATCAGAAGTTCACAGTTTATAACTAGGTCAGTATCAAACTCCTTCGCTAACAGTTATCCCTTCATCTGCCAATTTAAAACAGTAATGTAAGCTTACTGTAAGTATGTAAATCAATTCCAGAAATGTTGTGTTATGTACAGTACAGACTTGATCATCCTGAAATCTTCTGACACTCTCACACTCTCAGAAGAAAAATAAAAATCCACCGTGTTTTGGAACAATTTGAAGCCGTAATTTGCACGTCAAGTTTCTACTGTTATGGATCCCCACAGAAGCAAGTACTTCAGAACATAAAACCATTTCAGGAGGGAGATGCTTT
Source organism: Psilopogon haemacephalus (assembly GCA_013396835.1). Taxonomy (NCBI): domain Eukaryota; kingdom Metazoa; phylum Chordata; class Aves; order Piciformes; family Megalaimidae; genus Psilopogon; species Psilopogon haemacephalus. Next base: position 64,194 of record VWZI01007616.1, read on the forward strand.
AACACATAAACTGACACTGCTTTTGCTTACCTCTTTACAACCAGAGGCCCTCTCCCTATGGCGCTTTTCTACAGTTAAGTGCTACGGGTTAAACTGGTAACAAATGAACAAAGCTATTTTAAATACAGGTGACAAAACTTGTTTTATTTTTGCTTTAACTGCAGAAAAATAACATGGAGTTGTTTGGTGTAACCCCATCTAGGTATTAGAACAAATCTTATATCTAGCCTAACTGAGGTAGTGTTTCAAACTACGGCATAAGATATGCTAGCCCCATTCTGGGGGAAACTACACATTATTTCCTTTGGAGTTTATACCACTATTTGGTCTACTGTGATTGACATTTTGGTTTTACAGAAGTTATTTATTTCTTATGACAAGAGAATTCCAATAGTTACTGTTGTGGTATGTTTTCAGAGCATTTTGAACATGCTGTGACACAGGATACATTATTCGTGTCATGGAAGCGTGGAATCAGTTTCTTTGATCCTTCTTTCAGTGGGAACTCATGAAAAGGTTAACTCTAGGAACTGAATTTGCCTATGAGCAGCAACTTACAATCTGCTTTACCAGAATCTGACATATGCGGTGCACAGGAAAACTCAGTGAAGTGATAGTTGCAAAGCAGTGCTTATGTGGCAAGCTTAAGTCTCCAACAAGAACAGAGAAGTAACTACATTTCACTAGGAACTGTGTTTTACTGTTCACAGGACTACTTATTGAAATCTCCAGTAGCATAGCTAGTATGAACAGGGTTTTAAGCATCAGGATAAATTCCACTTATCTTCACTTAGGTATTAATCTGACAGATATAAAAAATGGTAAAAGTGAATGGATAAAAATATGTTCTACTTAGTACAGTCCAGCTGAATTATTCACCTATATCAAAATCAAAGGGTAATCCCTTCTGTTAAACAGGCATTCTAGCAAAGGTGGCCATGCTACTGTATATACACATTTGCATATATTTATATTACCTTTGTATAAAGGTTTCAGATTTTTAATATCCATGACAAAAGTGATGTGGATTCTTACTCTAAAGTTTGCACTCATTAACCTAGAAACCTCACTAGTAACATAATAGAGGCAACTATTTCAGTCCTTAACAGTCATTTTATCATTTAACTTTTGCAACAGATCTTAAATATTGTATAAAATTATAAGCACTGCTGCTCCAAAATTTTACTTAAGGCTTTTCACTACAATTATTAGTACTATTCTGATGCTCGACCACTCACCCCACTGAAAGGTCAAACAAACCTTTGTTCTTATAAAAGGCTGTTTCCACGGAACTTGGAAAACACACGTTATGTTTTCTCACAAAAGCAGCAATGATTAAATGTCTTCAAGTTTAGCTCACACATTTTTCATTTATCTGATATGAATCATGCTTTTTTTTTTTTTTTTTTAGAAGGACTTTAGCTAAGAGTAAGACCAACATTTGTTCTATAACAGCACTATATGAGTGTAGAAACTGCAAACACATGCATATCATTCAGGGAACACAATCAAATTTCAAAATTTTAAAGTTTAAATGATTGGTTACTTTCAAAAAATCAAACTGTAGTGAAAACCCTTAACTGGTTCTGACACGATACATGTATGTAAATGTAATGAAGAGACTGCTAATAAATGACTTACGACTATAGCAATATCAAAATAACTTAAAGGAAACCTCAGATTCACAAAGGCTTTTCTTTTCTATCTGAAGTTACAAACCCCCAAGTAGTGTTATAAACAGTACAAACGAAAACAACAGAGAAAGGCCTAACATTAATCCCCATAAATCTGCCATTACAGCACGACTCCCCATCGCTGGCAATGAAATGCATCTCTCCGATTCCTAGTGTCCAGAGTTTATAAAGCAAGGCATTGTTCTGCTGCTCTGGAACAGAATTGGAAGTCAATTAATTAAAAAAAAAAAAAAAAAGATGTCTGTGCATGTTGTCCTGTGGTTTTTTTTTTTTTTTTTTTTTTTTTAACTTTATGATAGAAAATGAAATGAAAAATCGTGGAGATGTTCAGTGCTTGGCTCTTGCATATACTGGTAAATACAATTATTAAAACTATGGTAATGTTTAGTTAATCCCCAAATTGCCCAAAATACTGGGACAGTAAATTGGCTGAAGAAGAAGAAAAAAAAAAGAAAAAAGAAAAAAAAAAGTTTTCAGTTCAGTCTTCAGGTACCAGTAATTTCTGGAACGGTCTGAAAGATGATGCTCCAAGCTTTTTTTTTTATCCAGTCAGTCAGAGGTTGTCTGAGGATGTCAAAAAGTCTGTATGTAATACACTACAGACAAGACAGAGGTCAGGATTCAGCTGGTGTATCCATTACTGGCTGTTTTGCTGGCATTGCTAAGATAGCCTCTGCTTCTTCATGCATCTAGAAGGAACAAAAAAAAAAGAGAGTTAATGAGAGTTTCAGATTTTACTACAGGGACAATTTCCTTCAAGACACACTTGTGCTGGTTTGAACTAATTGGAGGATTTTGAATTATAAATTAGAGTACAGGCTGAGAGAGGAAAGCACTAACAATGCTACTCCACTCACAGCTTTACTGAGAAAGAAAAAAAAATTGTTTTAAGAGTTGTAACCCAAACATAGATAAATCAGATGGTTTCAGACCACTCTGGGGCTGTGACTGCTCTTGCATGGCTCCTTTCTCCCTGCCTTTTGTGGCTGATTCTGAATAATTCCACTAACCTCTTTTCCTACTGCTAATCCCCCCTGGCCAATCTACCTTTGCCTGTCTGCTGCATCAACAGATGCTGAGATAAGATTGGGGAAGGGGGGAAAGGTGGTAGGGGTGGTCAGAAACCCCTCTTAGGGATTCTGATCTCTGGGAGGGGTGTGGTGTTTCTGTATTATCTTTTCACTGTACATATCTGTAAATATCTGTTATACATTGTAAATCTCTGCTTGTATATTGTGCAAAGCTGTAAACATAAAGCTTCATTCCTCAACTTCCAGCCGACTGAGTCCTAGCCTGGGTTATTTCCAAGTGTAGGGGTGCAGGTAACTGCTAAACCACCACAACACCTGAAAGCATTATTCAGAACAAGAAACCTGCACTCAGCTGGCACATTTTTGGTGCATTCAGAGCATCTGAACTCTCCACTTACTTGTAGGAACTGCACATCTTGAAAGAGCTCCTGAATGAACCTTCGAGATGGAAGCCGAAATGTACAATGTGCTAGCAAGTAGGACACCTCAGAGTAAAGGCATATGTCATCAAATGCCTGGGGATACTTCTCCTTAATTCTGGAAAAAAAAAAAAACCAACAAAAAACCAAAGAAAACAATACACTTTTTAAACTGTTGAACAGACTGCCATCACATTGTAAGAAATTTTCCAATCAGATTCTGTCATGGTTAACAGACTACAACAGTAATACAAATTATGGAAAAGCAAACTGAAAAAGAAAAAAATTTTAAAATCTTAATTTCTGAGCCTTTCTGCACTTTGTTTTAGTAGTTGTGTGTTAGATTCTAATGTTACCAGCTCAGACATCAAAAGGTTTTATTACAACATTTGGTCCCCAGATTTTTATTCCTGTATTTTAAATATTATTGTTTTGTTCAGTTTTTTTTTTCCCCCTACAAATATATTCCAGGAGTTGTACCCTTGCTCAGAGAAGATCTATATTTCTCAAACAGTTACTTTGCTTGTTACTCTGCTTATCTATTATTTGGCATGAGTAAAAAAAAAAAAAAAAAAAAAGGCATTATAGTTTCTTCTCTNAAAAAAAAAAGGCATTATAGTTTCTTCTCTAAAGATGCATGATTGATGTGGTTTTAAGCCCAACTGCAGCCAAGACCCACACAGCTGTTCACAGAACTGCCCTCTCCACCCAATATAGGAAGGAGAAATTTGCATTAAAATGCAAAACTGCAGGCCAAGATAAGGAGACTATAATAGAGTGTTACAAAAGAATGGGTGAACAACAGTGCTAACAGCAATAGCAAAGAAAGTAACATATCTACAGTGAGTAATATGCAATGTCTTCAGCTGCGTACCAAAAGCTTGAGAAGAGACCACTTATTATAGCAGGAATGAAGTATCAATACCCCAATAGCTGCTTCAGTGGGCTGCTACCTGTCCTGCAGCCCCTCCCAACCTCTTGTGAAGAGAACTGACTTTCCATCCTAGCCCAAGCCAGGAAAATAATACACTGGGTATATAACAAAGTATCACTACAACTGATTTTAGAAAGACTGGAGAAAAGTAAGAAGACAAGCGGAGAAATACTAGAAGCGCAATTATTTGTTTGGATTTTTGCTGTATTCAATCATATTTGCCTCTCAATTTTTTGAGAGGTCAGAAATAAAGTTAATGGCTATCCCAGAGCTGATGTTGCTAAACCATCTGACATGTATTGAACTTACGTGAGGAGTCCAGTTTCGTGACCCTTAGTTCCTACCGAGCTGCTCAAGTTGATTACTAAACGTAAGACTTCTTTCCGCAGGAGTATTCTGCACACTGGTGTATCATCTGGGATTGATTTTACTCCTGGAAAAAAGATAAATCAAACAGTGTGGGGTTTTAAAACAGAATGGTCTTTCACTCTGCTAATCTGACACCACAGAAGTGTGCTTGAGCATCTCATGGACACATAAATGCACATTTCTGTATGTCTTCTGAAATATATAAAAAAAAAAAAGGCTTCCACTGAAATGAAACCTTCACAACCCACAGCTTTCAGAAATTTTCACATAGAAATGTCTCTAAAAGGTAAACTACAATTTCATAAAGGGTAAAACATGCAAGATACAATTGCAGTGCTGGCTCTATCAATAAATCATTTGCTGCACAGTGGGCAAGTGATTAACTGCTCTGTTTCTGTTAGATGCTGGACAAGTTATCAACCAGCTACTTCATCAGAAATCACAGCAATTCAAAAGGTAAAGCAGAAACCTAAAAGGAAAATGTCTTTGTCTTAGAAATGCAGTAATTTTTTCTTTTTTTTTTCTTTTAAATAACAAACATCAGTTTATTGCAGTATATATAAATGAAGAACTTTTTCCATGATATCTAAATACTGTTTCCATAGTTACAGTCTAATAATGACAGGGTTTTCAAGCTTACCTAGTACAAGCTCTGTGCTCTTGGTGCTACTAGCAGACCCATGGGACACAGCATCACTACAGCCTGAAATTCCAGAAAACTTGGAGGAATGCACATCTAAGTGATTGTGTATGGTCTGTCCACACCAGTCAGTATACGGAATGTCTGCAAAATCTGACACGGACAAGATGTTGCATCTTTGTTATTCAAACTCTTATTTCTCTTTTTTTTTTTTAATTGAAGTTTTCTTTTCTAATTTTTTCAAGAATGGTATACAGGCAAAACTCTCATGTCCTTGTACTGTACTGTGCACACCAACTAGGTGCTGGATTTTGGGACAAAATGTCTACAAATAACTTTCTTTTTTGATCTTAAAATACCAGAGTGCAAATAAACTTCCAGGCATTGACTGAAGCCTAAAAGCTGCCATCACACAGGAACTTTTGTTGAGGTACCTGTACTCTATTTTATGTTACAGATGTTGCAGAAAGAGCTTGAACATCAACAGAAAGATGTGACAAGTAAGATTCTTCTGTGAGTTTTCACTATCCACAGCTTTTAGCACTTAAAGGAGATTAATATAAAATACAAACATTTAATTCATTGTGCTCTTAATACACACAGTGAAACATGTCTGAAGAGACTCCTGGAGATCATCTAGTTCAGCTTTAACCCCTTGCTTTGCTTCACTTAAAAAATGAGGTAAGATTACACTGTAAAGAGATTCCTGTTATATACAACTGGAATTTCTATTCCTGCAGCACATGTTCATGGCCTCCCCTCCCTTGGCTGCAAGCCTCTCACAAGAGCCACTGCTGCACATTTAATCCACTTAGGTTATATGAAGTCTACAGCAGGGATTTTATTCCTTCCTGATACTGAAAACAAATTCAGTTCTCTAGGCCACTCATCTCATCTTACACATCATCCTCCCTGCCAACAGTGCCTTTCATGCAATACTAGTTGAACCCATGACTGTTATAAAGTGGTGAGAATCCTACTAAGCATGTATTTAGCAGATTATCTTGATTACAGACATTACAAAATGGGAAGTAACCACAAACTCTGCAGGTGACTTTAGGAAAACACAGCTATGAATGTGACCCAAATCTCAAAACGTGAAGAAAGGCAACTAAACCAAGAAGTTACAGCTAGCATTCAAACTCTTCTTATCTTCTTGACTGTTGGATGGTACAGACTTGTTTTCAAGTCAGACTTTTAATTAGTTTGAGAGCAAGTGTCAACTTGCAGGACATGGATTTTAATCACGAAACAAACTTTCAAACTTTGTGCTTTACTGTGGTCTTCAGAGGTATGTTAAAAAAACATGCAGACATGTAGTTACACTAACATCAGAAGAAATTAAAAAGCTGGATATGACCATGGAAGTATCACTGGTGGCATGGTGAGATTATTAGAGACAACTGATGTCAAGGTCAACAGCCAGTACGGAAAAAAACCCCTTACAGATGAATCAAATTCAAACATAATCAAAAATTCAGTATTTTCATTCAGTTTCATAGAATGGTTTAGGTTGGAAACGACCTCAAAAATCACCCAGTTCCAAGCTCATGACATAGGCAGAGACACCTCCTACTAGAACAAGTCACTCAAGGCCTCATCCAGCCTTCTCATTATGCTTCTCTACAAATAATACCAACCTGTACGACTATATGAAGAGTTCACTTTGTTGTTAGGCTGATAACCCAGTATTTGAATGCAGACACAGTAAAGGCAGTTCTCATCTGTGTGCTCCTGCAGCCCTGTATCCTCTGTGTTTTCTAAAAACTGGGAGGCATCTGAGCGGCTGGTATTCATTATTTCTGTGAGACTGATCTGCTGTCGGAGCATCTGAAAAGGGCTTTTGACAACATCACTTGTGCCTGATGGAAGACCTGTAGATAAGCAATTGGATGTGAAAAAAAACAACAAATAAAATCAAGGAAGTGTGATGATACTGAAACTTTCGAGTTGTTAAATTCCAAGATTTGGGAAATAGATATGTTTTAGTCCTGGCTTACCACAGAACACTGCAAAGGACAGAATCCAACCTTCAAACATACATACAGAACACATACACTGTAAGGTGATGTGGCAAACCCTGGCATTACAGCAACATCAGTGTGCTGGTTTGAGGCTAACTGGAACATTATAATGAGAGAAATTAGATCATTGGTTATAAGAGAATAATAATGATCATTCACTGGTTTGCTAAAAGGGATAAAAAGATGAAGTATCAACAATTTGTGCGTCTCTGCCTCAGAGTGCTTGTTCCCTTCAGATCTCTTCTCTCTAACATCTTCTACTAACCCTGGCAAGCTTTGCTGGTTACTTGTCAGAGAGAGAGATGGTGGCTTTCAGCCTCTCCTAGGCTTATTGTGTCTGTCCAGGAGGGAATTTGGATTCCTGTATTATTTCTCAATTGTATATAACTGTAAATATCTGTAAATATATTGTGTGTATATGCTTGTAAGTTTAGCTCTGCTGTAAACAGAGCTTTATCTTACTTCCAAGCTGTGTGAGCTGGTCTAGTAAAAATTCTAATTGTGGGGGTGGGGGGAGGTTTCCTTAACCCACTACAATCCAGTAATAGCCATAGCCAGGTAACACTAACACCTTACCAGTTTTCGTAAGGTCAAACAAGATTTGTTGCACCAGGTGCTTAAATGGCAAATGCGCGAATTAAACACAGAAACACAACTGAAAAAACACTACATAACTCAGTGCTTGTAAGTGATTAAACAACACAGAAACAAGCCAAAGACACTTCAGGTGATGTGCTCTTCACTGGGTAGTAAAATGCCAACGAACACAAATTTTGAATAAGAGTTGCTCTGCACAGAAACTTAGCAAACCAGTGAAACAGTTTCTGGAAAATCGGTTTTAAAATTACATTCACAGCACAAAAGAAAATAAATGTATCAGGAAAGTGTGTCTACTTGGATGTCCAAAGTGCTTGTAATAACATTGTAGCTGACTAGGAGGCAAGACAACAGATATACTTCAGGACCAGTTCAAGTACTACTTTGTCTTTCATCCTCCTGAAAAGATACATATTGATGCCCTACAGAATTCTGACTACTCTGGAGCAAAAAGGAAGTGCATTCTAGAATAATCCAGGCAACACAGAGCACTTGCAATTGTCTTGAATCACATCTCATCACCTCTGCTGGTCAACTATCATAGAAACACCACACAAAGTAAAAAAAATTACTTTATGAAATACACAACTAACACTTTTATTGATACCTATAAATTCACATGTAACCAAAGAGAATTCAAATTGTAGCAGCTCAGTATGTGATGTATATATTTCATCTTGGCTTGGACTTTCATAGAATCAGTAAGGGCTGGAAGAGACCACAAGGCTCATGTTGTTCCAACACCCCTGCCATGGGCAGGGTCACCATACCATAGATCAGGCTGTCCATAGCCTATGCCAGCCTGGCCTTAAACATCTCCAGAGATGTGGCCCCAACCACCTCCCTGAGTAACCCATTCCAAGGTCTCACCACTCTCATGGTGGAACACTTTGTTCCATTCTTTAATGTAGTATCACTGTCTCACTTTAACAAGCATTAGCTCACCCTGAAGAGATGTAGCTTTCCCTCTTTTGTTTATTAGAGCAGGACAAACCTTATATTGCTTTCAAACAACACCAACATATCATGATCTAAATGAAAGGAATGACTGGCTGGCTATCCTGTATCTGTATCACAGCTCTGGAAACTTAATAGCTAAAAAACCAAACTTTTCTGTAAGGAAAAACCATCAACAAATAAACCAACACCCCATCCAATGAACAAACAAACAACAGAAAGGTTCTAGAAAGGAACAGAATGGGTACCTCCTGCATCAGGTGCAAAGACTCTAGCTCCACGGTCATCAAATGGAGGTGTGGTTTTCTTCTGGAAGTATGGAGTTTCCTTCACCTGGAATTTTCAAGTGAAAAATTAAACTTAGTAAATTGAGAGTTATATATAAATGAAAATAGACTTCATGACGAAATAAAACATTATCTATTTTTTGCTTCAAGAAAAGACCCCATTAGAGAAAAATCCCAAATACTAAAGAATAGCCAATGAGAAAAAAGGTTTGGTTGTGAATGAACATTTACTATGCACGGCTTATGGAGAGTCAGTAAGTGCTGTAACAGGGCTGACAAGCTGCAAGGAAACCAGTGACCCAGTGGCTGTTAGTGACCTGTCTATGATTGCACCACTAAAGGAGAGCAGTGCAAGAACACCTGAGCTGTCCCTGAGCTGCTGCCTTTAAGATGTTGTAGTCAACACATCTTAACTCTACAAAAAAAGATTGAAAAAGAAGAAATGAGGTAACAAATATGCTTCAGAGACTGTGAAGGAGAAAGAAAAACTAACCACCTCATAAAGAGGGAGCAGAAACAAGTATGATGGAAAATCCTGTCTGTGCTCTAATTTTTTAAAATTACTAAGAAAGTAATGGAGATTTCAAAGGCTAAGACCAAGCAAACAAAAGGAAGCTCAGTGATTTACCTTTCACACAGACCAAGTGCTGTGAGTAATTCAGTAAGGTAACATTAAACTCTGATGTAGCAGTTTGTTAGATAGAAATGCGTTCTAACCAAGCAGAAAGGGAAAGCAATTAGTTAGGTATGAAAAAGAAGCTGACTTAAATACATCTATAAGGTTAAGACAATATGGTAAAACACATAAACTAGTACTTCGCCTTAAAACCGTGGTTGGAGGGAGTTAAATGTGCAGTTATGCACGCCATTTATGGCTGACCACAGAATCACAATCAGAGAATGACAGATTCACAAAACAATAGGGGTTGGAAGGCACCTCGAGGTCATCTAGTCCATTTCCCCGACAAAGCATATATACAACCATACTAATTAGCTGGCTAAAGAGGTATTAACAAATGCCCACAGACTACGCTAATTTTAGAATAAAAGTCAGCTTTGAATTAAAAAAGTCTTATGACAGCATATTTATACTATCATTGGTTAAAGCCCCTCTAATCCAGCCTGCGTCATTAATTGCATTGTAATTCAAAACGGATTAGACATTTTCTGTAAACAAAGTTAGAAGTGAGATTCTTTGTTCCCCAAAACGCATTCCTGGCAAGTACATCTGGTTTTCCTGATTTCCTTAGATGAAAACCCATGCCTTTCGCTATGAGATGCAAATGAACCCCACAGTTAGTTTCCACATACATACCTGAAATATTTCATTGATATCCACCGGCAGAGCGAGTCCAATGTAATCATCAGAGCTACCATACGTAGCATTAGAAACCATGGAGCGAACAGAAGAGGAACGCTGAAGTGTGTTTTGGTTAATAGGACTCAATAAATCTTCTTTATCTAACGAAGCATAACTTAAAGCTTTCATGAACCTGTAATTGAAATAGCAACTAAGTCATAACCCTGATAGATCTCTCATTACAAAACACTAAAAGTAAGAATGACTCTTGACTCAAAGACTACCCTCATCTTCCTGCTTTAGAACCCAGAGCTTGCTACCCTGTCACTATTAGAGCTATGTATCCATTGCTTTATTTCTGTTTCACATTCTTATGCAGCATTGCAGAGTTTGGTGGTTCCTTGGATCATTTTTTTTTTCCTCCAAAAGGCCAGAGACAGGAATTTGAAAGACAGCAGGATGGAACTTTGGCAACTGCAAAATCATGTAGTTTCTCCAATTTGTGTGGCTTTGAAAACTGACAGTCTAGGCATGGTCAGTAAAGATTCAAGCTTTTAAACTACTGATTGCCTTGCTTTGAAATCACAGGATGTTAGGGGTTGGAAGAGACCAAAGGAAATCGAGTCCAACCCCCTGCCAGAGCAGGACCATACAATCTAGCTCAGGTCACACAGGAACACATCCAGACAGGCCTGGAAAGTCTCCAGAGAAGAAGACTCCACAGCTTCTCTGGGGAGTCTTTTCCAGTGCTCTGTAATCCTTACAGTAAAGAAGTTCCTCATTGTGTTGAGGTGAAAGCTCTTGTGATGCAACTTACAACGCCTTGTCCCATCCCAGGGAGAAAGTTAGCAGAGCCTGTCCCCCCTATACACTGTACCCATACACTGCACATTCCTCCCCTGGATATTCACAAACTCCAAGCTGATCAGGCACATGTCTGCCAACACAAAGCTTGAGTCCAAGGAACAATGAAAAAAAATGGGTTGAGAAAATGAGATCAGAGGCTGGAGAACAAGTCCTCAGTGCTTGTCAGAGTCCTGATGATGGAAATTTCACATCTGGTCATCTGTCATCTTACTTCTCATTGAAGATTAAAAAGAAAAAAATAAATCTATAAAGCAATGTGGATGGTCTACTGGCAGTGGATTAAAGCCTCTAGTAAAATGAGACATGGTAGAGGAATAGATTATTTTTGTTATATTACTGTAAATTATTATATGTCAGGAGGTTAAGTACAGTAATCATTTGATTTCTTTACTTTCTCTCTAGATATAATTATAGATTAAAATGTCTTCTTCAGTAATTCTTTATTAGTTCTTCTTTATTGTCTTATTTATCCCTGACAAGTCAAAAGATTTATACTGAGATAAAATTATATTTGACCACGTAAACTTCAAGACATTGCTGTGTGATATGAATGCACATACAACAAACTATTTGCTAGCAATTGTTTTCCTCCTGCTAATTCTGACCAGTGCCAATGGGAATGGCAGTCAAGTCACACTCTCAAGTAAGAGGAAATGGGCTCAAGTTGCACCAAAGGAGATTTAGATGGAACATTATGGAACACTGCTTCACCAAGAGGGCTGTCAAGCACTGGATCAGCTGCCCAGGGAAGTGGTGTAGTCACCCATCCCTGGAGGTATTTAAAAGATGTATAGATGTGGCACATGGTGCAGCTCTGCAGTTTAGAGGCACCTCTGGCAGTGTCAGATTAGCAACTGGATCTTAAATGTCTTTTCCACTCTTAATGATTCTGTGATTCTAAAACTCTAAAAATTACAAATTGTACTAGCCACTATTTCATAACAAAGCATTCTAGATTTACTGACAACATAAAATTAAAGATAGAAGTATTAAGCCTAGACATTTGTCCCTCCATTTCCTGTAATATCTAACAGATATATCATTAGCAGTGCTTAACACTAAGATGTTTCCAAGAAAGTATGTCTGCAGCTGATAGGGCAAGACATGCACATTAACATTTCTGGTTAGCTTTTAAATAGAAAGGTGGAAAATCTAGCCTCAAAATGTAATTTATGCAAAGAAATAAGCTCTTCAAACTTTTTGAATGAAAAGAACTAGAAATATCACAAAAACAAATTCACGGATGCTAGTTGCTATGAACATGTGAATTTATCAAAGAAGTATGAGTCAAAGAAACTTTCTGAAGACTGAGAGAAACCTTGCCTTGGCAGGCAAAAAGACAGAATACTTCTTTTCAATTCATTACTTAAGCAGCAGTTAAGAACAATATTTAACTGGAAGTAGTAGTACACTCAGAAATGAAACGACCGTAACTGTTCAGTGCAGATGTTCAGCTGTGGCCAGTAAAAGATTACACAAGGAACCAAAATAATCTGTCAATCTCAAAGATTTACACTATCAATTTTTAACCTTCCCACATACAAAAGCATGTCAGCCATTTCAGTAAAACATTAAACATGTCACCTCAAATCCTTGAGTTTAACCACTGATGTAAGAGACCATGAATAGCTACGTACCAGAATACTGTCAGCCTTACACTGTATGCAGTCCCAAGATGAAAGTCCACTGCAGCAATGCTTCAAGGAACAGTACATTACTACTGCCAGTAAAATGATACTGACTTTTTTTTCCCGTGTACTAGCACAAGAAGTCAGTGACAGAGCAAGGAACAGCATTTCTGATTTCCTGGAAAGTGCAGCTTAACTACTGGGTTTATGAAAAGCTCAACATGAGCCGACAGCGTGCACATACGGCCCAGACAGCAACTGTGTGCTCAGCTGCACTGAGAGAAGTGTGGTCAGCAAAGCAAGGGAGGTGATTCTCCTCCTTTACTCTGCTCTCCTCACACCCCACCTGCAGCACTGTGTGCAGTTCTGGAGCCCCCAGCACAAGAAGGACATGGAACTGTTGAAGAGAGTTCAGAGGAGGGCCACGAAGATGCTGAGAGAGCTGCAACAGCTCTACTATGAGGACAGGCTGATAGAGTTGGGGCTTTTCAGTCTGGAGAAGAGAAGACTTCCAGGAGACCTTATAGTAGCCTTCCAATATCTGAAGGGGGCCTACAGGAGGGCTGGGGAGGGACTATTCACAAGGTCTTGTAATGACAGGATATGGGGTAATGGGTTTAAACTGGCAGAGGCGAGATTTTAACAGAATGTTAGCAGGAAGTTCTTCCCAGTGAGGGTGGTGAGACACTGGCACAGGATACCCAGGGAGGTTGTGGCTGCTCCCTGCCTGGAGGGGTTTAAGGTCAGCCTGGATGAGGACTTGAGTGACCTGTTCTGGTGGGAGGTGTCCCTGCCTATGGTGGGGGGGGTTGGAACTGGATGATCTTTAAAGTCTCTTCCAACCTAAACCATTCTATGATTCTACTGAATCCTGCCTCATCAACACACTTAAGTCTAATTATAATTTAATCAAACAGAGGGAACAAAACTTGTCTTTCATGGCACCTTTGTAGAACCTTGTGAAACTCCTGTGAAACCTGGACAAAAATGCATAGTAATAAACAGGCACTCCACTTGGTATGCAGTGTGCAGATCAGGGACTTGCTGTTATGTGCAGCGAGCTGGTAGCTTCTCCCTTTCCTCTCATCTGAGGGAAGCATTTAGGTAAGAAGAGAGATAGGAAGTGTCTTTTCCCTTTCAATAATAATGTAAAAAATCCAGTTCACTTGCCAAAAGATGATTTGAAAAGAAAAAAAAATGGTAGAAGAGGTTTTAAGAGGAAGTTGTTAAGCACTGATAGTTGCTGCCAGGAACAGTGTCAATGTCATGAGCAAGATATGTTATGTAACCATCCAATTAGTCTTCAGAACATCTAATATTACTCAAAAATAAAGAGGTGACACTGCCATCTAAAAATAAATACCAGGAGTAAAATCTTTGTTCTGTTGCAGCTAAGTAGACAAACTGACATTCCTATCAGTGGTACCAGTATCTCATCACTTGCCTCAATGTCACTTTGAACATAAATATAGCATACTGGCAGGAGCCTCTGTCCCAGAAAAAACAGCAAGTGACATTGAGAAAATTCCCTTCTGAAGTACAGCTCTGACATGGGCAAATTTGCGCAACTGCAACATTAGTAGTGTTAGGAATTTAATTAATTGCATTTAAGAAAAAAAAAAGTTAAATGGGAAGCAAGTGTGGAAAAGAAATATTTTCTCCTGTCACTAACAGTATTCAGACGGCTGGGCTGAGCATAACTCTAAGGGTCGGGCTTTTGACAGCACTGAGAAAGCTCAGCATTCTCACTTTAATATGTTATTCTCTTAATACTGAATACAGCTTTTAGTGAAGTTGTGAATCATCCCGCAACAACTGTCACTTTTAGGTGAAACTGGAAAAAATATCACAGCAATTCAATAATAAATAATGTCTCCCTCCTACAGTTTTTAAGTAAGAAACGAGCACGCAATCTCTTACCGGCTTGGGGTTAGCCGAGAATCCAGGCTGCCAGACTTCATGGTAATAGTGTCAGTAAACAGCACGTCCTTTGCTGGAGATGCCAGGGCTTCTGAGTGTGACAGTGAAGGATGCATCCTCTGCTGTTGTAAGCGTTTTAGTGTAGCATAGCCAAAGGCATCTCGAGAACTTGTGTAGCTAAAGTTATAGTCAGCAAGACTTTTTATCGTAGCAAGAGAAGGAGCTTTAAGAGACTGGGCTCTTCGGGGAAGTGTGTGAGAAGACCCTGGTGGTACCAGGGATACAGAGTTGGATTTTGAGAGAGGCAGGTGGTTAGACTGTGGCGTTGAACAGTGGCTTGGTTTAACTGTCTTTGTGCTTACCACAGTACTCAAACTCCCACAGTCGGTATCTGCATTTGTAGTGTCCACACCTACAGTCTCCCTTGAAGGGCTAGAGCTCATTGAGCTTATGCCACTTGTTGTGGTATCTGTATTAAAACTTAAGCTACGACTTTTGAAATGTGTTTGTGTAGTACCATCCCCTATCAGCCTTTCTCTGCTGGTGTTTTCCCGGTGAATTTCATTTCCAAGACCTTTTGGCAGCTTCAGATCATTCTCTCCGATACTTGGGGTACTATCAGTATCTTCCATGTGCTTACTTCCAACAAAGGAAGTTTCTAATCTTAAAGTCTGGATTTTAGGAACTTTGAAAACAGGGTTGAACTCTTCCCCAGAAGGAAAGTCTATGCCACTTGAAGGTTCTGTCACTGTACGATTTCGCCTAGGGCCTGATTTACTGTCAGATGATGTCAGCTTTCCTCCCTTTGGATCACTGCTACTTCTGTGTTTTTTATTAGGTAGAGTAAGAGAGTTTAGAATGCGATTTTTCACAAGTCTGCTAGAAGAAAAGAATGGAAAAGGACTACGGTCTTTGTCCTTTGAAGGTCCGGGTCTGTCATAGAGTACTTGTTCTGCATCTTCATTAATATCTAGGAAAAATGTACTAGTGGAAGTACTACCAAAGCGGTCATCCTCCATGATGAACATACCTGGAATCACATGAGACATTGTCACTGAAAATAGACATTTCTTCAAAGCAAATAAACTGTGGTGAGAAACAGGGAACAACTCTGCAGAAGATGAAAGTGCAAAGCTATTGCTGACCTGTTACAATTTTAATGTTCTTTTCTGCAGAACTTAGCAGTGTAAATTAAGTATCTTAAGTACTTGAGCTGAAGGTCTTGGCTGCTTTGAAAGACAAGTCACATTATCTTATATCAGTGTAAATATCCAGCTAATAGGATTACAACCAATGCATTCCTTCAATGCTACATAAAGATGGCATATTTCCAGGTTTAGATTCCAAATGTCCATAGCAAAACAGAATGGATTAGATACTCAAAATATACAGTAATTTAAATACAGCAATATTCTGTGTGTGTATGTCTACAGAGAATACATGTTATTTATATTCTGGAATATTCCTTTGAAGGATAAGCAAGTAAATGTATCTCTGCATTGAAGCATGCAGATTTTTGATGAGTATTCCACCAAGCTGCTATGACTTGACATAAAATCTAGTATATTTCATACTTCTACATCAAATGCAAACCTAAGACATTGTTCTCTTCCCATTCACTTGTCTGCATCTCTCTGAATGCACAGAACTCTCTCCTTGCTTGCACGATTCTTTGCTGCAGTTAACAACTTCACATGATTTGCCTGAACCTCATCTTGACAACAGGTTGGCAAGAACATCAAAATGCAGTTTTGTGGTTGGTTTGGAGGTGTTTTCTTTTTTGTTTTGTGTCACTTACTTGAAGGAGCAGATTCACTTTCACTGTTATGCCTGGAACTGGTGGACTCAGAGTTCAAGCTAAGAGTGCTGGGTATGGAAGAAAGTTCATTGCAAAGCTGCTCCATGTCATCAGGGACCACTGGCCAAGGCTGCCTACGACTGTGTCTCACTGCATCCCAGTTGTAATGCTTCAGAATGTCACATCCTTGTTTAGTTTTGGCTATTAGACCAAGCACGTAGACACAGGTTCTGTATTTGATGTATACATAGAAAAAAAGACCAAAAACCACAGCATGTAATTTCTTTTGAAAATAAACAGTTTCAAACCAGTTCAGCATAAACTTAAACCGCTAAGTGGCTTTTTATTTTTTCATAAAGCAGGAATGTGTCATTAAAAAAAAAAATCCCCACAAAAACAGAAGCAAACTCCAAAGTCAAACATTAATACATTAGCATTATTAGGCAAAAGACCACTTATTTATGCTTTAAGAGATTCAAAGAAGACAGAAGCTTTAAAAAAGCATAAAAGTAGTATGTATCTTTTTTCATAGGTTTCATTTGCTTACTGCATGCTCTTTCAGACTTCCTGTACAATTCTGCCCCTGTATAGGACTGAGATTGAAACCTTAATCATCAATGATCTTTAATAACTGATTTTCAAGTAAATGCAAAATGTCAATTAAGGAAGGCTACCTGAAAACCTATGGCAACTCTCATCTGTAAATTTTACGTATAAATCAGACATACATACCCTCTAACAGAGAGAACTTCACAATGTTGGGCAAGTGCCATTATATCAGGAATTACATTCTCTTCTTGAAGTAAGTTAAGACCCCAATTTGATGATCCAATATTGCCCTGGAACAAAAGTTTGTCAAGTAAGTTTTGATTTGTATGCCATCTGCAGTATTATCAGCGTAAAGCTTCCAACATTTTTGTTTGCTATTAGTACAGTTTCAAGATGTATCTCGTCAAAAGCAAATAAAAGTCGAGTACCCTTTCTGGCTTTTCCTAGTTGGGCAAGTGCAAAAAGTTACTGATCACACTATACAGAGTACCTAAAATGGCACTCAGTTAAGTACTGTATGTTCCCTGCCTTACCAATTGTACTACAGCCAGCAGTATGACCTTGGTTTATTCATTACAGATTCCTCTTACACAGGCATTTTATTACACACCTACATACAACACATGCCAGTAATAGTCACTTCTGAAAAATTTTCTAAAATAAACTTTGGGGAAGACAAAAAAGAAGCAGATAAAAAAATTGAGGTGGCAAAGAAAATGAAGCAATGTAGACTGGATAGGCACAGACACTAGATTTTTGTCTATTCCAGGTATTGGAGTTGTCATGTATATATATTCACATACATCAATGATGGCAGCCAGCCTTCCAACAGAAACACTGAATTTTGGACCAGTGCAGTAAATACACTAAAATCAGATGACAAGACCTGATAACTAATGGTTCCATACTCATATTGCTGCTCCATTTGGTAATTCTTCTTTTAATTGGTAAAAAAGTAAAAGGACAGAATGACTATTAAAAAAGAAACTCAGAAAGAAAAAACATTCAATGAAATATTTTCAACTGCAAGTTCGATTATGTTATAGAATGCAAACTTGGAAGAAAAAAACCCACACACATTTCAATGAATGCTTTTACAGGATTTTTCTTAGTTATTTCAGAATTACGAGTCACACCAGAACTCAAACAACTACAAAAAGTTTGTAGGTTTATTACTAACCAATGCCCAAAGAGCTGCTTTCAGCTGCTTAATTCCTTCCCACTTATCCAGCACTGGTGAACGAACAGTGTAACTTAGATCTGTAACAATACTCTGAAGGAGAAAGACATAAGAAAAAAAATAAATATTCTTCATGAAAAAGCATAACAAGCCCTCAAATATCTTTAATAAAAGGTAAAACATAAATCTGAAGTATGCACCCTAAAGCAAATAGTGGCACTCCTAGAATAAGCATAAATTAACAGCAATGCTAATGCAAGTAATTTAATATTACCACTGACAGCATCAAGTTAATTCAGATTTAAAAAAAATAACAGCCAGATCAGACTAGCACACTGCAATATATAAGATTTCTCTTGAAAAGTTAATTAAGTGATCTTGCAAACTCATGTTAAAAGTGAATTAATTTAAGCAGATATGAACTGGCTTTTCAGGCTATTAGAGAATGATTTTATTCCCTCATCTTCACATATCTGTCTTCTCAACATACAACTCAGCTACACAAACTGTTAAGTTACTTCTATTAGTGAACTGTTTTCCATTTTAAGATTTTGCTAGCCTTTTAAAGAAGAACCTTCCAAGAGAATGTATTTATCCACTCTTTCAGTATGAGGAAGCAATTTTATGTGAGATGAGATGGCCAAGAATGTCTGCACAACTTTTTGATCCCATGTAACTTAAGACTTTCACAATTGGCTTATTTTATGACTGTCCAAATTCTACCTCTTTTAAAACATGCTTCAAAAAGGCTGTAGTACTCTTTACAACTTTTCAAGTTAATAACAGTTGCTATCCTCACCTGAGACTCCAGTAAATGGCAGCCTGTTTTATGGTGCACCAGTTGGCCATAGAGGTGAACTGGCAGGTAGACGTGTGGTCGCTGTAATCTGGCAGGAAGAGAAATAATGCTTTCAGACACTCTGTCATGTGCTTTTGAAAATTACACTGCACTGTAATGCAATGAGTTACTCTTGCATATAAGACTAAGAGGAGTCTTTAACAAAACTTAAGAAAGAGTAAACCAGACTATTTCAGTTGGGAGGGACCTGCAACAGTCAGCTATGCCAGCTGCTTGACCAGCTCAGGGCTGGTCAGAAGTTAAAGCATGTTACTAAGGGCACTGTCCAAATGCCTCTTGACACTGACAGGTATAGGGTATCAACCACTTTTCCATCAAGACTGTTCCAGTGGTTGACTCTCCTTTGGTAAAGAAATGCCTCCTAATGCTCAGTTAGAACCTTCCCGGAACCAGCTTTGAACCAGTCCCCCACACTCTAACACTAGATGCCAGGGCACAGAGATCACCTTTTTCCACTTCCCCTCTTCAGGAAGCTACAGAGAACAAGGAGGTCACAGCTATAGTCTACTTCTCTCCAAACTAGACATGTCACAAGCACCACCTCAGTCATTCCTCATAGAACATTCCTTTAATAGCCCTTTTGTTGAATTTATTGCCCTTTGGACACATTGTAGGACCTTCACATGCTTCTTAAGTTGTAGGGCCCACAACCATATACAGTATTGAAGGTGAGGCTGCACCAACATTGAATACAGTGGGTAAGACTATCTTACACTGCCCAGGATGCTGTTTGCCCACCCCTGAATGCCAAGCACACTGCCGAGTCATACTGAGTCTGCTGCTGACCAGCACCCCCAGATTCCTTTCTTTAGGGCTGCTCTCCAGCCACTCCTGTCCCATTTCTTACTTGTTCCTGGTATTACTCCAACCCAGTTGCAGAACCCAGCACTTGGACTTTGTTAAATTTCACCCCATTAATCACTGCCCTGTGCTCTAATCTATCTAGGTCCCTTTGCAAGGCTTCCTGACCCTCCAAAGAGTCAACAGCACAAAAGAGTTTCATATCATCAAAAGACTTAGATTTAGACAGACCACATGTGCAATATGGTGTACAGTTCTGGGCTCCCCAGTTCAAGACAGATGTGGAACTACTGGAGAGAGTTCAACAAAGGGCTACAAGGATGATTAATAGCCTGAAGAACCTCTCTTATGAGGAAGGACTGAGAGACCTGGAGTTGTTTAGCCTGGAGAAGAGAAGGCTTGGAAGGTACCTTATCAGTACCTAAAAATATCTAAAGGGTGCCTGTTGGGAGGATGGAGCCAGTCTCTTTTCAGTCATACCCAACGAGAGGATGAGGGGCAATGGACACAAACTAATTCACAGGAAATTCCATGTCAACATGAGCAAAAACTTTTTTACTTTGAGGGTGACAGAGCACTGAAACAGGCTGCCCAGAGAGGTTGTGGAGTCTCCTTCTCAAGAGATCTTCAAAACTCACCTGAATGAGTTCCTGTGTTACCTTCCCTAAGCAGTCCTGCTTTGCAGGGGGGATGAACTTGATCTCTGGAGGTCACCTGCAACCCCTACCATTCTAGGATTCTATGACTTGCTAACGGTACATTCAACTCCTGCATCCAAACCTCTGATAAATACACTGAACAGAAAAGGCCCTGGAATTCAGCTCTGAGGAGAACCACTGCTCACTGGGTATCAGTAGCCTCACTCACTACCACCTTTTGAGCTCTGGCCTGCATCCAGTGCTCTGTTCATCCCACAGCTGGACAACTTATATCAAAGGATGTTCTGAGGGACAGTACCACAAGCTTTACTAAAGCCAAGAAACCTTATCATAGAGAGATATCAAGTTATTTAAAACCAGAACTGTCCCTTTGCAGACCCATGCTGACTGTGCCTGATGACTGCATGGCTTTAAATGCTTTTCAGTATTATCCAGTATGATCTTCTCCATATTTTTATATGGAGAAAAAGCTAAACTAAGGGGTCTTTAGTTTCCTGGGTCTTCCCCCTTGTCCTTCTTGTAAACAGGAATAACGCTGGCTAGCTTCCAGACCTCCCCAGACTCTCAAAACCTCCAGTAGATGACTGAGAAAAGTCCTGTCATACTGTCTGCTAGCATTTTTACTGATCTGGAACTGATCCCATCAGGCCTCACAAACTGGTGAGCATTCAGCTGACACAGACGGCTCTTCACAATTTCAATATCCACAGTCTGAAAATCACTGTTCCCACTCTTGTCCAGCAACTCAGGGGACCAAGCAGCCCAACGTCTATCAATATTATTAAAGACTGAGGAAAAAAATCCCAACAACACTGACAGACTTTTTCTTCACCCCTAGTTGTTAGGTCATCATCCTCAACAAGCATCAGTCTGACATCTTATTTAGATCTCCTCTTGTTGTTACCACAGTTAAAAAAGCCCTTTCTGTTATCTGGCACAACAAAACTCTCAGCTTTGGCCTTCAATGTCTTCTCCCTGCATATACAACTCACAGCCTTGTTATCTTCCTGCAAAGCATGACCTTGGTCCCAGATACCACACAATTTCTTCTTCCTCTTGACTTCCTTGAGTTAGTCCCTGTGCAGCCAACCTGGTCTTCTCTCCTCCTTGTTTGACTTAGAAAATAATGAGGTTGCTGGCTCCTGTGCTCTTAAAAGGTGGTTCTTAAACTGAGCTGCTCTCCTGGACTTCTCAGCCTTCAAAACCAGATTTCCAGGGTACTTACTAAATAGCTCTATGACTTTCCACTCCTGAAGGCCAGGGAAGAAAGTCTGCTGTCCTTTTTATTCTCATTATATTGAGTATTTTTAACTCAACCATTTCATGATTACAGTGGCCAAGATGACCATCTGCCATCATTATCTTCCACGAGACCTTCTCTACTCACAAACAGCAACTCTAAAAGGATATCTCTCCTAGCTGGCTGACTACTCATGACAAGAAGTTACCTTCTACAAACTTCAAGAATTTCCAGGACCTGCTTGTCACAGCAGTATGGTATTCCCAGACAGTAGATGGGAAATTGAAATTTCCTATAAGGGCAAGGGCTACCAATCCAGAAATTTCTCCTAATTGTCTATATATAACCCACAAGTGCTAATATCCTGGCTGAGTGATCAGTAACTGAGACACTCATCACATTACCTCTGTTGTTTCCCATTCCCCTAATCTTCACCCACAGGCTCTCAACTACACAACCATTAACTATAAGGACTGTACAATCAAATCTCTCCCTTATGGATAGTGTGACACCTCCCCATCTCTCTTTAAAAGCCTGTAGTCCACTACTCCAGCGCTCCAACTGCAGGACTCATACCACCAAGTCTTGCTAATACAAATAATACAGCTCTGGGAACTTGTTTTGTTTTGGTTTTTTTTTTTTCCTCATATTGCATACACTGGTGTACAAACACTTGAGATATGCCCTTCACGCTTCCAGGAACAGTGTAAATACACCCACTGGCACTGCCACCCTTGGGCATTGCCACGCCAACCCTTGCCTTACACTGCAATTCTGCTGGTACCCTCTTCCCCCGCAGATTCTAGTTTAAGCCTCTCTCAATCAGTCCCACCAGCTTACACCCAAAGGCAGCGTTTCCCAAATCTACCTTTGGTTGCTCCGACGAACATAGTTATCCCCATCAATAGGCTTGCGGTATGTTGTAAGTGCTTCATTCAGTTGTTCCTCAATCAGTTCAACGTATTTTAAGTTATATTCCTAAAAGAATACAAGGTAAAGGTTATCACTACATTTAGTGGTTTGTATTTTTATAGCATGGTGCTTTATAAAGAAGGAATAAGTTTCCTCATAATTTCTTTCTGATAAAAAGGTGAGACTCACCAGAATCACTATACTTCATATGTATAACGAATCTGCAGAGTTGGCAATTGATTCTGTGTTTATTTCACTGAATTTGTTAAAGTGTAAAGTGGGAAACAGTGCACATCTCACTTTAACCTGAATAAACTCAAAAGACCACCACATATTTCACAATTCCTAGAGAAGTGACAGCTCCTAAGTTAGTAAAAAAATTGCCAACAGGAATGAGACCAAGTGTTTGTAAGCAATTATGAAAACAAAATGCAAAAATAGTTTTATTCTATTTATAACTGTTATGCATTTTTCTTAATCATCCTGTGTTTCTGTTCACTACCTAACAACATAAGCTAACTCATCTTCATGAAGGACATGGAACTGTTGGAGCGACTCCAGACGAAGATGCTCAGAGGGCTGCAGCAGCTCTGCTGTGAGTACAGACTACAACAGTTGGGGCTCTTAAGCCTGGAGAAGAGAAGGCTTTGAGGAGACCTTATAGTAGCCTTCCAGGATCAGAAAGGGGCCTACAAGAAGGGTTGGGAGGGACTATTGACAAGGTCTTGTAATGACAGGATGAGGAGAAATGGTTTTAAACTGGCAGAAGGGAGATTGAAACTGGATGTTAGGAGGAAGTTCTTTGCAGTGACGGTGGCGAGACACAGGTTGCCCAGGGAGGTTGCAGCTGCTCCTTCCCTGGAGGTGTTCGAGGCCATGATGGATGAGGCCTTGAGTGACCTGTTCTGGTGGGAGGTACCTATGGCTAGTGGCACAAGGGGGTTGGAACTGGATGAGCTTTGAGGTCCCCTCCAACCTAAACCGTTCTATGATTCTATGATTTAATTTTAACCAGCAACAACCAGAAGTAAAAGGTTATCTTGAAAGAGAGTATGCTTTTACACACTTCTCTAGATAAGATATTACAAAACAACCCACTTAAGAAAGTCATTATGATTCTGAAATACTTGCTGAAATATCATAAGTATGCAAAAGGCACAGGTAACCAAAAGCATGCATGTGTAGAGGACCTATGCAATTCTAAGCCCATGTCAATCTTTTTCAACAAAATCATTAAGTTGCTGAGGCAATAAATGTATTTACATTAACAATAAATGTATATAAATATGCAAACATTTTAAATGCTCTTTATTCTTCTAAACCTACAATTATAATAATTACACCATTCCTCCTCATAACAGCAAGTACGCTATTTTCAGCATTACCTTTTGCCACTTTTCCATTTGTTTTGTTACATAACCTCTTTCATTTAGATACGAAAACCCCTTTGGGATGGACAGAAATCTGTAAAGTAACACCAAGTCATTAGTACTCCACTTAAATCACACAGTTTGAATGAAAACAAACACTTATTTGTTTCCAGCGTCAAGTGAAACAGCATATTCCACATTTACCTTAGGAGTAGAAGTAAACCCTTGTCTCCAAGGTGAGAAAGAGCTGGTTTCATTTGGATAAGAGCATGAAGATTGGCCTAAAATGATTAAAAACACAAAAGGAATACCTAAGTACTACATAATCCTGAAAATTACTATTATAACACACTGCTAGCAATGAAGCAGCAAGGTTTTCATAATAGGAAGTATCAAACAGCACTAACCTCATGCTAACATTATCCACTTTAGATATTTTCTGTCATCAAAAATTACTTCATGGAAAATACAATGGTCCAAACAGCTGAACTAGTATGAATTCATATTTAAAAGCAGGCATAATCCAGAAGTCTGCATTTTCCTGTCATTAATACTGTAGCATTTTCAGCAAGGGGAGGGTGTGTCTATAAAGTATTATGAAGTCCAGCAATGACAATCAAGGAAATCACCAGTAGCTTCTTGCATACTTTTACTTTGTTTCTGGAGGAAGTGGTGGGAAATAGATTACAGCGCAGTGTACCAGAAAGAGGTTGAAAAGGGAGAAGGATGCTCACCTTGTCTTCACATGCCTCATCCAGAATATCAAGTGCCTCAGAAGAAATGGTTTTATTTTTGTCATGTAACTGGGTCACCAGTAACTCAATCCCCCAGTTGCTGAAGAACTCTACATTTGCTCTCAGTAATACTCTTAAGTGTTTTGTTGCATATAACCTGCAGCTCTGCAAAAAGCAAGGAAAATGTTTTTTTCAATGGAAGAAAAACAGCTAATGCAGTGAGTGATACATCACTTTAACGAATACAAGTACCATAACTTACAGCACACAGATGAGATGCACGCTCTACCTATTAAAGTTACAATCTATTAGAAAGTTTTCTTCTCTTATCAAACGGGAAATCTGAGTTTAAGACAAGTAATACAGACTGAAAGTCTCCTTGAAAAGCCTCTATCAATAAGCCATTCACTGTGATAGCACCACACAAAGTCATAAAGAAAAATACACTGTACACAGCCAGTGTAATTGCCATGTACTTCCATGGATATGGTGTTCTGCAAAAAAACATGACAAGTAAATATTAGAACTTCTGGGGAATTTCTTTCAACGAATTTAAGATTGTTTCCCAAATGCATCTGGTGTTCAAAACATCTCTGAAAGCCTTCTAAATAGAAAAATGTTATTTTCCGTAATAAAACCGTTTCCTGACACTTAGCTTACTATTATGAATTTCTCCAAGTGACAGCAGAAAGAAGTAGATACCCTGCCATTTCCTGAACACACGCCCGCTGAGTAAGTGGCATAAACTGATTAATGCAATTTTCTATAAGAAAAAAAAAAAGATGAACACAAAATAGACATAAACAGGCTTAATCTGCAAGAATTTGCAGTGATTCTGGTGTAAGCATAGAATTCTGGTAATGTAGGTTTACTAGAAAAAGTATTGCAATACTTAGGCCTAAGTATAGCTGGAAAAACGTAATTAGGTGCTTAAATAATTCTTCAGGTGTTTAGTCCTTACGTCTTTAAGGCTGTGGTATCCATAAGCAAGTAAGTTTTCTGTAAGTTAAAATAAAAATTATCTATATACGGATGCATGTGAATATATGTACTTCAAGAGACAGGTGAACTGGATAGCATCAGGGTTAGCAAAATCTTCTAGACTGTTGATTTTCCTCCAGAAGTACTTGGCAAGCAGGACTTGAAAAGGAGTATGAAAAGTGAAAATTTCAAAAAACTGTGTCTCATTATTTCACCTTCACAAATCACATGCATGTTTTCACTTATTCACTATACACTGGCTTTTCTATGAAAGGGAGGCAGGAATGACATAACACACAGGTCAAGATAGAGTGTGGAACACTGAATTGTAGCTCTGACCTATTTTAGATGCCCTGCATCTTTTGTATGTGGCATAGACAACTTGCAACATATTTAAACATGAGTACAAGAGCAACTGTATCAAAATGGCATGTTGATCATTAAAATACATGTGAAGCCTAAAGAATAACACAGTAATAGGAAACCAGAATTCAGTGTCATGTAGTTCAAGTGTTACTATCTCTCTATAAAAAAATTCATTGTTACTGCTATAACTACACTGACCCTCATACAGAAAACAAGAAATAATGTTCACTTCCTGAAGTACTTCCTGAACATGAATTAATCTATCCACATAGCTAGTACAGAATAAGGACAATTTTAATTTTCTGTTTGGGGAAGGAAAGATAAGAAGTAACTCATGACTCTCATGGGACAATAAAATGGCAAATAAAATTCACTGCAGATACATTAGAAACAATGAGGGAGCCAAGGTTTTTCAGTTTGTGGAAGAGGCTGAGGAGAAACCAATTTGCTCTCTACAGCTTTGAAAGGATGTTGTGGCTGTCAGTCTCTCTTCCCTGTTTATTTAACGTGCAACAGGACTAAAGGAAACAGCCTCAAGTTGCACCAGAGGAGGTTCAGATTGTGTATTAGGAGAAACTTTTTCAGTGAAAGGGTTATTAAACAATATAATAGGCTTGCCAGGTAGGTAGTTGAATAACCATCCTTGGAGATATTAAAAGATACAGATGTGGTGCTAAGGGACATGACTTAACAACAGACTTGGTAGAGTTGTATGATAGTTCGACCCCATATAAAGGTCTTATCCAGTCTACACAAATCTGTGATTTTAAATGAAGAGAACAAAACACACCAGGTTTATCACTAGGTAAATCCACTACATGTTGAATTTTTCAACATTGTGTACAGTTCTGGTTTTCCTATCATCATTAGAAAGAAGAATTAGAAAGATACAAGGAACAGCAAAATTTAAAATTTTAAGTAACTGAAGGTATGAAAAACAGTCTTTACAACATGGGATGAGTCAGACTAAGATGTTCAAACTTCAGACCTGGGGCTGCAAAACCATTCCATGTATTTTCAACAGTCCTAGTGTCTCCATGCATTGCCACAACTTTTATGCAGCAAGACCGCTGTATTAATTTCTCAGAATAGAGTGATGCAGCCCAGCATTGCTTTTCCTGATAAAGTAAAATCCGGAATGTTTTTAATTTACATGAGAATTGACAGGAAAAAACGTGCAGAGGATATCTGAGGAAGCAGACATTCTCCTCTAGTCCTCGTCCATTAAACACATGAAAAACAGACAAAGCCATGTGCTAAAACTGTCAGAAGATTCTTACTTTTACTATTAAATGGCTTTGAGATCTTTAGAAGTGAAGAAACAAGTCAGAACTCACTATGCTTAGCTGATACATACAGCTTGGCACAGAGCTGATACATACAGCTTAGTGTAGATGGCAGTAGATGTAGATTAAGTTCACTGCTTAGCCACCTATGAAGATGAATTTTTAGGTCATGAACAGCAGCACTTGTGGGCATGCTGGCTACTCTGCTGTTCCTACCACAAACTGGCAGAAAGGCAGCTGAGGCAGTATTAATTCACTTTAGCATGAATGACCAAAGCACATCTGGAAGTAGGTTAAGATGTGCTTTTGCTTCACTGATCTGCAATGATAGCGCTCTATAAATGTTTTCATTGTATACAGTCGACCCAAAACATTACTGTCCTGTTCTAACACTGTCAGGTACAGAAATGGCTTTTCCTTGTTCAGAGACATTTGCAAACAGCAAACAAATGTGCTTTACAGCTGTGGGTAGCTTTAAAAGGTGTATGAGGCTGTAACCTCAGTGAAACCAGTAAGAAGAGAACCTCCAGCTTCTGTAACAAACATGGTATTTCATTAATGAATTAAAATTTCTGAGGGGAAGAAGATGTAATGGAGATGGTTTTTCTCCTATAAGAAACACAGCTTTTCAGTGATTCTGTCCAGTCCTGTAATTTTTTTTTGTTTGCTTTTAAACAGAATAAGGAACTCAGAGGCAGTACAGAGAAACAAAATCACAGCTTTTCTTATGAACTATTGTTTTGGTTTAAGCCCAATCAGCAGCTGAGCCCCATGCAGCCACTCACACCTGGGAGCAAAACGTAAAAGCCTAAAGGTTGAGATAAGGAGAGTTTAACACAACAGAATGAAGGAACAACATGATTAAAACTCACAAAGTAATACGTCATGCAAGTGATATAAAACACAACCTGCTCATCTGACAGAAATGTTGTGTGCCAGCCCTACCTCTAATACAGTGGGCACAACACCATTATTGTAGCAAATACTCCACTGGCTGGTTCAGCTGGCTATCCTGCATGGTCCCCCCAACTTCTTGTGTGAAATTAACCCTACTCTAACTGAAGCCAGGACAATTCTGAATACACATAAAGTCTTCCAGAGCCTTACTACACAGGCTTCACTCATACCATGAGGTCCTTATCAGAAGTCCTTGAAAAGGAAAGGTGGAAAAGCTCCTAAGTGCTCTATTTACATAGAACTGTGTGTTCTTTTGTAATATAGTGTTCACTTGTCCAGGGCAACAGAATGTCACTTCTGGTAGTATTTAAAACTATACTCTCCTTATGGGACAGAGCAGAGAGTGGTGAAAACTGTGACAAGTATCAATTTTTAACTAAACTGATTGATAAACATGAATAAATTTTCTCTTGCTGTTGACAGTGCTGCTATTTTCAGACTATAAAATTCACAAAGTTGCAGATATCTTTCTACACCTTCTGTACAGAGCTACTTCCAAATTATTTCTCAGTTAGTGGAATCTCCCATGTAAACACCTGTGAGTTCAGAACTTCCATACTCTTTAAGGCATCTTATCCCCTTGAAACTATTTCCAGTTTTAAATTCTGAAAGACACTTGTAGCTTTGTCAATTGCAGGTAACGAAAAAAAATATATATACCCCTAAAGATGCAGTTAGTAACAAAATAATCAGAAGGGGTTATCTTTTGGATTAGCTTTTAGAAATGTTGATCTTTTGTTGGGAACATTGACACCAGAAATGCTGAAGACAGGAATGTTGTTTGAGCAATGACAGTGGCAATGTTGTGTGCTTAGGGTTTTTTGACAGGTCAACATCTGGTCTTTTTGTCAAGAAGTCCTGAGTAAACTCTTGTTTTCAAAAATCCCACCAATTCTATTTCCATCACATGAATAGACAGGGCTGGACACACATTAAAACAGAAGAAGAATTTAAGGAAATAAATAAATTTTAATCAAAGTATGTAATCATCTCCTGTTTCATGAAGCAAACAGACCCATTTCTTCAGGCTAAGACACTTGATTCTATTTGTGATTCTACTCCTTTTCAAGATTAAATATACAAAATATCTCCCTGTAAATTCCAAGAATGCCAAGCAGGTCAACTATTTAAAGAAACGAAATATCCTGAAGTAGTTTTGTCCATCCCTCAGGGATCACCATGTTTCACAAAGGAAGTCAAGTCCTACTTAAGAGGTCCAAAGAGTATGTTTTCCTTGTTTTTCAGTATATTAACTGCAAAAGATTAACTTACGCTTGCAAACAAGATTTAAATTTTTATAACTCTAGCATGTGTTATCAGAATTTCTCCTTAAAAAAAAAAAAAAAAAAAAAATACTGAAGGGATTGCCATGGTATTGCAGTTTCCAAAAATAAATAAAAATCAGGGTACAGCCTCATGGAGTGCAACACTGAATTCTATATAGTAGAGCTCAGCCATGAGCTTGAGATCACTAAGGTTATGCTACACCTACATGCACACCTAGCTTTGATACTAAGGACTACTGATACTACCATGCACATATGAAAAGGCTACACTCGTAGTATGTGCTTGGCAATTGAGAAGATTTATTTCAGTAATTTCCACCCTTTTACACTTGCAGATAGTGCTACAGTTTCTCTAGACAGCCTTGCTACATTAATGTGAGACTGGGAAACAAGCATTAGAGCTCAGTAGCCACAGGCTACTAATATTGGCTGTGACTTTAAGACACCAAAGATGTCAGAAGCATACACCTGCCAAAAAAACAAATCTACAACTTTAAAATTATTTAGGGTTTGCGCTCCAAAGTTTGTCTTCTTAAATTTCTGAGCCTGTATGAATGCCTCTTAGCTTTGTCCAAAGAGTTCTGCGTCAATATCTGTTGAGGTCTGGGATTAAATACCCAATGCAATGTTGGCAATCAGATCATGATCTCTAACATCCTTTTCACACCCTCCAATAGGCCAAAATTGAAATGGCTAACCCTGGGGCTCTATAAGGTTTCTTAATTTCTAAGGTATTGGAGAATGATGTTTATCCTATTCACAGCTGAAGTACAGGAAATGTTTACCACTCAATATTCATTATGCTCCATTTCCACCTACAAATAGGTGGAAATTGGACATTTCATCATCACTGAAAGCAGCAGTAGCTCTCCAACTGCTGTCTGGATTTGTTTAAGCTCAGGACAATAACATTAGACAGTTATTTGCACCCTGCTTCAAGCCAGTCTGCCTACAGTGACACTTGTATGTGAGCCTAATACATTGCTTTGCTGTTTCCTCCCCACACCATCTCTAAAAAATCCAAACAAACAAGTAAGTAGAAAAGTAGGCCTTAACAGAACATCTATTATATATTAGATGTCTTCACACCTTAGAAAAAATGAAGAAGTCTTTCTCAAAAATCTAAACAACAAACACTAATTCATAACACAGTGTCTCAAATTATTAGTGTCAATATACACTTTGTTTAGGAGAATATGACAGCATGCCTGGACTTTATTTGTTAATTAGCTGCATTTAGAAGGAAGTATACTAGAGTGTTTTTCCCTCACACATGTCTCTCTTTATGAAGTAAAAACAGCTAGGAGGTGGTGGAAGGGTCAGGGAGTAGTATCCACTGACACAAAATCTCACAGCATAATGATGTTCCACAAGTCTAAATCACTCTTAACCGACAGTTATCTAACAAGACTTTAGCAACCTAATAAAAACCAAATCTAACGAAAACTGCAAGTGCCCTCATAACTTACTAATTTTTTTTCTTGCTCAGATTAGGCATAAAAAGAACTCTAGAGAAAGGAAATCAAAGTCACTACAGAAAGATTACTTGAAAATTAATTCAGTGGGGAGCCTTATCCTCACCTTTCAAGGACTCATTCCTTCAACCCCAGCTATCTTCAATTGTTTCAGATTTGACTCTGTACCCATAAGAATGATCATCTTGGACAGTTTCAGAAGAATAGACTCAATTTCTTTATTTCTGTCTTGTTTTCCAAAAATACAGAGAAATATTTAAAGATAGCATCTACCTTATCCTTGCATTTACTGTAGAATATATTCTGCCTTGTCTGGGCAACAAAGGAATTCTCCCGCTGAAGTAATGAAATTTTTTCCTAGTTGGACTTCAGCTTACTGTCATTTGCCTAACAGCTGTCTACTCTTAGACCTGAC
>VWZI01007616.1:99310-119003 GCA_013396835.1 Psilopogon haemacephalus
ACTGTGGAAATTTTACACTAGTCTTAAACTGTCTCAATTGATTTGGAATTACATTTAGGCACTGAACATTGCTTGAAAGCATTACAAAAGGAACACTGTCCCAACAGTGGTAGGTAGGTACAGAGAGGGCACAGGTATCACAGCTAGGACTGCAGACACTGCTTTAGTGAAGTAATGTTTTATAAAACCACCAGATTTGAAAAGCACACAATACAGATTGGAAAGTAATGCTTAGGGAAGGAAAAAAAAACCAAACAAAAGAAACCAAAAAGAAGATAACAGAAAAAAAAAATACAAACCCAAAATTAAATCACAACTGTAACTGCAAAGTGACTAACACTTATGTTAGCAATACTATATAAAAAGTAGCCTGATTCCTGTTAGTGAAAACATTAAACAGAGCAGCAAGAGCCTTTTAGCCTATCTTATAGCTTTATTTCAATCCTCAAACTCATATAGAAGTAGCTTTCCATGCCCACAAATACAGAACTACTACTAAGAATAGTTTAATCCAATATTTCTGAAATGTATGTTTTAAAAGGCCATCCAAGAGCCAATTAGTAACACTATTATTGCACAGAACACAAGTAACCAAAAACGTCTTTAGGCCACCAAGTATGAAAAGAACCACAGAATCATATAGTGAGTCAGGGTTGCAAGGGACCACAAAGATCATCTAGTTCCCATGCCCAGGGGCACCCTACACTAGATTAGGCTAGATAGAGCCTCATCCAGCCTGGCCTTAAACACCTCCAGGGATGTGGCCCCAACCATCTCCCTGGACAACTCATTCCAGGCTCTCACCACTCTCATGGTGAACTACTTCCTCCTCACGTCCAATCTGAATCTCCCCACCTCCAGATTTGCTCCATCTCCCCTAGTCCCGTCACTACCTGATAGCCTAAAAAGTCCCTCCCCAGTTTTTTGTAGGCCCCCTTCAGATACTGCAGCTGTACCAGAGCTGTCTTGCTTTTTTGTTTGTTTAGGCATAAAGTTTCTTGTCTTTTTCTGTCTTCCTTTGCCATTAAAAGCAACTTAATAAATTCCCTTTGTTTTTTTGATGAAAAGTGTAACTACATATCTGTATGACTCTAAACCTATTCTGTCAAGATGTCAAGTCAAATGCTGACTTCAAACACCACTGTATGAAATATCAAAGAGGTAATACTTTAAGGTTTAAAACAAAATAGTGGTTGCAAAGCAAGTATGACTCTTAAGAAAATTATATAAAGTATCTGTGCATGGAAAAGAAACCACTAAAATTTAAAGACCTGTTTAATTTAATGCAAGCATTGCATCTTAATTATCTCAATTTTTCTTTTTTTCGCTTTTCAGTGGGTTAAAGTTTTAGAAATGTGACATAACCAAGGAGTAGTTTACATTGCAATATGAAAATTCAGTTTTCCCAGATTATTCTTCAAAGGAAGTCTATATAATTTTTACATACCTGTGCAATTGTTCATCTTTATAGTTCCTTAGATTTACATTTGGCCACTACAAAAAAACAGCAAATAACAGCATTATATGAAATGTGTACATAGGTCCTTGATTAGTCAACAATACTGACTCATTTTTGTTATAGTTGCCTAATAAGAAACAACATAAGCTTTCCTCTATCTAATGTTACCTATAAAAACCCCTTTTGTTGAAAAGCCCACATTTCTTGCTCCAAGAATGGTTTGATTTTCTTCTATAGAACAGAGTCTGTGTACAAGGCAACAACTCTAATCAAAACAGCATTCTATGTAGAGCTAATTTAAAAAATAAACAATTTTGCTCAATTTCTTTCTGCAAATAAAAACTGATCTGCATAACAGGGGAATAATTTTGTTGTTTTTACTGTTAATCAGATTGTTTTAGAAATAATTACTATTTTGTTACAGATCACTTAAGTTTTCCTTATTAAACTGGTATTTCAACTCCCTTATTGCTACTTCAGAAGATGTTTTAAGAATGACCATATGAAGACTGAGTGCTCTCTTCTGTACCTTTTACCTGTTTTATTTTTGTCTATTTTTAGAGCCATCTGTTATCTCTATGGTAGATTTATTTTTATTGTTAGTACTAAGTATCTTCTTGGAAGGGATGGTAAGAAGTGCATGAAACATTCTTCTTTCCTGCCTTAGCAGCAGAATTCTGCATTACCAATTGGTATACTATTACTACATCATTAGTAAAACCAACTGTTCTAGTGAAAGTGCCAGAGTACAAAGCTATGTGGTCAATAAAGTAACAATTTTTCCATCCTGATCAGTTTTGCTGCTCTTTTCACAGCTTAGACAGCAAGTGGAAGAAAAGGAGGCAGTATGGTACCACCTGAGATACAAGTAGTGAAGTGGTTAGAAAGCTGATGCTTCACAGCTGTAAGACTGTGACAAAGCTAAGAGAGTGAGGTGAGAAAGCAAACACTGGAATCTGAATCTTGCTCATTAAAGGACTAAAGATGGACTGCTGTGCTAACACCATCTCTGCTAGTGTTGGACAGTTTAACAGGAACAGAAGTGGTTAGAATAAACCCAGAAAAATAAATAACCTCTTTCAGAAAGATTTTTGATGTTGAGACATTAGCAACAGTTCAAGAGGACACTAGAGAATATGAGATAGCAGGGAAGCAGTTTGACTTGAATCTCAGGTAGAGACCAAACTCCTTAGCACTTCACAAAATCATTAACAGTGACATTTTGAAAAGCAGTTTCTTGAAAATATGTTTAAATATTGAATCAAAAGGTAAAAATACCAGCTGATATGATATTAAAAAAGTCTGCTAGGAAACTGAACAAGGATTATCCTTGTGTAGTTTGGAGTGAAGGCTAAAGTACCAGCAGCCTTAAATTTTTTACAGATAATTTTGTAAAGTCCATTTCTATACAAATGAAGTTATATATAACTTAATACATGCTTATTAAGAAATTTGTGAACTTAACTGTAATTTTACATGTAGTTTATGGTCTGTATACAGAGACTACCAGCACTGATTAAAACCCAAAAGATCCTAATTTTCTAAAGTAAAACAGATTAGAAAACACACTATGGAATAAACACAAAATCAAAGTCCACATGTAAAACAGAAACCTTTTTTTTCAAACAACTAAAACAAAGAAAATCATGCCCTTTTAAAGCATACCTTCAGTATGGTCCCTATTAGATTCCAATTCCAGTCCAGGTTCTCTTTATGATTCAGAACTTGGCTGTCTCGAAGATTCATTCCAAGTGCTTCTTCTGTATCCTGAAGCACAGAAATTAAAAGTTACAGGTAAGTCTCCTTGCAGATTTTTTTCAGTCTTCTCACATGACATATTTACTCTTTATACAATCTCTAAAAAGGATTACTTGCATTTGAAAATAAACAGCATTGTTATAATGCATTAAAAATCTAAGAGATCACAATTGGTCATAAAAAGCATTAAAAATTTTGAATTTTAATTCTCAATTTCTAGAAATACAATAGAGTATCCATGAGTATCTAAAGGATACAGTAAATTAAAATTATTGGAAAGGAATCATACGAATTACTTATCTAATGCAGAGCTAAGCTTGGGGAACAGGATCTACGTTTCCAAAATCCAAACTCAAATTTGAAAAATAAAAAATACCTTTAAAATAAATATATCTTTCTGCACACGGTATTGATCCCTTTTTTGGTGTGTTGAGATAGCTTTCTGAATAATATGATCTAAATGGAGGCTGTAAGGTTTAGGTCCTCTTTTCTTCATCTCATGAAAACGTTTTAAGCAGTTGAGTGCAGCACTTGCTCGTCTGAAAGAAAAAAAAAAAAACCCACCACCTTTAATCAGTATTTGTTAACTGAGTAAATAAACATAGCTCAAGAAAAAATATGACCAACAATTCCAAAGCAATGGTTTAAGGTTTTCATAGTTCAATAGGCCTGACTTGTACCAAAATTAAACAGAAATTCTCTTTTCAGTACTAGAAATGAAGAACAGATCTTACTGACACCCTTCCTTCTAGTGTGCAATTAGCAGTCTCTATGACAGTTCAAACAACATTATCACCTTTAAACTTTCCAACAAGTATTGAGAGATGCCACAGTAGACCAACTTTTTGCAGCAAAGACGAGAGCTGAAGTGGCTATAGTTTCAGCTCTAACTAGCAAAGTATTTCTTGTCATTTCTCTCTCCTTCTCTACCACAGCATGGCAGGAGTATCAGTACTACGTTTCCTGCTCTTTATATCTGAACAGTTCAGCAACAGCATGCAACAAGTTTTCCAGGAAAAGACAGGAAGTAACAAAAATGACAGCTAACAATGGCAGAAACATCTGAATATAAATAGGGGCAGCAGAAAAAAAACCTCTGATGAGCAAATAAAACAAGGAAGTCCAAGCAAGCCTACTTTTCTTTACCATAAAAACAATTCTAATAGGGTAGGAGAGTGTCTTTATTTCAAATTCTCTTCAAATATCTTTTAATTTGGTCACTTGTCAACATGGTATCAACATAATCTATAACAGGGCTTAGTTTTCCAGAGTATGAAATGATAGACAGCGATCATCAAAACCAAGATCCCAAAGAAAAGATGCTACTGCAAAATCACTTTCTTACAACCAAAAAATGGGAATTCTTATGCTAGTAAACATGTCAGCAAATACAAAAAAGCAAAAGGTTTGCTTTTAAGTGTAACTTAGAATTCTTACAGTCTTTTAAGTGTAACTTAGAATTCTTACAGTCTTTTCTCTTTCATGATGTCAAAAGATGCTGCCATATTCATCAGCGTTGGCAAGCAGTGCAGGTGATGGCTGTGAGAATGAGGAAGAATTGTATTTGCCTAAAGAAACCCAAACAACAAGACTAGTTAGAACAGGATTACAGTATTTCCAGACATCTCTTTAGCATCAAGATTTGAGGAATTTACCCGTTTTCACAACTTTCAAACACATGACAATAAAATTCTTTTGCATAATGGTCAGATGAATAATTACAGGTACCGTTTTGAACATGAGATTTAACTAATAGATCTGAAATGCAACTGAAAGTAACTTAAGACAGTCTCAGACTTCTAATCTATATTGTTTGCACTGGAGAGTTTTTTTTTCATGTGGTAATATGCAAAAATATGCAAAGCATGATATTGCCTTATGTCATGCGTAGAAACACAGAAAATAGATCTAAAATCTGAAATGTGATTTAAAGAAACTTACAGAACTGTTCATAGAATGGTTTAGGTTGGAAGAGATCTCAAAGATCATCCAGTTCCAACCCCCTGCCACAGGCAGGGACACCTCCCACTAGATCAGGTCGCTCAAGGCCTCATCCAGCCTAGCCTTGAACACCACCAGGGAGGAGGCAGCCACAACCTCCCTAGGCAACCTGTTTCAGTGTCTCACCACTTTCTGCACAAGAAAATGCTACGACTTGTTCTCAGGAAAAAGTGTTACTTACCATGTGCAGAAGTTCTCCTAGAAGAATTGTTGCTCTAACAGATACATGGTCATCACTACTGGTGATCACTTCAACCAGACCCTTCAAAAAGTTAAATGAACATTACATTTAACATGTAACATCTTATTTTAGTGTTTATAGGAAAAAAGTAGCAAGCATCTATTAAAAATCATTACTTACCTCTAGAAGTCCATTGGTAATAAAAGCTGAAAGCACTAAAGCCAAATAATTATCCATGAGATCAGGCCTGTGGAGAAAAAAAAAACCAAAAAAAAACCCCAGTATAGAAACAGTTTAGAAAGTTCTTTTCTTACTGTACCTGCAAGAAAACAACAGGCATTTTGTCACCAGCACTAAATAACAAGGCTTTAGACTAAGCTCCTTGAAAGCTCACCTTGACCTGGCTCGATGGGGTAATACCGTTTTAGCTTCAGCAGCTACAAAGCCATCGGAAAGTCTCCAGCAGTCCTGAAACCTACTTGGATCTACAAGAAAATACAGACAACGGCAATTGTAACATTAAGTTCCATACCATTATTTTATGATTGCCAGTAAATAAATCCTTCCAAAATACGTCATTTCAGATTTCAAGTCATAGAAAATTCTGCCAGATGGGATCTCCAACAGGAAGTCTTGTCTACACTCCTGAACAAAGCACAACTAAGTTCAAAGCTGGGATAAACATTGTATCCAAATATAAAAAAAAAAACAAAACCCCAAACCCCAAAAACCCACCACCAAAAAAACAAAACAAAAAAAAACAACCCATAAAACCAAAAAGGCATTTCCAATTCATAAAGACTTTAAACAGAAAACACCCTAAAATTTGAAGATGTACATTCAGATGTCACAAAAACAGCATCAAAAATTAATTTGCTTGTAAACAAGAAGCATGTATTAAGATTCTATAATAAACATTTATAACGAGAGTTTGAAGAAAAAAACTGCTGGAACATTAAAGGCTGAAATTTGGGAACTTTTGGGTTTGTACTTCTGCACTGCAAGGCAAAGCAGAGGATGTTCTTGTGTTTATAGAGAAGTAATCCTAATGACAAAAGACTTACTCTGAGATATATGATGATGCATATATATTAGCCCTAGGAACAGTAAGTCTGCTGAAGTACAGTGTACATAGCTAGCAGATAAGACTATAAATAGACTCACTTTAATAGATTGTAACACTAAGTAACAATTCTACACTAAGGTTTCTAGCACTTCAAAGAAGTCTAACTTGTAGCAACGTTTATAGTCTTTTGTGTAAATGCTCCTTATGCTTCACTGATGACCTGATGACTTTTTAATCAAACTTAAAGCATTTAACAATTGATAAAGAATTTCAGATAGGACTTCAGACAACCAAATTAATTTAGTGATGAGAGAGGTAGTATTGACGTAATTTACAGTAATACAGAGGAGACAGTGATGGGTTCAAATTTCTGCAAGAATTTAACCAACAGAACTCTTCTGTCAACTGGTTGGGAACACTTACCTACGCTGAGAAGTGCCTCAATAAATTCTTCTGCAATAACAGGGAGAGGAAGGCGAAATATATCATAGAGAACTTCAAGCAGACCTCGCTACCAACAAAAAACCAAAACACACAACAAAAATTTTATAGATTTACAAAAATCGTCCTTTTGTTCATTATTAATACTGAAGATGAGATTTCTATGCAGGGCTAACATTAGGGTTTATTTGTTTCACTGTTTCGTTAATAACATGCATACTTTCTTATACTGAAATAATCTGGATAAAGAGGAAGGTAAAGGCTTGTTTACTTTAGAACTGTGTCACTATGTATTCTACAGGAGCTCAGGCTACTTGATTTACAGATTTTTTAGAACAGTTCATGCTGTCACCATCAACCTCTTAGTTTGATAGGTAATTGGGAAAAAACCCCAACATTTTTATTTATCTTTGATTCAAAACTAATTGCTATGCTTTAAACTCATAACTGCAGCTACTGTGTACTTGCTTTGGCTTGTCAGAGTAAAAGTTTATTTATGTACTTTTCTCTATTCCCTCCTCAGGGACATATACAGGTGCTCCCATTTTGAAGAATTTTATACAGGTATTATAGACTTGAACTTAGGGGGAACAAATAAATTCAAGGGTACTGATCTCATAACCTGGGCCTGTGTTTAACTATTTTGACTATTTAGTGTTAAGAATATATTAAACAAAACAGGCAGTATTATTCCTGCAGCAGGAGTAAGTGTTTACCACCTACCCGTATTTCCATATTTGGTATACAGAGTACCCCAATTAGAGACTGAATCCCAGAATTTCCAGGTTTGCACAGGCTGATAATACCTAGAAAACATCAGAAAGATAATAATACTCTCTCTGAAGAAAAAATATGTATTAGACACATTAACAATTTTCACTTCCTGTGGTAGTACAAGGACAGATGACAAAAATTATGAATCATAAACACTTTCTTCTTCGTGCCATCTACTTTCCAATACGACATTTACTAACAGTTTCTAACCACAAAACTTTTTTTTCCTCATTAAAATCTTTAGCTTCTTTTGCCCTTTCAACTGTGATCAGTATTTCTAAATTATCTGCAAAAGCAACATTTATATGGAAGAAATGGTACAGAGAAGACAAAGTTGTCAACAATGAATGCAACAAACTCAAAAATCTGCATCAGCTTGGCAGAACTGTAATAAATTTCTCCACCAAAAGCTGTATCTTAACAAGTTTGTCCAGTTTGTTTGAATCTGTGGAGAATTCCAAGTAGCTAGTTCAAACATACATGGAATAACATTCTCTATGCATGGCTTTAAACCGTCTTTTCCCAAATGACAAGTGCTCATCTACAGAAGTTTCTACATAGTAAATTTAGCTTTGCATAAAAATCTCAGAGCCTCTTATTTTTTACATGGCATTATTACTCAACTAGTTTAGGGTTTCAACACTCACAGAGACAAGCTAAATATTACAGAAGATAACCCAGATTTTCACCCTCTTGACTTAAAACGTGACTGCAAAGACAGAACCTTGTTCATTTCCCTATTTTCTTCACAGTAGGCAGAATCAACTGAAACTTACTTTCTATCCAGAAAACAAACAAGTTTCTCCAAAATGCAGCTTTGAATGAACAGAAACATCCAGG
Organism: Psilopogon haemacephalus; assembly: GCA_013396835.1. Classification (NCBI taxonomy): domain Eukaryota; kingdom Metazoa; phylum Chordata; class Aves; order Piciformes; family Megalaimidae; genus Psilopogon; species Psilopogon haemacephalus. The sequence continues at coordinate 107,831 of VWZI01007616.1, forward strand.
GCTGCACACCTTTGTCTTACCTATCACAAATGAAACTAAACCATTATTCTTTAAAAAATCCTACAACATGAAAAATATGATCTACTAATTTATTTAATTTCACTAACACACATTTAACTTTAATGACACATGCTTTATATGAAGTTAGAAGTCCCTCATTTCAAAACTGCCATGTCACAAAAACAAGACATGCACATCTGGTTATAGATGCAGAAATAACTTGGATACATGTAGTCATGATCTGTTTTCATCTCTCAGGACATGATCACACATGAGGACCAATGACACAATAACCACCATCTCTGAAGAGTAACCCACTCTGGATAGTGTGGTCAGACAATAAAACCAATCTTAAAAGCCTTAAGAAAACCTCTGAACACCCCAAAACCTTGGGAGTACTTGCAAACATCTAGGATGTTAATCTCCAGCATAACAAGTAATATAAAATAAGAAGAACACATAAAAGTGAAAGTGCCAAGGCAAGTAACATATCCCAAGGCAACCATCAATTTACAACTTAGAAGGTATTCTACATGAGTAGGAAGGAAGCTGCATCATTCCAATCATCCAGCTTCAAACAAACAAATCTTACCTGCCCATGATCGAAATGCTGCCACTATTCCCATTTTACTAGCTAGAAACCGTGCTTCTCTGTCTTCCCTGTCATTAAAATAGTAAAAGTCACAATGAAGTTAGTCACTTTAACAGTGTTATACACATAGCGAGTTAAAAATAAACTGAGATGTTAAACAGGGAGACAAAATCCAGAGCAAGAGAAGCTTGCATATACATGTGTGTGCATAAACAATGTGTAATACAGATTTTAAAGCATTGTTACTTCTGCTTTTTCAGGGGGGTTTCCACGGAAGAAGGATAACATCACAAAGCAAACACCTATGTGGTATGATGAATCACCCTGTGGGTGCTTAGCAGGGACCTAAAGATCTGGACCTTGTTCAATTACCCAGACCTCAGTTTCTAATGTAATTTGATAATAAAAAAAAAAGAGTAACTCAAGTTGGCAACAATGTCAGAAGGTCTCCAATCCAAACTCCTGCATAAGGAAGCTGTCTACTGTAAGATCAGTGCCAGTGACAAAGTTTTTATCTAGCTGGGTCTGAGAAGCTCTTAAGGATGATGGCTGTAGGACTTCTCTGGACAGCTTGTTCCAAAACTTCACTGGCCTCACAGAAAACACCCAGGTGGAACCTCTCCTGTCCTAATTTCTCTGCAGATTCTTGCCCTCCCAGCCTTCACTACCATGAAGGGCCCTGACAGTGCCTTTCTGCTAACACCTTTGAGGACACTAGAAAGGGCTGCTGTTTTGGGAATGGTGTACACAAGAACACACACAGGGCTGCACAAACAGAAGCACCACCACTTACTTGAGTTGTCCTTCTGCTGTGTCTGGATTGTGCCTGTAGTGAAAATCTGTGTAAGGAGCTAAAATTCGCTGAACAAAAGAAAGACATGCATTATTTTCACAGCAGAACACAGTCAAATGGGTCTTTTCTTTTCCTCAGTCAATTTGTTAGCTACTTTTGCTTTATAATCATGCCCTCAGCCTAAAATGTTGTAATTTAAACATTTTGCACAAACAGAAAAGGATTAAATTTGATATGAAAATTAAACATTTTTTTATTAATAATTCAGTGTTTAATTTCTGGCACTATGCAAGTAAAACTGAACCCACCTCTAATTCTACATCGGCTCGCACATACTGTCGGGTCTTTGGATGATTAATGAGGTGCAAAACTGTAGTTATCAGAGCCTCATTTATTCGGCTTAACTGACAATCAATCACATTTTTCAAGATGGTACTTAAACCACCTCGAAGAGCCACCATTTCAGGATTCTGAAGTGCTAAATAAAAGAAAAACAAATCGCTCTGGTCAGTAACAGGAAATAAATGTTTCACAGCTGCCCACATGAGAAACTTGTCATCTCCCTAATGCCTAGGTCTTTTTACTCCTGAACAATGCTAAGGCACACAGGGAGCTTTTAAGGACATTACACTATTAATTCATGGAAATTTTGAAATAATTTATTGTTAACAAAAAAAAAATGTCATTCCAGCAATATTGTGCAGCAATTTTCCAATTCATTTCTATTTAGTAGTTTCTGGATTTCCTCATGAAAAAAGTTATGTGCTTCACTGGACTGATGTGGATAAAGGATTTGTACTAGAACACAAGAGCAGCAACAGATGCTTTATTTCTTTTAAAACAACAACATGGTTGAAAAATCAATCTCTCATTGATTTTTTTGAAAGCTTTTAAATCAGCACCTACAAAGAAATATAGCAGGTTAGTATAAACCACTGTCCACATAGCCTTTAGATTCACACAAGTACTGACTTCCAGAGGCCAGCTAAGTAAATTACCCATGTTAAAAAGAAACAAGAAGATGTTTTGTAGGTGTCAGAAGTCTTACACATTTGTCAGCATCTCATGTATGGAATTTTCCCTACTTTTAATCCATTGCTTTTAGAAACACCAACTGCAGAAAGGAAACTTAAGATAAATAAAAAATGGCTGAGTCCTAAAGGAAGCAACAGCACCTGAATCTTAACATACTGCAAGTAAGAAGCTGATTTTATGTGGAAGTGATTTTGCTTTACAACAAACTTATTATTAAAATCCATGAAACTGACATTAACAACATTTAGCATCTAACTCATCATTAACAAATATCCTTAATTATTTTAATATAATCTAATATAAACCCACAGAAGATAATCTCTTAGAAAACTGATGACACTATATTCAATTAATTTCTGAGTTAGCTCTCAGTTAACTTACCTAGTTCACAGATAATGGCTATACATGCTCGAACCATCCTGTCTCTTTCTTGTAGACCATCATTTCCAACTGCTATCAAAGAATTAGTTATAGAACTGGGGAACAATGAAGCATTCACAGTGATCATCTGACAAAGACATAAAAAAAAGGTTTCTTGGTCTTTCTCTACATGTACCACTATTCTGTTTCCTACATAAAAATCAGAACACTATTATTTTGTTTTATCTGGAAAACCTTCAAAGGTACTTTTCATTCTTCTTTCGTTCTTTAAATTTTTCATTTATCAATTTACCATTCCCCTTCTGCTTCAGTGTACTTTTACATTATTTTGTAGTAATAGGAAAGGTTTAAAAAAGACGACTAATGCCAAGAGAGCTATGGTTACGCTTTTTGTATTTTGTCCAAATAATTTTTTTATCAGCATAAAATGTTATCCAGTGACACAGAGCAGATGACACAGAGCATGACAAACTCTCCTAGAAGAATCATTCCTAGTTGCAGCAGATTCCTGAGTACCTAATTCAACGGTTTCATTAGCTAGGACTAAAATCTCCTGTTGAGTAGAAAGACCCTTAAGTTGCTGAAGAGCACAGAAGGAGAATCAACAAGCACAGTTGCTACAGTACTTGAAAGGCAACTGTCACTAACACCCATACATCCTTTCTTGCACAGTACCTGATTGTTTTACCTCAGCAGTGGATGTTAAAATGAGGAAATACCAACCATTATGGCAAATACACCAGAACATTTTAACAAGCTGATTTTCAAGACAAGTTTTTGAGAAACTTATCATACATATCGTCACCCACAAAACAGGAAGGTTTAAAACAGCGCTGTAAAGGAAAAAACAAAACACTTCCCCACCTGCAAGTTCTTTCGCTTTTAAAATGGCATAAAGTAACAAAAATCAGCAACAGAATAGGTGCAACTCTCCAGCCTACAATATTTTAACTCTTTTTTTTCCCCCCTAGTGACAGTTACACATACTTAATGTGAGGACACACGCAGTCTCTTACACCTGTTCTGTCTCACTGTTTTCTTCTACAATACAAGAAGGAAAGATTTCTCTTAATATTCAATTCCAAACAGTAGAATACTTTTTAATTAGAATTCCATTAGCAGAATACAAACTTTTACATTTGATTTTGTTCCACTCTAGTCATTCACATGCAATTCTGATGCCTAAGGACGGGAGATGAGGATGCAAGGCTACTTACAAGCAGCTATGATGAAATAAGTAACAAAGACTATGAATTTGGTCTTTAAAGATTGTTTTTTAAGAGGAGGAAAGAACGTGGTTCATAGTGCATCTAACCCTAACTTCTACCATGAAAATAGAAGTTTTATTATGCCTTTTAAATTGTAGAAAACCACAAAACAATGGCACTTTCCAAGGCAGTTTTATGCCATCCTGTCCATAACTGAAAACACTCAATTACAAAGCTCGTACTAAGAGAAATAGAGGTGATTACATTCAAGAGACAATGAGCACTCAAAGCCTTAAAACACATGAAAAAACACACCAGAAATAAACAGAGACCAAGTAAAAAATGTTTCAAAGTTATTTTCTCTTCCTAGAGTACTTCAACCTGCACTTTTTTTTAATTTAAAAGAAGTTTTGCATTAAGTGCCTTTTACAAATTCATAAAACATGATTAATGTATTTTGCTTCTCTCATCTCGAAACCCTAAGAGAACAAGATAAGAAAACTGTTCGTATCTATGCTTCTATATAGGCATTTTTGCTATAAAGTATGAGGTTAAAGAATTGTATCTAGACAGTAATTTGGTGATGTTGGTGGAACCAGTTCAGCTCTTCCATGGTTCAAAGTAAATCATCTCCTGCACAAATAAGTGAGCTTTGATTGTTTTGTCACTCTTCTTCTAGACATTAGATAAATAATCTTTTAGGCATCTTGGTATCAAATCACTGAGTCTGAGATACTGAGTGAGATGGTGCGTTGAGGATGTGTCACACTATTCCTTTAGAGAGAGAGCATCTCAAGTACTGACTATGCTTAACTGCTGTAGCCTGGATAGAACATAAAAAAAGGTGCTAATGTTACTGGTAGCCATGTTGGGTGGCTTTGTCTGACACTGTCTTTTAAGAAAAAATATGTGTTCTAGGCAACAAAATATGTTATGAAAAGTAGTTCTCAGCATTGAAGAATCATCAGCATCCCCAGACTCTATGCACATTCCACACACGTGCATCCCATGTAGAGCATCCTTGTACACTGATAGATGAAAAAAAGCCCCAAACATCAGTGGTCAGTTGTAGGATTTTTCATTATTTCATTTAAGATCACTGTGTCAACTCAAACTAATGAACTTACTTCTCTTGCTTCCTCTCATTTATCTCAGGCAAGACAGAAGACTGCACAATTAGTAAATGCTTTAAAAAGCCCAAGAATAATGAGTGTAAATTTGTGACCCAAATAAAATCGATTATAATTATGTTTCCATTCTCTCTTCTAAGTTACTTTGGTCTGTACTTAAGCCCTTTTTAAAACCAGATTAACAAAAAACTTATAAACTGAACCTTCTTCAAATATCCATTCCCATGTTGTTGTATTTGTCTGGGTTTGGATACAATGATGCTGTTGAAGCTTTAAGGCTCTCTTTTTGATACAAGTGTTAACCAAGCATATTGTGTTTTTTGTAAGATAAAACCCAAGTAAGCGCATTTAAAGGAACTGCATATAAAGTTTTCGTATTTTCTACAAATTTTAACAAATATTTAAGATTAAACATACACAGTTCTCCTGAAGAGCCTTTTTCCCAACTATTTAAAACTTGAGTTTTTGCCAGTTTTTCCTAGGATGCTCAGTAGAAAAGCACAATAAAGAATAATAGTAAAGTCTAGTATGAAGTTGCACTACTGTGTTGTCTGAAATATATACTTTTAGTATCTGTAAATCTCAGTTTCTCTAGGATGAACTTAAAAAAGAGCTTCCACAGCTCCAACATCTCACATGAATACACATTGCAGTAAGCACTATAAACTAATTATGTCTCATTCTGCATCTGAGAAAACAACAATGGATAACATCAACTGCAATGGATAAAGCATTCTTTCACCTGATTACTCTAGTGATGGCAACTTGCCTCACCTGTCAAATGGCAGAGTATTTCCCATCCCTGATTTATGGATGTTTAAACACACTATAAAGTTAAGGAATGGTTCTTCTATCTTTGCATTCATAGTTTGGCAAAATTTTTCCAAACCTTCTAAGGGTATAATCTCTATCAAAGTAAAATCAACAGGTTCTCTAGCCTGCTCAAGATTCTCAGTGATTAAAAAAACTAAAATAAAAACAAATACCAGCACTACCATTCCATCCCTCTTTTGAACTATCAGCTGTAATTTCTTCTCACATGATAAATTGGGATAAGTAATTAGAGACCACATGAAAGAAAGCTGCTGCTGCTGGAAAAAAAAACCAAGAGTCAGCACATTTGACTTGTGTAGCTGATAAGACCATATGGAGTGAAACTTTACCTTTCTGACTAATCGAAGTGCTTGTGTTCTTTCTACTTCATTACTCTGTTGTATGTCAATGCACCTGAAGCAAGTTGAAAAACACACTTTGTTTATAACAACAGTAACTTGCACCTTAACATCTCATATTACTATTTAGGCAGTTGAATTAAGAGGAGAAAAAAAACTATCTTGACTTACTGTGTAAAACATCAGCCTTGCAGCTTACTGCTGAAAGACTTACTGGTCAATAAGCTTTAGTTTGGGTTTGTTTCCCCCCTCCCAGTTACCTTAATCAAAATTAAATCACTAAAATGTTTTCAAATATGCAAAGTCACAGCACGACAGCATCAGTAAGTATCTTCTGAGTTAGTAGCATCTGTCATTTTAAATGAGACTAAATGAGAGCCACGAGGATGATCAGAGGGCTAGAGCATCTCTGAACTGAAAGAGCTGGGGCTGTTCAGTCTGGAGGAGGCTCCCAGGGGACCTTATTGTGGCCTTCCAGTATCTGAAGGGGGGAGAGCAAGAAAGCTGGGGAGGGACTTTTTAGGCTATGAAGTAGTGACAGGACTAGGGGGAGTGGAGCAAAGCTGGAGGTGGGGAGATTCAGATTGGATGTGAGGAGGAAGTTCTTCAGCATGAGAGTGGTGAGAGCCTGGAATGGGTTGTTGAAGGAGGTGGTTGGGGCCACATCTCTGGAGGGGTTTAATGTCAGGCTGGATGAGGCTGTGGGCAACCTGCTCTAGGGTAGGGTGTCCCTGGGCATGGCAGAGGGATTGGAACTAAATGATCCTTGTGGTCCGTTCCAACCCTGACTGATTCTGTGATTCTAAACAAAGTATTTGTAATGTTTCAAATCAACAAATTTTGAGTTCTTTGATCTGAAGAGTCCTTTTGATCCAAAAAAATTAAATAGAACAAAAATAAACTAAAAATGACTACACACACACACACATATATATATATAATCATAGAATGGTTTAGGTTGGAAGAGACCTCAAGGATCATCCAGTTCCAACCCTCCGCCACAGGCAGGGACACCTCCCACTAGATCAGGTTGCTCAAGACCTCACCCAGCCTGGCCTTGAACACATCTAGGGAGGGAGCAGACACAACCTCCCTGGGCAACCTGTTCCAGTGCCTCACCACCCTCACTGTGAAGAATCTCTTCCTAACATCCCGTTCAAATCTCCCCTCTGCCAATTTGAACCCATTCCCCCTATATATATGTATAAACAGAAACATGCACATCTATACCCGTTGGTGTATTAAATCCAACAAGATTTTAGTGAAGGAAGCACTAGAAATGCTAATTATTTACATGTACTCATCGTACATTATCTTATTATCTTATTGTTAGTTAGTTATTTGGTATTCTTCTGTTGTCATGTTTAGATTACATATTCTTGGGCACAATCCTCTTTATAGTCCTGACTTTACACTAGAGGCATCAAAGCCCTCTAACAGAAAGAGAGTCACAGCAACTCCCAAAAAACAACCTAAGACATAAAAATTACTGGTGTTCCAACTTTCTATTAACACCACAGATTACATTTTAAAAGGACATTATTCATATCGAGGAAACATGCCTTTTATAAAACTATATATAAAGAATGCAAGGGCATATGAAAACACTTTTTTTTTTTATCTTTCTCAAGCATGAAAAAGCAAGTGATTCATAACTGTACGTTTTACAACAAGGAAGAAGAGGAAAAATTACCTGGCTATCAAGTAATCCACTTTCAACTTCAGCACCTTCTGGAGAATACTGGAATCTCGAATGAGATAGCGGAGGGCTCGCAATCCTGCTGCACGCACCTCTTTTGCTTCATTTAGTAAAGCTAACCTCAGACTACAATGAAGAAAATAAGATGGACAAACAGCTATTTATCTGAATTGCAGCTACCAGGTACTCTTTTAAAATAAGAAGGTCTGATTTTATAAGAAAAAAAAACTGTTCTGCATTACTGTTCTGTCTTGGGAAATATTCACCTGTACAGCCTAGAAGGCAAATTATCACCCTGGCAGTAGATGTTGACAGTATTAACCTGAAATACTAAATTGATGTAAAATAAACAATTGATTTTCCCATGAAGCAAAACTTGTACATTCATAAAGACAAAGACATGACTATTACTTGGTATTGGACAGGACAGCTGGATGCAATACTAGCCCAAGAAAATCAGCAGAGGAGGAAATGCTCTTTACCTGTTAAGACTGACAACCCATAAGCATGAGTCCTCAATACAATGTCTTGACACCTCAGAGACAGATCTGCACCTTAAGGAATCAGATGCTCCACTCACCAAAGATGTTATAGCACCACATCAAATTTAAATGGAATACTAGTCACAACTTAAGTAGCCTCATACAGTACAGATTTCTGTAGATTTCATTTTAAGATGGTAAATACATTATCTTTTTTTTTTTTTTTTTCCAGACAGATCTTTTCTTATTCTAGGACTTAATGCATGGTAAGCAGCTACTCCAAGGACCAAAATCTTTTCCATCATTCTGGATGTTAATCAGCCTACTTAGAAGTAACTATAAAAGGAATCTTCTTTCGTGTACTATTGAGACAAAGTAGACAACATGCAATATGATGTACAACACATAGGGAGTTACTTCAGAAAAGTCATCTTTGCTCTAATATCAAATATGATTCTCCCCATAAAAAAAAGAGTGTCACTAATTGAATTTATTTATTTACTTTAAGCTGAGCTCGAAGCAAGCAAGAAAAGAATTCTTGCTACGAGGTCAAGAAAAACTCTCAAAAATGACAGTGTTACAGTCACTGATGACCTGAAAACTGTCATTTAGGAATTAGGATTTCTCCCTACAAAAAGGTTGCATGCCCTTTAGACCAGCTGAAGTGCATCTACACTAGTGCTCACAGCTTGGCAAATAAACAGGAGGTGCTAGAAGCCTTTGTGTGTCAAGGAAACTGTGATACGGTGGTGGGAAGACTCATATGACTGGATAATCAACAGCTACAAGCACTTCAGAATGGACAGGCAAGGAAGGAGAGGTGGTGAGGTGACCCTGTATGTCAGGGAGTGTTTTGATTGTATTGAGGTTAATGATGATGACAATAGGGTTGAGTGTTTAAGGGTAAGAACAAGGAGGAAGGCAGATATAATGGCAGAAGTCTGTTATAGGCCACTCAACCACAATGGCAAAACAGGTAAAATAGTCTTTAGACATCTGGGAGAAGTCTTATGATTGCTAGGCCTTATTCTCAGGGGGGACTTCAACTTCTCTGATGTCTGCTGGAAATACAACACATCAGAGAAGGAACAGTTCCAGAGTTTCCTAGAATGTGTGGAGGAGAACTTCCTGACACAGGTGGTGATGAAGCAAACAAGGGGAGGCATCCTGCTGGACATGTTCTTTGTGAACAGAGAAAGACTTGTGGGGAATGTAATGGCTGGAGGCCACTTTGGGCACAGTAATTACGAAATAATATGAGTTGCCTGTTTTTGAAGTAAAAAGGGGAATCATCAGCATCGTCACCCTGGTCAACAGACTCCTAGGAGGTAGTCCTGGAAGTCCAAGAGTCCAGGAGAGCTGGACACTGTTCAAATACAAAGTCTTAGAGGCACAGGAACAAGTTGTCTCCATATGCTAAAAGAAGAGTTGCACAGTTCTGGTTGCAGCTTAGAGAGAAAAGGAGAGTTTGGAAGAAGGAGCAGGCCACTCAAAAAGGACTAACTTGTCATGACGCTATGCAGGGAAAAGGTTAGAAAGGCCAAAGTCCAAATGGAAATTAGTTTAGCTTCAGCTGTTAAAGAGAACAAGAAATGCTTCTATGGATACATCAGCAACAACAGGATTACTAAGGAGAATCTCAGCCTTGGATGCATGGAGAAACACAGTGACCAGGGAGAAGAAAAAGGCTCAATGGATGGGGAGCAGAATGAAGCCCCCATAATCCACGAGAAGATGGTTAGTGACCTGCTACACAACTTACACATAAATCTGTGGGGCTGGATGTCATATACCCAAGAATACTGAGGCAGCTGACAGAACTGCTCATCCACTCACTTTCTCTCATTTAACAGCAGCCCTGGCTAGCTGAGGGGAACACAGAGGACTGGAGATTAGCAAACATGACACTCATCTGCAGGAAGGTCTGAAAGGAGGACACAGGGAACTACAGACCTCAGTTAGACCTTGATGCCAGGGAAGGCCATGGACCAGATCACCTTGAGTGTTATAATGCAGCATGCATAGGGCAGCCAGGTCACCAGGCCTAGTCAACATGAGTTCATGAAGCGGAAATCCTGCTTGATGAAATTGATCTGCTTCTACAACAAGGAGACAGGACTACCGGATGCAGGAAAGACTGTGGACATTGTTTATCTGGTCTTCAATAAGGTCTTTGATACTGTCACCCAGAGCATCCTCCTTGAGAAACAGGCTACTCATGGCTTGGGTGGGTGGATGGACGTTCCTCTTGGTAAAAAGCTGGCTGGGTGGCTGGGCTCAAAGAGTGGTAGTGAACGGAATCCCAAAAAAGAGGAAGGCAGGTAAGAATACAAGGAGGCCTGCATGGATGAATGGAGAGCTCCTGGACACACTTAGACACAAGAAGAAAGCTGACAGACTGGAAGAAAGGACAGGTAACCTGGGACCAATACAAAGACATTGCTCATGCAAGCAGAGATCAGGTTAGGAAAGCCAAAGCACAGCTAGATTTGAATTTGGCTGGGGACATTCAGAGGAACAAGAAGAGTTTCTTCAGGTATATCAGTGAGAAAAGGAGGACTAGGGAGAACGTGGGACCCCTTCAGAAGGGAAATGGAGAGCTGGTGACAGGGGACATGGATAAGGCTGAGTTGCTCAATGACTTCTTTGCCTCAGTCTTCAGCAGCAAGTGCTCCAGCCAC
>VWZI01007628.1:680-48005 GCA_013396835.1 Psilopogon haemacephalus
CAGGTGTAAACCAAGAGGCAGCACATTCATGGGGCACACAGGTGTAAACCAAGAGGCAGCACATTCATGGGGGACACACAGGTGTAAACCAAGAGGCAGCACATTCATGGGGCACACAGGTGTAAACCAAGAGGCAGCACATTCATGGGGCACACAGGGGTAAACCAAGAGGCAGCAACACGTGCTCCCACCAGTCACCTTGCACCAGACTCTCTGACTGCATTAATTTACCACTTAAATATTGTGCAAAGCTACATGAACCAGTTAACCGATGCACAACCCTGATTACCTTCAAGGGCTTGGGATGGAGAATGGACCTCTCATGTCCATCCTTTTCTCGAAAACACTTTTGTCTTTCCATTTTTTGGGGCTTGGGGGTTTGTTGTTGTTGCTGCTGCTGGCTTTTGTTTGACTGTTTGGGGGTTTGGTTGGTTGGTTGGTTGGTTTGGGGTTTTTTGTGTGGTTGGTTGGGTTGGGTTTGTTTGTTTGTTTTTTTTCTTTAAATTACATGCCCTGAAGGAGAAGAGTTACATCTATACAGCTCCAGGGACTTCAGATTTGCAGTACACCAGCCAAATCCACTTAGAGCTCACAGAGTGGAGCAGCAAAGATACCCAAGAAAAGCCTGCAGCAATGAGGAATCATGCCAGCCAATCCTGGTTTGACTCCACACCACAGGGGGAGGAAGTATCCTTCTTGCACCACTCACAGTCACCTGAAATCCTATGGAAGCTGAACAGCATCATCTTACACCTCTCTGCATCGGCATGACTGCACAGGCTTCTGACCCCCCCAGAGCCACAAAATCTGCATGGTGACATTGGAGGCAGGTTTGGAGGCAACACCATACTTCTGTACAAACAGGTATCTTCATTGTCTTCTTCCCTCTCACTCCTAAATTTGTTTCTCCCACACACAGAAAGTTTCAAAGATAGAAAGTTAAGGAAAAAAAAAAAAAAAAGATAAATAAATGTAGGATGTTCTGCCCCTCTCTTAGAGTTGGGAAGTTTTACCTAGCAGCCAGCCTAAATCTCTGCTGTGAGCTAAGCTGATTCCTTCTCGGGTGATTTCACACCTTATTTCCAGGACTCCCACTGGGGAAGCTGCAAAGAAAGGCAGCAGCTGGCACAGGAGAGAGGGAGAAAGGACAGAAGGCCAGACACAGATGGCATAAAAGCAGATCAGCTTCTCAGGGCAAGCCCATTGCTAGCAGCCCCATGCCGTGCTGGGCAGCATGGCAGGGCACCACTATGGGTCAGAAGTAAACCAAGAAGGGACATTGCAGAAACAGGGTCAGATGCCAGCCACAGTGACTTCGTCAGGGGCTTGGTGCCACCTCCGCTATCCCCATGGTGTCACTGGAATTATTCCCATTTTACAGATGGGAAACCTAAAATAAGGAGCCCTGCAGGAGGACAGAGCTTGTAAGCAAACCCCTGCCTGCTCTAGGCTGGTGGCAGACGGAGTCCTTTGGCTTGCCCTGTGCCCATGTAACACAGCTGCCAGGAGGAATTTCACAGAGGGCTTTGACAATGCTTTAACTCTGCTGTCACCAGCTTTCTCGCTTCCTCCTTCAGCTACTTTTTTCCCCATGTTCCTCTCCTTGGGTTCAGCCTGTACTTTAAACAACACACGAAAGCCATCTGTCCTCTTTTCTCCACCAGACAAGCCCAGGGTAGATTTGGCAGGGAGGGGCAGCAGATGCAGGCTGAGGCACAGGCAGGCTAGGAAGGCAGTGAGGCTCTGCAAGGCAGCCCAACTCTGGCCCCACTCTCTCACCCCATGCTTTGTGAGACTCAAAAGCCCCTGCTTCACCATCTGCTCACTAAGCCCTGCCTGAGAAAGGGCTTTTGCTGCCTAACCTCAGACTCATTTCAAACAGAGATATAATCTTCATTTCCACGTAGTGCTGGGGTGATGGGTTCCCAAGAAACACTCTTTGCCCTGCTTCAAGCAAACAGTTTCAGAGGTGAAAAACATGCCAGAGAAGAAGGAGCATCAGTGAGAAAGACAACGAGGATTTCTCAAGCATCTGCAGCTCAACCTGAGAGTTGAGTTCAGGAGATCCCCTCAGCCCACTCCCATAACACCAAACAATTCCCTTGACTGACAAGCATAGAGCTGTAGCTAACAGCAAGTGAATTGTGGCTGTCAGGACCCAGCATAATTCATGATGCCGTCTGCTTGGAAGCAAGCTACTGCTGAGCTATTTGTCACTCCTTCACGATGTGTCCCCCATTCTTTCTGGATGGGGCTGACATGATTCACGAGCACCTGTAGCTGCCAAGCAGGGACTGCTGCTGAGCTGGGCGGCCAGAGGCTGGTAGCCAAACAAATGGCTTTTCCAGCATATAGACAGATAGTTCGAGCTTTTCAGACTCTTAACAAAGGAAATGCATTCCTCCACTGCCTCTCAGGAGTCATCAAGGTCACAGGAAAAGATGCCAGATCGAAAGCTGAGATGAATTTTTTTTTTTTTTTCTGTCCACCAAAGAATTTGCGTAGCTCTCATCAAGTAATAGGCAAGCACTTCGCTGGCAAGTTGCAGATTTTATCTTGACAACGGTGGGCAGCAGGTAAGCCAGTATTTTTCTCTCCCAGCTTGGAGGGCAAACTGGCGATTGGAGTGGCACAAAGAAGTGGCTGAGTGGGAACAGACCCAAATCTCCTTCATTTCGGTGCAGTATCCCAGTCACCAAGCTGCTCTCACACACTGTTAGTTGGGAGCTTTCTGATCCACTGCAGGGTACACTCCAGTTGATATCCCCAATGACACATTTCATCTAGTGCAGATGCATCTTACAAAGGCACACCTTGGTATGGTGAAGAAAACTAAAATGTTCTAAGTGTAGTTCTGTCACACTTCCTGAAATTGTATACCTCTATAAAAGTAAACTTAACCCCAAGTACCAAAGCACAATACTCTCTCGACATCAGAAATTAAAGGATGAAAACTGATGGTCCAGCTCAGGCAGGCAGTCAATCCTGAAACCTACTTAAAACCTACACGGGACTAATTTGACATGCTGGATTTCCTCATACCACCTGCAGATATCCAGCGCTTTCCAAGCACATCAAGAATTAGTCATCCTTAGAGCCATGTGTCTTCTTCAGCAAGTAAGTGCAGCACTTTACTGGGTGGCACATGAAATGAGCCCCACTTGTTCAAGGAAAAATATCATTTCTGCTGTGCTGAAACCAAATTCATCCTCACTTGTGAAGCACCCAACTAGTCATTGCTCCTGATAACAACGCTGTAGATGTGGCACGCAAGGAAAAATGTGACTTTATACATGAGTAATCTGACAGTCTGTAGGCGACGCAGAGAGAGAGAACATTTATAGAGAGCTGATGACGTGTCCCCACACCTGGATGTCAGTTAGCACCTAAGACGACACGAGAGCATGTCTGGAGATGAGCAGTAGGCAGCTCAGATGCTTAAGACCACCTACAAGAGCCAACCTGGGAAGCATTTTGGTGAGGGGACACATCACTCATGTCTCTGGTACCCACCAGTGCCTTCCTCAAGTTCCTCTGTGAAGTTTCTATCACCCACCTTCGAGTCAGTCCGTGCAGCTACACTGTGTTTACGGTTTCCCACCCAGGATTCCTATCCCAAAACCTTCACCCATCAAAGCTCTTGCCTGTACCACGACAGGCTCGCCAAGGGAGAGGGACTGGGGAGGGAATGCAGCTCTGGGTGATGCCGAGATGCTCAGCAACCCTCAGCCGCGGTGCGGTGGAAAGCGCGGAGGGGTCCCACGTCGCGCGGGTTCCCGTGTGGCGTGGGATCCCCCCGCACTCTGCCGCACCGCAAGCAAATCCCATGTCCATCCCCACTCACCCGGGCTGCCGGCGTGTCCCGCGGCGGGAGGCGAGCAAGAGCGGCCGAGGCGGCTTCGGGACGAAGGAGGAGGACGAGGAGGAGGAGGAAGACGCCGTGAGGAAGCAAGGGGCAACGACCCGGCCGGCGAGACCAGCCCCAGCAGCAGCAGCAGGGTGCAGGCTGCCGGCATGGCGCTGGGGGTGGGGGGCGGTGGTTGCTCACATGCCCGGACCGGGGCAATGAATAACCACGTAAATAGCGATTTTTAATTAATTCACGGTGCCCCCCCGCCGCGGGGCGGCGCAGAGGGCGGCCGCCCCGGTTTTAAAAGTGCGAGGTGCCCATAGCGGAGAGGGCAAGGGGGGGCAGAGGGGGACGGCCGACAGCAGCAGCAGCCTGCGGCCAAGTGCCGGCGCCCGAAAGTAAAAGGGCAGGAGGCGGAGGCTCCTCCTCGAGCCTGACATCACCCAGCCGCGGCTCCGCTCGGCTCGGCCCGGCTCGGCACGGCCCGCCCTGGCCCGGCACAGCCCCGAGCGGCCGCCCCCTCCCGCCCCGCACAGCCGTCGGGTCGCCCGCTCCCTCCGGCGGCTGTGTGCAGCGCCCTTGTGCTTGTTATTATTTATTTTTACTTTTACTTTCTTCTCCCTGCTGCATCTCCCAGCCGCGCCGGTTGAGCGGGAGCCCTCCCCTTACCCCCCACCCCGCAGCTGCCGAGGGGGTGCCCCGCTGCCGCAGCGTTACCGCTACCGCGCTTACGTGCAGGCAGCGCGCAAGTCCTGCGCCCCGCTCGGTGGCCCCCAGCTGCCGGCACGGCCACCCCCCGCCCGAAGCCGCTTTGCACCCAAGGGCAGTGCTCCCTCGGCCGGCGGGGCAGGCCCCCGGCGCGGCGGAGGTGAGAGGGAGCAGGCCGATACCACCCGGGCGCGGTGCGGACATCCTGCAGCCGCATGGGCCTGTCCAGCCCCAGTCCCATACATTGCTGCCGGCTCCGTTATGCTTCCGCCCTCCTGCCTGAGCTACAGGGAAACAAAGCCACGATCGGCCGAGACCTGTGCCACATATCTCTGGTTGTGACCAACACGGCTTCTTGAGGCAGATGAAAACCTGGCCGGCTGTGCGCTGTGCAGCAAGACTGGAAAGTTTCTTTCCAGATGAGTCTGGTGAGCCTTAGATAGCCCCAAACTTAATTCCCGTCACGATCGATTCCTTGCCAAACAATGTCCAATCTTTCACTGGTCATAAAGCTAACCTTCTGTCTTTGGAATGCCAGCAGCAGCACTGGAGCCTGCAGCTTCTTCCAGTGGTGAATTTCCCAGGCTGGGCTGTCCAGCCGGCAAAGGATTTCCCTTCATTGTTCTGAAATTCCCTTCCATAGTTTGGTGCTGCACGCCATGGAGCAGCAGGCTGGGCTTTTCCGAGGCTGCTGGCATCCCAGTGTGCAGGCTTTAGCATCCCGATCCGAGCTCTCCCTTCACAGGGAACAAAAACCTGTCCTGTACAGCATCTCCCCTCTGAGCTAATCCTAGGCCCTTTGATTTTGTCTGAAGGTGTTTCAGAACAGGCTTAGTGTCCACAAGCTATGCAGAATCCAATCTTCCATAAGGGGCAACAAGTAACAATACGTGACGTCCAGATAGCTGCTCTATCAGACAAAACTCTGATCTGGTCCACAACTCCGCACTGTTCCTTGCCTCACCAAAAGCAGAAGTTGACGGCTGACAAACACAAACTCTCCCGAAAGCTTCTTTCCACCCAAAAGGTGGCACTGATGAGCCCACGCCGGCACGTTCATGACCTTGGCTTTACTCAGACACTGAACTCGGTCTCGCCTGCTACTGTGCTTCTCTCTCAACACGCAGGTGGTGTCTGCACCTTCCCGCACAGCTCAGCTCACTACCATCGCCTTCGCAATGACGCACACTTGGAAAGCTCCACTGTGATCCTTGCATAATCATAGGTGAAAGCCCTGGAAGAGGCAGCTCTTTGAGGCACCTCTCATCAATCCCTACAACTTCGAGCATCTTGCTTCAGATTTCCTTAAATTCAAGGAACAAGTCAAGATACTGTCAGTTTGGGACAGTATCTTGAAGCATAAGTAAATAACAACACAACTTTAGCTATATGAGTAATCATCTCAGTCACAGCAAAGGGGCACACCAGAGTGACCCAGAAACCACAGGCAGATACCACCAAGGCGAATGATCCACATAGACATGCTTTTGGTTTCTTAAGCCTGTCTCAATGTCCTTAAAACGTTCTTTATGGAGTAGGCTGTGTAAAAACCCAGCTTCCTCACTGATAAGATGGAGAGACCAATACACAACTAAGTAAGGTGCCACCAGGAGATTGAGTTAAAGCTCAGGTGAAGAGCTGTGAAGTACTTTGATGCTTTGGGAGATGGTGGAGGTAGAGCAGAGCAGCAGCTCAAATACCAGGGGAAATGCAGGGCTTCATGTTGCCAGCCTCTGAGACAACAGTCAATAGCAGTAATCATCATGATTCTGAAGAATGTTTTGTTACACCCTGGAACAAAAGCCTTGCAAACAAGCAAATCTGACACTTTCCTACATCCTTTAATTACCTGGTACTGGTGAGGCAGCTGGAGCGCAGAAATCTCTCCAAGGTCAACAATATACCACCAGGGCTGACTAGGGCAATCAAAACCAAATCCAGCCCAGATGTGAAATGGATGCTTTTGAGTTCACTCACTATCAAACCTGAGGGTGTAACACTGAGCCTACAGCTTTAACCCTTTTTCCCCAACCTTTCCCCATAGACTTCCCCAACATCTAAGCCATGAAGCAGCTCCCTGCTCTTACTGCATCCTCCCAAGCTGTAAATCCAACCAGCAGGAAGCACAATATCAAATGCTTAAAAAAAAAAAAAAATCCTCCACAAATTCTTCTTACAGTTTTACTCAACAGCAGAAGGAGATAAATGCAAACCAAACGTTGCTGAAAGAACTAATGGTGTCTGAATCCAACTACTCCTTCTCCCTGTGTTCCTGTAATGCATCTATAGCATGCCCCAGGGAGCTGTGAGCCGTGAAGACCCAAATTAACCCCCTGTGGGTGGGAGGGAGACATCTAACATCCTCTTCCAAATTACCATTAAACCTGCCCGTGCTGGTGTAATGCTGCATTTCTGAACCAAACAGGATATTTGTGACCATCAGGGAGGTGAACACTAGGTCTGTACCTCTGTACACCAGGTCAGCACCAGGAAACACCATCCAAAGGGCTCTGCCACTGCCCTTGAACTGGCTGCATCCCATCAGAGCTTAATATAGTTGCAAAAACACTGCCAGGATGGCTGCTTGGGGTTGTCCTGGCACAGCCCCCAGTGCCCACAGCAGTGATGAGGCTGCTGCCTTCATTGGCCCAATCTGGGGCAAAAGCCCTGGAGTGTGAACCTGTGCTTTAAAAACAGTATTTAGCATCACAACATAAATTCCCTCCTCTCTTAGTCACAGTTCCAGTCATGAGCAGCAGAGTATACATAAGCACCTGGAAAGGAAACACTAATATTCAGGCAGTTTCAGACTTCCCATATTTTCAGACTTCCCAAATGCAGTCTCTTCAGCCACAGGTGCCTAATTTGCCAAAGTTTAGTGGCTGTAAATTTAAGAGTGCTGCATTTTCCTGTCATGTTATTTCATTCCTACCTTCAACACTTCAAAGGAATATATTTAAAAAAAAAAAAAAAGTCAATTTATGACTGGTATTTTTGAACTCCAGCTCCCACAGCCACATGAAAACATGGAGGGGGGAAAAAACCTCACCTTTTTTCTTTTGTTTTAATGAATTTCCTTTTAATGCATTGGCACTGCACAGGGCAGCGTAGTGGGGGATACCACCTCTGCCACCCTCATGCCATGCTAGACACCCTCCTGGGAAGCTGGTTAAGAAGCATCAGTAGTAGGAGAAGGATGCCTGCAGCAAGATGAAGGTGGCTGTTGGCGTGTGAGAGCTCATCAAAAGCCACCAGCACTTGGCTTTTCCTAACATGGGCCTGGATTTGTTTATCCCTGTGGCACAACTGCACGCTCTGCTGCTGCATCCTGCCAATAATCATTACAGGACAGCTCCGGGCTGAGGGCTGCTCCCCTCCTTCCTTCAGAGCACAAAACTAATAGGAGATTTAAATGCATGAAATTGTGCCTGAGGAGCTGGATGGGCCAGGCAAACCCTGACACAAAATAATGCTATGGCATCCTCCTTAAAGATGCTGCAACCTCAAACGTCTACCTGAATTGTGTATAAAATGAATTTAACACTTCTATTTAACATTTCTATCTGAAAGCAACCAGCACATTCATCAAACAAAAGAGTTAAAAACAAACGGAGAGAGAGATTTCATTGACACAGGAAGCCTCTAACATAACTATATAAAACATCACTGATATTATGTGCTGATGAATTGAATCCCACCCATCACCCTGTTTTGTGGTGGGTTTGTTTAACCTTGCTTTCCACCTCTCAGATTGAGGGGATGGAGTCTGAGTCTGCATTATTTTGGTCTGAAATAGCCAAAACCCACAGGAGTCTCCACAGCAGAGGTGCCTCTGCAGTGCTTCTTCAGGATTACACTGCCTGGTCCCTTCTCTGCAGTTCTATAGGAGCCTTTTGCAGCCCCGGACAATGTCATGAAACTTCTGCAACTGCCCTGAAATTCAGCCCACAGCTGTCCGAAACGTGGATCAGGCTCATAAACCTCGGACAAGTTTTAGGCTGATGATGAATTAAGGTACAAAGTGAATGTTTTCTACTCCTGGAATTTGTTATTAAAAATCTTGAGTTTCCAAAGAGCATAGATAGTTCCTAACTGAGTAATTACTTTCTTTCCCCGTCTCCTCTCAATGCCATAAGCCATCCATTAATGGAGCCAAATCATCCAAAAGACACTTAGTATCTGACCATTTCTGACCATTTCTCTGGAATTTTTTTCTGGGGGGGGGAAGGCTATTTTACTGATTTATTTTTACAAGAGCTGCTTGCCTTGTACCTCTGTTGGAAGCAGCTTGTTCCAGAGACTTGACATTTGGAGGATGGACACAGGTCTTATGGTCTCTTCTCATCCCTCACAGAAAGAAAAAGTACAACAAATTAAAATGGCATTTTATTTTGAGTCCTATCATCANGGAGGAAGCAAGTCTAAATTTATGACTTCTTTCTTTTAGGATCCTGGTTGGAGCACATCAAGAAAAATGCAGCCATTTCAGAGCTGAGCAAAACATTGCACAGCAGAGCCCTCTGGAAGTCCCAGCCAAAGATTAGGAGCAGCTCTTGGGTCTGATAAAGTTACAGGTGCTCTCCTTGCTTTCATTTGCTCTCACATATGAGGTGAGCAAATGCCAGGTACTGGTGGGTATGTGCATGGAAACCACATGAAAAAAGCCAGAAGGGACAAAATGCAGAAAGGGAAAGAGCCTCTCTGTGGGGTTTAAAGCTACTTATTTCTAGCCTGCAGTTTGCTGCTAGAACCTCTTGTCCGCAGCTTTTAAGGCTGTTACTGCTGAGGTCTCACATCGTCTCAGGTTTAAGTGATGCCTTGCCAAATCTGTGTCAGCAACACACCACTGAGGCATACAATCAAGTCCATTACATACCTCTTTTATGTGGAGTCATCAAATTTATAGGTTGTCTATGGAAGGTTCATTTATCCCAGTAATTGCCTTTTCTAAAGTTTACCAGGCAAGGGCAATAACTCAAATAACCTTGGTTTCCCACTAACCTAAATATTAATCTCTGCCTGCCTCCTGTGATTCAGCAAATCTCTTCCAATCCTGCAGGTGTAAGTACGATGCTGTTTGAGACACTGAACCAGAGGTGCATGGACCTCAGCTCACAGAGCACAGAAAGCCTCCCCTGCCTAAATTCAGTCATGCACACAAGCATCATTTCATTTTTTGTCATTGCTCTTTGCTGCTTCAACACTGTGCTCATTACTATCTGCTGTGAATAAGTGATTATGGCAGATGTGCGTTTTGGCCAGTGTACACAACAAGGACCATCCAAGGAAACTCAAACCTCATCAAGAGAAAGTCAAGAGGAGAGGAATAAAATTGGGGTTTGAGCTAAGCTATGGATTTAAGAATCTTGGTTCTCCCTATGCAGAACCCTAAAGGGGGATGCAACCAGATCCATTGGGATGATGGCAATTTGTACCCTGAGGAAAAGGACCTGGGGATCTGGGTTGACAAAAATCTCAACATGAGGTGACAGTGTGCATATGCAGCCCAGACAGGAACTGTGTCTTGGGCTGCGTCAAGAGAAGCGTGGCCAGCAGAGCAAGGGAGGGGATTCTCCCCCTTTACTCTGCTCTCATCAGACCCCACCTGGAGTACTGTGTGCAGTTCTGGAGCTCCCAGCATAAGAAGGACATAGAACTGTTGGCATGAGTCCAGAAGAGGGCCACGAAGATGATCAGAGGGCTGGAGCACCTCTGCTATGAGGACAGGCTGAGAGAGATGGGGCTCTGCAGCCTGGAGAAGAGAAGGCTTTGAGGAGACCTTATAGTAGCTTTCCAGTATCTGAAAGGGGCCTGCAGGAAGGCTGGGGAGGGACTATTCACAAAGTCTTGTTGTGACAGGACGAGGAGTAATGGGTTTAAACTGGCAGAGGGGAGCTTTAAACAGGATGATAGGAGGAAGTTCTTTACAGTGAGGGTGGTGAGACACTGGAATGGGTGGCCCAGGGAGGTTGTGGCTGCTCCCTCCCTTGGATGAGGCCTTGGGTGACCTGTTCTAGTGGGAGGTGTCCCTGCCTATGGCAAGAGGTTGGAACTGGATGATCTTCTGAGGTCCCTTCCAACCTAAACCATTCTATGATTCTATGATACCAAGGAGCTGTCTCTTAATGCCAGTATCACAATAAAACTTCACTTTTCTGCCTGTTCCTAGTCTTGACTACTTGTGCTGCAAGTTTTTTGAGGCAGAAGATTCTGATTTCCTGACTGGGTTGGTGCCATGGGATCACAAAAGCAGCATAAGCTTCCAGGCAATACAGCAAGGCAAATAATAAAATATTTATCCTCCACCGCCTTCTGGGCTTGCATGCTCTGCAAAGAAAGCCATCAAAACTGGAGACACCAATTTACAGCTAAAGTCCATCTCCCCTGAAAACAGATGTCTTTACACCCTGACCCATTGCAAAGCATTTTAATTTCTTACATAATGAGAAAAAAAATTTAAAAGCAAATTTCCAACTGAAAGGAAATAATGATGGATACTAAGAAAGCTTACATGGCTTGGAAAATAGGAAGACCTTTCAATAATGACTTTAACCAAGCTGTATACTGGAGATATGATGCACAGAGCTGCATCCCAAATTCACCTTCAGGGAACCTGAAGCTCCATGGAAGCCCCAGCATCTGGAGTCACCCCAGAGAGGTGAAAACGGCATGGTCCCACAAGATGCAGCCATCTCTGCCCGCATTTCTCCCCTTCAACCACTAAATCTGAAGCTGATAAATTCCTACCCATAACTTTAACACATTTTTTAGTGTGCTACAGAAACTGCAGACCTTTTTTTTTTTTTTTGACATAGCACCTCAGTCTCTGGAAATGCAGCCTTTTTCTTGCTGGAAAAACTGCAGGGCTGCAAAGCCCTGCATGCCCATATGGCCTGAACTCATCAAGTTGCCAACACTACTGAGTCTGTGGAGTTACCAGAGCTAAAAAAAGGCTTCCCTCCACTCTTACCAGGCCAGAGCTAACACAGTGGGAGAGTTCAGCACATCTCCTTTCAAGCATTAAACAGGAAAATTGTTCTGTTCAGAACCTACAATGGCAGCAGTCCCATGCAATGTGTTCTTCCCTTGCAGATACAAGGGGAGGAAGGATCCACGTGCCCAAACTTACCAAGTGTCAGAGGCAGCTTGTTCCTGCTGTGCTGGTGGTGCCAGTGGGAGGAAGTGGAAGAGTCTCTCCAATAGCAGAATGCGAAGCGCAAAGACCAGAACCTGGCACACACATTCTGCAGAGCACCTCCTCTCCTGCCAGGTCCCAATCACACCTATTGCCATCTGGTGCTGATGCCAGCTCTGCCACTGCCTTTTTCCAGAAATATCAAGGCCATCCCTGCACCCCAGTGCCCTCCAGGGACACTCACCAGGTTCCTGCACAGTGTGGTGTCTTTCTTTAGCAGCCAGTGCAGGCTCTGCCAGCAGGTAAACACAACCAAAATTGTTCTAACTGATGTTTGGATGCAAAGGGCTGCTGGAGCTAAAGGGGCAGGGTGGTGGGTCCATGGGCAGGTCAGCGGCTCCAAAGAAGGACAGTTGCTGTAGACTTAGTCTGCTGAAAGCAAAGCTGTGGGGCACCTTCCCAGTATTGCTAGGCCAAAGGAGAAGCTGCTTGTTTTTCTGGCACATCATACCTCAGTTTGGGAATGAGCAGGGATAATGAGGTTGAAGAGGCAAACACTCCCCACCACCAAGGCTTCGACCAGCACAGCTCCTCTGCAAAGTGCACAGCCAAGGGACCTTCCCCGTCCTCCGCTTCTTGGATCTTCTGATTGCTGTGTGATTTTAAGAAGTGAATTAAATTATTTAGCAACTAACAAAGACATAACTCAAGAATTTCTGCCTGTTAATCACTTCATGATGTGGTGTTTTCTTTTGTTCAAGGTACAGAGAAACATGGGGCCAGCCAATCTCCATTTTGGGAGGGAAGGTATCCACAATATTTTGATGTGACAGGACCTCAGGAAATACAAGATTCTACATGAACGACATTATGGTTGTGTATCAAACAGGAACAAGGAATAACACAGAACCACGTGGCTTGAGAGCGATGCATCAGCACCAAGGAGTGTTTGAATTTTGCACAGTAACTGCCAAGGTCAAGGATGCTACAAACACAGGGAGGGTTCCTTGGAGCCAGTGGTCCCTGGGAACTCAGAGGAAAGCTTCAGCAAAAAGCCACATGCCCACAACAGGTTCAGACTCATTGGAAACCAAAGGCAAAAGGCAATAGAAGGAAAGACCCCTGGAAGGGGTGTTTCCAACAGAGAATGATTGACTTGAGGTGGCTCAGTCCTGGCCACACAAGCATAAATTCCCTCTTTATTGAGATAATTAAGGTTAAAAAAAAAAAAGTGAAATACCTGTGACCTCAAAAAATAAATATTCTTTATGCAGTGCACAGGGACTGTTCTCTTCATCTCAACAGAAAGCCTCCTTTGCTTCCTTCTGTAAGAAAACTGGGGGAGCCAAAGCTGCAACAAGTCAGACCATGAGATGGGATGAGAAGTGCCCCACAGCTGGGGCATCTGCTGCCAACGAGCAGAACAGTTCTCAAAGGCATTGAGTGTGTCCACAGCAAGCATGGAGAGGAATTCCTTATGTCTGAAACTTTTATTGCACAAGAGGAGAAATAAATAATCTACAGGCTGAAATGATCAGAGATAAAAGGAAGTTAAAGGTAGTAATTTCCCTGTCTTTGTAGCATCAGAACTGATCTGTGCTGCTGGGACCTGCACACCTCCCCAGTATTCTCTGGCAAGGCTGCTGCCTGCAGGCAGGATAATGCTTAGCAGAGGGGTTTTCTCTAGGGAACAGAAGCAATGGTGACAGAGGTGCTCATGCAAGACCTTAACTCATGCCACAGACACTGCCCACCAATCCTAAGGTCAGTGCAGGAAACCCTGTAGCATCTCCAGCTGAACCCCCTGCATTTCAAATCATGGCAGCAGAAGAAATGTCTACTTGTGGGATGGGCTTTAAGCGTATTTTGTTAAGGCACTTCTGAATCATCTGTCTCTCTATTTGGACGCAGCTATGTTGTCAGGTCCCAGATGTCACATCAGAAAGGATGAGGGAAATCGCTCTGAACAGCTTCTAAAACATCATTTCACAGTTTCACAGTAGAGGCCTTTATACTGCATTACTGCAGGCTCGATTCTAGTTGTGAATATATTTCATAATCTTCTTGCACTCACCACCGATTCTGGCCTATTGTCTAATACCTTAACTACTTTCTAAGACCTTGGTAATTGAAATACTGAGGTAGAAAATTACTGTATTACAAGCAGGCAAATTCATGCCGAGAGGAGAAGTGAATTGACCTGGAAGGTCACATCCATCCGCAGCACAGCTGGGAGCAAGGCGCTGACTGCTGCTGAGGTCACAGCTCCCAGGCACAAAGCATCCCTAGTCACCACCCAGGGGACATTTGCAATGGGGTGTTGTAAGCTTTTATAGCAGCAATGGTCTTTAGAGTTCAGTAGTGCTTGTAATTGAATTCTTTAAAAGAATTATATTGTCCTCAGTAACTCATCACTTCCCCAGACTGGCCCTTTCATTTGCATTTTTTACCCTCATTTTGGATAAGATTTGAAACCCAACAATGTTCTAGTTTGCATAAACAAACAAGCCTTGAATATATAAATAACTATTCACGTCCTTTTCCTGTATGTTCAAGTATTTCACAAGGCACCGTGGCAGCCATTAGCATTTCTAAATGCTTTTTGAAGTAATGCTTTGATTTTTTGCTGCGTCCTTCACTGGAACTGTTTCCCAAATTCCTCTCTGCTGATGAGCGAGGACTGGTGATAGCGGTCCCGTGAGGCAAAGTCTGCGTTCTCCTCGGTGAGCTGCCTGGTCTCCATGCCAACTGTTGCAAAGGATGGTGTCACCACGATCTGCTCCTTGGGAGACGGCCTTCTCCTGCAAACAGAGCAGCAGAGACATTTGCGTCACCCTTTGTTTGCCATCCATTAGCAGCCATGCTCTTGGATGCACAAACAAGGCAGAGCGCTTTGAGAAAAGGCTAAAATCAGAGCACTGTGAGAAGACGCTAAAATAAGAGCGCCGTGAGAAGATACTAAAATCAGAGCGCTTTGAGAAGAGGCTAAAATCAGAGCGCTTTGAGAAGAGGCTAAAATCAGAGCGCTTTGAGAAGAGGCTAAAATCAGAGCGCTTTGAGAAGAGGCTAAATCAGAGCACTTTGAGAAGAGGCTAAATCCAGAGCGCTTTGAGAAGAGGCTAAAATCAGAGCGCTTTGAGAAGAGGCTAAATCAGAGCACTTTGAGAAGAGGCTAAATCAGAGCGCTTTGAGAAGAGGCTAAAATCAGAGCGCTTTGAGAAGAGGCCAAACACTTTTAGAAGAGGATAAATCAGAACACTGTGAGAAGAGGCTAAAATCAGAGCGCTGTGAGAAGAGGCTAAATCATAGCGCTTTGAGAAGAGGCTAAGTCAGAGTGCTTTGAGAAGAGGCCAAACACTTTTAGAAGAGGATAAATCAGAACACTGTGAGAAGAGGCTAAAATCAGAGCGCTTTGAGAAGAGGCTAAGTCAGAGCGCTGTGAGAAGAGGCCAAACACTTTTAGAAGAGGATAAATCAGAGCACTGTGAGAAGTGGCTAAATCAGAGCACTTTGAGAAGAGGCTAAATCAGTGCTTTGAGAAGAGGCTAAAATCAGAGCGCTGTGAGAAGAGGCGAAATCAGAGCACGGTGAGAAGAGGCTAAAATCAGAGCGCTTTGAGAAGAGGCTAAAATCAGAGCGCTTTGAGAAGAGCCTAAAATCAGAGCGCTTTGAGAAGAGGCTAAGTCAGAGCGCTTTGAGAAGAGGCTAAGTCAGAGCGCTGTGAGAAGAGGCTAAGTCAGAGCGCTGTGAGAAGAGGCTAAATCATAGCGCTTTGAGAAGAGGCTAAGTCAGAGTGCTTTGAGAAGAGGCCAAACACTTTTAGAAGAGGATAAATCAGAACACTGTGAGAAGAGGCTAAAATCAGAGCGCTTTGAGAAGAGGCTAAAATCAGAGCGCTTTGAGAAGAGGCTAAAATCAGAGCGCTTTGAGAAGAGGCTAAATCAGAGCACTGTGAGAAGAGGCTAAATCAGAGCGCTGTGAGAAGAGGCTAAAATCAGAGCGCTGTGAGAAGAGGCTAAATCAGAGCGCTGTGAGAAGAGGCTAAATCATAGCGCTTTGAGAAGAGGCTAAGTCAGAGTGCTTTGAGAAGAGGCCAAACACTTTTAGAAGAGGATAAATCAGAACACTGTGAGAAGAGGCTAAAATCAGAGCGCTTTGAGAAGAGGCTAAGTCAGAGCGCTGTGAGAAGAGGCTAAGTCAGAGCGCTGTGAGAAGAGGCTAAATCATAGCGCTTTGAGAAGAGGCTAAAGTCAGAGCGCTTTGAGAAGAGGCTAAGTCAGAGCGCTGTGAGAAGAGGCTAAATCAGAGCACTGTGAGAAGAGGCTAAAATCAGAGTACTTTGAGAAGAGGCTAAATCAGAGCACTGTGAGAAGAGGCTAAAATCAGAGCGCTTCGAGAAGAGGCTAAAATCAGAGCACTGTGAGAAGAGGCTAAATCAGAGCGCTGTGAGAAGAGGCTAAAATCAGAGCACTGTGAGAAGAGGCTAAAATCAGAGCGCTTTGAGAAGAGGCTAAAATCAGAGCACTTTGAGAAGAGGCTAAATCAGTGCTTTGAGAAGAGGCTAAAATCAGAGCGCTGTGAGAAGAGGCTAAATCAGAGCACTGTGAGAAGAGGCTAAAATCAGAGCGCTTTGAGAAGAGCCTAAAACCAGAGTGCTTTGAGAAGAGGCTAAATAAGATCACTGTGAGAAGAGGCTAAATTGGAGTGTTTTGAGAAGAGGCTAAATCGGAGCATTTTAAGAAGAGGCTAAATCAGAGCGCTTTGAGAAGATGCTAAATCGGAGCACTTTGAGAAGAGGCTAAGTCAGCGCTTTGAGAAGAGGCAGAGCACTTTGAGAAAAGGATAAGTCAGAGCGCTTTGAGAAGAGGCAGAGGACTTTGAGAAGAGGCTAAATCAGAGTGCTGTGAGAAGAGACTAAAATCAGAGCACTTTGAGAAGAGGCTAAATCAGAGCGTTCTGAGAAGAGGCTAAAATCAGAGCGCTTTGAGAAGCGGCTAAATCAGTGCTTTGAGAAGAGGCTAAATCAGTGCTTTGAGAAGAGGCTAAATCAGAGCGCTTCGAGAAGAGGCCGAACACTTTTAGAAGAGGATAAATCAGAGCGCTGTGAGAAGAGGATAAAATCAGAGCACTTTTAGAAGAGGCTAAATAAGATCACTGTGAGAATAGGCTAAATCGGAGCGCTGTGAAAAGAAACTAAAATCAGAGCTCTTTGAGAAGAGGCTAAATCTTTCTCAGCACCCTTAGGAAGCATATAGCTAATCTGAGAACATTTTTCTTAGAAGACAAAAAAAACACACTCTTGTCCCCCTGCAAACCCTGGAAAGTGTACGTTTTCTTAATAAATCAGTTTTCTCTTTGGATGTTGGCTATGGCAAACACTTTTCCACATCAAGCAGAGGAAGGAGCACGAACCGTTTCTAATGAAAAATAGCCTTCTTATACATTCCCTAAGCTTTAGTGTATGATTATTTCTGTAACTCTTTTAAATGAAACAAGAGATTTTCCTGCAATCTCTTTGTCCCAGAAGCTGATTTTAAGAAAACCTTATTGCACATCTCCAAATCAAAACTGTAAGAGCTTAAAGCAGTGGCTCAGACCTTGCTGAGCTCCTAAGAGCCTTAGAGGTGTCAAGGTTCCTTGGTTGCTTCCAACTCTCTTGCAGTCTAAGAGGATTTCTTCTTTACTTCAAATTCATTAAAATACCTTACTTGGATTTCAAGAAAACAGAGCTTAGCAAAAACCTGTAAATTACTTCAATGCAGGTTCTTGCAGCACAGCAAAATAACTCCAGTAGAGCCAAAATAGCCTTTGTGCCAGCAGAGCAGAAGCCCTGGCATTAAGAAGGCAGCAACCGAGCTGGTTGGCTGACTCAGGGATTGCACTCTTTGAGAAGTGGGATTGATTTCTGCCTTGGGCACTCACCAGCTCCCCCACTCAGCCTTTCTCAGCAGGGTCTTCACTTATCAATTGCACTGATGGAAGCACTAAGGACTGTGCTGGTTTGGTAACTCAGAATAAAATCTCCCTTGGAGAACCCCACCTCTACTCACAAGAGACAAGGCTGCCTCTCTAGAAGGGATAATTTCTCCTTTCCACACATGTAACTCTCCATCGATCCTTGCATCTGAACCAGCCTCCCATGGGGAACCTCTGACAACAGGCAGCAGATAGGGTTGAGACACATTGAGGGACAACTGCAAGGAATGCTCTGATGACAAATGCTCTGTCATTGTAGCTGCACCAAGCTAAAATGATCTGCCATGAATCCATACAGACACTGAGATGGAATCAGACTGAAAAGTGTCCATATCTGCCCATCTTCCCCTCTTCACCCTTGGCTTGGGCTCATGTCACCAGTCCAGCAAATGTTGTGAAGAGAGGAAAGGAACAATCACAGACTCCACATGAGATATGCAGAAAGCACAGTGCTCATCCTCAACACCCTCTCTCTCCTCCTTTTCTAGGTAGTCTGTCTTATCCAGGCTCTCATCCTCTAATGCTCAGGCAAGTGTGCAGCTTTGCACAGCTGCTGTGAGAGGCAACAGTAACTGAGAGTGTGCACAAAGCTATTCATGGCAAGAGGTGTACAGGTGAGTCTTCAGAGACCTAGTCCCATACTTGGAGATTTCCACTGGCCTGATAGAGAGGGATGGATGTGATGTGGGAGAACCAACATGTCTGTTCTTGGCCATGCCACAGACCTGGCATAAGGACCCTAAGACAGGTCTCATCATCCCAGCTTCCCTTCCAGACTACCTCTGCTACCATAGACATGTGTCCATGTTATAGGGACCGCAGGCAAAGGCAGGAGCTGGCAGGATAAACATGGGCGTGTGCCAATGTACTTAAGTGCCTGGACCTTCATTTATTGTGAACGAGTCACCAAACTTGCACATATCATGTATGGCTCCTCATGTTGGGCAGTCTTTACTCCTGTGTTCACCCACTGCACCAAAAAAACAGTGACCCAACAGATTGAGAATCTCTAGACCCCACTGCATTGTACAGCAGCAGAGATGGTCACTGCTCTCTGTCGGAAACCCAAAAGTCACAGAATGAATAATTAATAGGATCAAACCAGATAAGCAAAACTAGTTAATAACTAATCAAATTAAATCCTTAAGGTCTTCTGGGAAGGAAAACCCCAAGACAATGCTACGACAGTGCCATGCAAGCTCAATACTGAATGGTTCCTTCACTGCAGAACCTTGTTTATTGTATTTACCCTGTAGCTATTGCAGCTTCCTTCCCAAATTTCTTCTCTGAAAGAAAGCACAGCTGCCA
Source organism: Psilopogon haemacephalus (assembly GCA_013396835.1). Classification (NCBI taxonomy): domain Eukaryota; kingdom Metazoa; phylum Chordata; class Aves; order Piciformes; family Megalaimidae; genus Psilopogon; species Psilopogon haemacephalus. The sequence continues at coordinate 19,658 of VWZI01007628.1, forward strand.
CCCATGCCTGTTCCACCACCATTATAATTTGCTTTCAATGGATGGCAGGTGGAAGAGTTGGAGGCTCCTGTCCCGTATTTCCTAGCAGATTTTCCAGTTCAACGTGAGCCACTAAGGTTAAGCACAAACGTTTAGGACAAGATAAATCTTAAAGCACTGAGATCGAGTTACCAGCTGACATGTTCACACACGAGGCAGAGGAGACTCCTGCTCCCCCCCTATGTGGCCAGGCTGGAGCAGTTTTGATCTAACTCTCTATTTTGGTGCTAAATTATAACCAAGAGAGAGGAACTTCCTGGGCATTCTTTTGAATATAGAGTGAATGAGCAGGGCATTGGCTGTACAAAGGAAATAATGATAAAGTCTGTATCATTCACTGGTTTGCTAATTGGTATAAAAAGCCAATATATAAACAATTTCTCACTCTTTCTTCCCTTCTGTTTTACACCTCCTCTACTGCTCCTCGGTGCATGACTGAATACTGACCTTGACTGACCAGGTAACACCTGAGATCTTCCTGGTTCTCTAGCTAGGGGGAGAGAAGGAGGTGGCGTTGGCCCCTTCTGGGCTTTCTTTGTCCATGGCAGGAAGATTGGATTTCTGTATTATTTCTGAATTGTATCTAATTGCAAGTACACATAAATATACTTTGCATATATGCTTGTAAATTTATCTTGCTCTAAAATACAGCTTTATCTTGCTTCCAAGCCACCTGAGCTGATCTGGCAAATTTAATCTGGGGAGTGATTTCTCAAACCCACCACATAGGCTCATGGAAACAAACAGTTATTTTCATCATTAAGAATAACTTTGAGTACGTAAGAAGGGGAAGAGACTCCTCTCTGTGCACATTATTGGGTCATGGGAACAACGAGCACAGTCTCGGTCACTGCCAAGTGACTGGTACCAACCTGCATGAGGTGATCAAAATCAACTTAATCCAACCGAAGAAGCTGAAATTTGCTGCTGCTCCTACAGAGAAAAGGCATGAGAAGTCAGAATGCTGTTAATTCTCTCATAATAGCATTATGCCGTTGAATTTCTGCAGAAATCTCAAAGCAACGTGCTTGTTATTAGCTTTTGGTGCACAAGGGTTTTGCAGTGGTGAGAACACTCCTGCAGTCCCTCCACGCACTGCAGCTTTTAAACAATCGTCAAGAAACTTTAACCCAAAGATCCCATGCAGAACAACTGCCCTTTATCAGACTGACAGCTGGTGGAAACCCCAGCAGTGCCATGAGCAAAGCACAGCCACCCACTGTTCTTCTCCCTGGACTTCAAAGATCATTCCCACCACAGGGATGGGGAGACAGGAGGAGCCATTCAGCCAACCACAAACAGGGTGGTTGTGGTCTCATCATTCATTCCCTCTTGCCTGACCCCATGATGAGCTGGTTTAGCTTATTGTACCAACACTATTTTTTTCTGATTTCTCTGCAGTTAGTTTCCTGCAGTGGCTCACTGCAGGGGCAGGGAAGTGCTGGAGATGGCAGCAAAAGCAGCAGGAGGAGTCTGTGGTGAGGGATTGGGAAGAGAACAGAGGCCTAGCAATGCCTGCTGGATTTGGCTTAGCTTGTTGTGAAGGAAGAAAGAAAAGAAGGGATGTGTCAAAATCCCAGAGAATTTCCACAGCCAAGGTCTTCATCTAGTCTTTAATACAGAGCATTTCTCAAGCTGGAGTCTTCCAACTTTCTGGACATAAGGGTCCTTCAGAGAACAAACTCACAGATCACTGGATGCCAAGGGACCACAAAATAACATTCACTCACAGCCAAATAAACTTGAGGCTGAACTTTTGAGTGTTCATGTCTAACGTCTTTGCTGCCCATTGTTCTCCTCTATGCATGGGAATGCATGCACTAAAGGAACCAAGAAACAAAATGTCTAATCATGCTGCTGTTTCACAGATCAACTTCCAAAGTCCTCTACGCACTGACAAAGTTGTTTTAAATGCCTTCTTTTTTTTTTCTTTTGTAAATATTTCTAAATCTGTTGACAGAAATATAGTGTAGTAAACATACAAAGAAAACTCCAGAGCCTGAAAACATTATTTGTGTTTCGTTTAATATGTGGGGGTCAGAAGAGGTTTGTTAAAACTTAGATATATTTTTAAAAGATACACATCAGCAAGTACTATCCACAACCTCAGCTCTTTCCTACTATCCCATACAGATACCTAGAAAAGAAGACACTCAAGAGTAGAAAGAGAATTGTTGAGCACTGTTTTGAAGGTTACTGAGTAACCACCATGGTTTTTTTGTTTCTCAGTGTCTGAGTTTCTGAAATCCAGTACCTACTTCCCTAGTACCTAATAAACTTTCATCTAAATAAACTCCAGTAACTATTTCTGCACTAGTTAAAAGGGGCGTGAATTCAGCCTCTTTTCCAGCCTTAGACAAAAAAAATCCCAGCACATCCATACATGCAGGTCCTCACATAAGTGTGCTCCTATGCATGGATGCATGCACCCACATATGTATGTATTCATAAGTACATATGTATGGGCACTCTATATGCCTGGCACCCTCACCCTTCAGAGACAGCAATGCAAACCCCTCCAGCAGCTACACCAAGAAGCCGAGACAGAGAAATGCAAACCTCTCCGGCAGCCATGCCAAGGAGCCATAGGTTCTCCTGAGCTGCTTTCTGAGTGTGCTTCACTGCTTAATTTTGAACTCATTTAAGTCGATCACATGCGCAGACATTTCTAATGCCCTCTGCCTGAAAGTATTTTCCCAGATTACATTCCAAACACATTCAACCTGTTTAGTTCTGGAATCAAAAGGCTCTCTTGTTCTACAGTCATGAATGCTGAGATTTCTTGAGATACTTGTCATAATTCCCATTTTTCCTTAAGGTTTTCCCAGGTAGGTTTAAATTAATTAACTAAGTTAATTAAAACGTATTTATAGCAGATCTTTCTCATTACTGTGATACATTTACAATATGCCATCCTTGTTAAGTCTTAATATCTGAGTTTGCCAGTTAAAGTACAATATAACAAAGCAATAAGCACAATGTTCAAACTACCAAACCAATGCTAGTTGAAGTTAGAATCCAATATAAAAGTAAAGAGTCCAAGACAAAATGTATTAAAATTAGCAAGAAAACAAAACCTCATTATGCACTGTGTCACCTGCATATTAAACACAAGAGTCTCAATTCCTGAGATTAATTAATTTCTACATAGATTTAATAATACATAAAGAAAAAAAAAAAAAAACCACTCACCAAGGGGCAGTCCTGGGCTCACTTGGCCAATATAGAAATACAGAATCACTGCTGCACCCAGGAGGACAAGGGTGTAGATCCACTGAATGACAAACATTATGATGAGGGACATGATGGCCTGTTGGGAAGACATGGTTTGGGGTTATCCCAAAATCCGTAAGACAACACAACAATGGCAATGTAACAGGCCCTGTGTGAGAGCTGACAGCTCACCTTTGGACACAGACTGACACCAGGTCAGTAGTTTGTTCCTCAACCTGGCAAAATGAGCATGCACTGAAACTGTTAATAGAAGCTCTTCATTGACTGAGGCAGTGCTGGGACTTCGAAATTGTTGTGAGAGCACCAGTAGATACTCTTACTTATTGCCAGAAATGCTGACTTTTAAATCAATGGAAAACCAGTGCTTTGATAGCACCTCCCAATCTCTATCTTTCTCAGGGTCTTCTTGAGAGCAGTGTGTAAGAGACATACCGGACCCAGCATGCAGCCACTCGGAATTATCCTCATGAGCATTTCCTTTTACGTGTCTCCCCCCGCAGTGATCTCTTGAGATGGGGACATGACAAAGGCTTTCCTTGCACAAGACCTGCTGCACAGCCCAGGTCCTGCCCATGGGATGCACAACACCAGATGCAACCATATGGACAGATGGATGGATGGATGGATGCTCCTGGGCATCAATGGCTGAAGCTGATGGCGCAGCAGGACCCCTGAGAAACCACATCATCTCCTGCCTGCAAAGCACTCTGTGGTGTGGCTTTTGGCCACACGTTGAACATTTCCACCCAGTGTTATCTGCAAAGATTTGGGTATGGTGTGGATGACATTTTTCAGTAATGAGGTTCCCATGTTTTAGGAAGCCTCGTTTGGTCCCACTCTTGAACAGAGGGACAGCAAAGGTTTACAGTGGCATCTTCGGCAGCATGGAAGTAGCTTTCAGTGTCCAAGAAGCAGAGTGGACCTCAGGTCTCTGCTTGGACTACTCCAAGAGGAGTATCCAGATGCTCATCAACTTAGGAGGTGGATTTGGCTGAAGGGGAATACAAACAGGGGCAAGAATAACATCTTCATGGGCGAGATTGTGAGCAGCAAAGGGCAGCATGCAAAGAACTAAATGAGCCCAGACTGGCATGATTGGTGAAACTCAAAGAGACGGCAGTGGGGAAAGGAACCAGGTTAATAAATGCATCTGATTTTTGCCTCTGTGACTTCATTATACATCATTCATCCTTTCTCAGCTCTGCTGCAACCTTCTCCAAAGTCTGGTTATTGACAGGAGACCAAATCTGTTTTAATGATGATGTCAGCCATCTCCACAAGCAAATTCCCCCGCGAAGGCAAAGAGCTGACTGCTCCACAACGACAAGCCCTTGGGAGCCACATTAGTTACCGAGCCCAGAGATAACATCAGCTTGCAACCTCCTAAGGATGCCATTCCTAAAGAGGAAGTACACATCCAACCCACCCTGGTGCTGCAGTCCCGTGGCACCCCTTGCCAGGAGCTGGCTGCCGGCAGCAGCAGTAGTGAATGTGAAAAGTAGGTATCAAACCCCATCTCAGGACTAAATTAAAAGGGTTTGGTGCGTTGTTTGAGTGGGCTTGTTACATTCTACACACAGCTAAGAAATCCCTATCCGTGCAGCAAAGCCATATGGTTCATTCATTATGCATATCTGACCCTTTTCCTGTCATCTGCCCAATAATCCATCTTCCCAAGATGAATTTAAATGTCTTAAACTCCTCAGCGGCCTGAGACAGAAGCTATTTTAAAGTTATTTATTCTTTAAAGTAACATGCTGGAGGAATGCTCCACTTTCCTCCCTCAATAGATGGAATTTCACAGCCAGGCTGCTGGAATCAGGAGGTCAGCACTAATGAAACCCCATCCCAAACTTGCAGAAACTGGCTCATAAATAAAAGCAATATAGCTTAGGAGCTGACACCTCACTCTATCCACAGTAAAAAGAAGCAGGCTGGCACATGGTACAAAGAAGGATGCTGATTTTTTTTCCCCAGCTAGTCATGCATCTCTAAAGCCTTAAGATGCCAGACTTGGAATTTCTATTGTTTTGGTTTGGGTTGGGATTTATTACTGTTTTCTTACCACCCCCATCTCTGTTTTTTGTCATTTTAATTAATGTGGCACTTGAAATATAGACTATTTGAACTGCTGGGTGCATGGTATTTTAATTCAGGTTACCTGGAATACTAGGAGGGGGTGAAAAAAAGGCATTTTTAAGTAGCAGAGTGCACTTAAACTGCAGTAAATGAGGAATTTCTTTGTGCGTTCTACAGATACAAACCAATGTTGAAAATAAAAGAAAATTACTTACTCCAGCAAAGGAAACCCAGTGATTGCAGAATTTGGAGTAGAAGGATTCTGGTATTTGCTGAATTCCCAGCTCTGGATTTTGTTGCCTCATAGAGGATTCTAAAGAAAAAGAGAAAAAAAAAAAAATCAAAGGAAGAGACAAGACACTAGAACTGAGCTATAATGTGAGATTTTCTTCTATTCGTTTACGAGACTACAGAAAGCCAAAGCAGAAATTCTGCCTGACAGCCTGGTATGGCAGAGCTGTAGCAAAACCTCTAAAATGAAAATAGAAAAGAAGAGCAAGTTAAAAAAAAAAAAAAAAAAGTTGCCAGCTCTAGTACTGAGTCCATTTCAAGATGACATTTGCTTACTTCTGCCTCAGTTTCCCTATCCGTGAAAGAAAAGGAAAAAGCTTTTCTTCATTGGAAGCGTTTGTGAAGTTTAATTGACTAACGCAGATAAAACAAACGCAGATGACAAACTCCAGGCAACCACACCACATGAAATACCCACACCATCAACAAAACAAATCCAGACTCTTAGCTGTGGATGTTAAATTCCAGGCCCCACATGCAGCGTTTTGATCACGGCATTTTGACAGCCCGAGATTTAAATTTGCACTGCTCCATCCCTCTTAACCCACATCAGGGTGAAGTAAACCCCAAGATACACTCAAACCCCTTTTAATGCACAGCATTAGGCATAAATGTGCAGAATAATGAGCGTATAGTAAACAACTCTACACTAAATATAGCCCTGTCTGCTTTCCTGTGATTAATCTTCCATAGGAAATTGCACTGGAACTTCTCCTGTGATGCACAGCGATGAACTCTACCCTTACCTGGAATAAATGATATTATTGCTATGAATCACTGAATGACAGCTCCCTATAAAGCTAGTTTCACGCCTGCCTTCAAGAAAGCACTGGGAAGACCAAGGTTATAAAAGCATTCCCCTACAAGCATGGAGATGTCTATCTCCTACAATCCTTACCTTCTGCTCTCTGGCCAGAGAACCCCTGCACCTCGTTGTAGAGCTGCTCCTCCAGATCCAGCAGCCCAGATGTCCCCTGGGCATCTGCAGCAGGTGATGAGCATGGACCCATCTCATGCCAATGGCCCTGCTCAGACAGGTCCTGTCCATGTTCACTGTAGGGCTCCATAGTCTCATCCCAGCCATGCTGAGATGGGGGAGCATCATTTTGGAGATCCAGGAGGAAGCTGTCTTGCAATGTCTGCTTGGCTGGCTTCTTTGCCTTCTTTTGATTCACCTTTTGAGTTAAATTCTCAGCTCCTCCTTTTTTCCAAGTACCTGGCTCACTACGAAAGGGTCTGAAAAGCTGGTCCATGTCTTTTGTGAATTCCAGCAAGGTGCCATTTGATCTGATTTGAATTACTCCATCTGCTGCACGGCTGGAAGACTTGTTGAAAATTAGAGGCTGGGAAGAGTGAGCAGGTCCAGCATTTTCCATCTGGATCTCATTGGGTTTCTGCTGGATGTTGTAGCTCAAGGAGACTGAGAAATAGGAATAGTCCACAGCAATATATGTCAACATGAAGTTGATGGTGACTATGGGAGCAAGAACATTCACTTGGCCAATGCAGACAAAAGCCATGGTGATGAGACTTGTTAAGCAAATTGCAGCCACTGGAGTCTTGTTGGGTCCTTTCTAATTTATAAATTAAAAAAAACAAACTTTAATTAAAATTAATAACCGTGAGCCTTGCCATGAGGATTCCCTGCTTGTTGAGCTGCCATGGGTTGTCTGCAGCACTCCTTAAATCATGAAACACATGCATGTGCAAGTAGAGGCTCATCAGCTTAATAACTGAAAGTGAAAAGCTGAGCTCCCATCTCACCTCTGAGTCTTACTCAAGCTTTGTCTTTGGAAAATTCATCCATTCTCACTCTGCATATCCATGTTAAAACAATGTCATTAAAGCAGCAATAAACTTTCAGAGAGGATTTGTGAGGCTTATGGGAAGCCTGGCAATGAAAGATGATGATCAGAGTTAATTGCTCGTCTCTAATTTCTCTACAGGACTTCACAATCATTGCCTACACAAAGGGCTCCTGCATCCCGCTGCTGGAAAGGCTTAGACTACACAGAGCAGGGCCACCTTCACATCACTAGCTTCTGGCTGACCTAAATTCATGCTCTGCTGAGCCTCTGCACTTGGGGTTTCCCACTCAAGTCACGTTTGCCCAGCGGCAGGAATAAAGCAGTGGAGAGGTCAGGTGTTCAAGGATGCTGGAGGGTGGGAGTCAAGCCCCAGCAATGCTGGGAATTTGTTGGTAAGACAAGCAGCCAGGAGAAACACCACCTGCTCTCCCTCTTTGGGGTGGGGTGAAGCAAGGGAGGAGAAAAAGAGAGACAAAGCAAAGGGCATCAAGGGTGGAAAGACTGGAATCATCAGGTCATGAACTTGATTCCCAGGCCTAATGTGCCTCTCCCTGGCCACTGTCCTGCCATTTCAGTACCCAAGGAGCCTGTGCAGGCTGCATAAACACCTTGCTGGAAAAAAATCTAACAAGATAACTTACAAAATATGTTAGGTTTTAACTTACTGCATGTGCTGCTTTAATAAACACACAGCTCAAATGGAAACTATTTCTATTAATAAATAAGAGTAGAGAAAATAGAAGAGAGGACCACTTCTGGACCTTAAGCCTGTTCACACTGAAACAGAAACACATCTTGGGGACAAAGGAACAGAAAACAGCTCAGAAAGCATCTTCAATATTAGGTTCTCTGGAAGCATCTTTGCTATCATAAAGATGTACTGAGATGTGGAACAGATGGGACAATCTCAGAACTCCTCTGGCTCAGGTTTAAGTCTGTCCTTCCCATCAGCTGGAATTATGGTGACTATAATACTCTCTTCAACCGTGGAAAAGAAGAACCGATGTAGAACAGATTGGTATGGGCAAACTGAATTTATTAACTAGGCAATTTCCAAGGTGATAGAGAGAAGGAAGGGTAAAAAGTGATCAGCTTTTGAATCCTCTTTCTGAGCCCTTCCCATCACGGCACTCTGCCCAGAAAGAGTTCAGAGCAGAAAATCTGACAGAAAGACAGAAAACTATCAGAGAAAAGAGGGAATCAACTTTGCAGTTAACTTTGCTAAATCACAGAGAATTTCACAAAGGTTGTCAAATGTTGAACAGCCTCTTCTGGGATCGTCTGACAGCTGCCTTCAGGAGCAGGAAGTTTTTGCTGCCATTATTGTTCCTGCTCTCCCCTATAATTATTACTATTTATTACTACTGTCATGAGTTTCATTTTAGAAAATTACTTTGAGAAACATAAAACACAGGACAAAAAAATGTTATACTTATCAAATATTTAAATATTTTTGAACACTCATCAATATTGTAAAATATTTTTTCTGCATTTATGTGCTGCTGCTCTGAAGGAGCAAAATATCATAAGGTTTTCCAGCTACTCAGTTGTGCTGGTTTGAGCTAATTGGAGAATTTGAGTGAGAAAATAGACTATTGGCTGAGAGAGGAAAACACAGTATGTCACTTCACCAGAGCTTTACTGAGAAAGAAAAAAATTTGCTTTTAAGTATTGTAGCCAAAACATTAGATGTCAGATGGTTTCAGACCGCTCTAGGGCTGCGGCTGCTTCTCTTGCATGGTCTCCTTTGTCTCTGCCTTGGTAGCTAATTCTCAGTAATACTACTAACTTCTTTCCTACTGCTAATCTCCCTGGCCGATCTACCTCAGCTTATCTTCAGCATCAACAGGTGGTGAGATAAGATTGGGGAAGGGGGGAAAGGTGGTAGGGGTGGTTGGTTACCCCTCTTGGGGATTTTGGTCTCTGGGAGGGCTGTGGTGTTTCTGTATTACCTTTTCATTGTCTGTATCTGTAAATATCTGTTATACCTTGTAAATATCTGCTTGTATATTGTGCATTGCTGTAAATATAAAGCTTCATTTATTAACTTCCAGTGTTCCTGAGTCCTAGCCAGGGTTTACATTAAAAGGTGGGGGGGCAGGTAACTGCTTAAACTACCACATCAGTACAGATGGTTAGGCACCGTAGGTTATTGAGAGCGATAGAATTATTTTCTCCTTGTTTAGGAGGAAATGGGAAAACCCATCAAAAATAGCTTGCTCTGACTACAGCTCAAGACTACAGAGCCCTTAGTGACTGGTACTTTGAGCAGCAGTCAGCAGAATGACTCATGCAAAGAGGATTATTTGTAAGGACAAGGGAAAAGTCTCTTTTAACACTCAAAGCAATACTTTGTTTCAAAGCATATCTAAAGCTTGGCAGCCCCCTAACTTAACTTTTTCAAATCTGTTCTTTGTTTTTATATTATAGAGTCCATAAGGCACCTTATCTTACAAAGAGGTGTCCTCTTCTCCAGTGCACACTGACTGGATCCACAGCAGGATGACTGCTTATGTACTCAGCTATGAGGTTGCCAAAGAGGATAGGAAAAGGTCAAAGAAAATATGCAAGGGAAAAAAAAAAAAAAAAAAAGAAGAAAAAGGAAATAAATACAAAAGATAAAGAGACAGTTACCATCCATTTCACCAAGTGCTTGGACAAAAGTTTCAGGTCTCTGCCCAGGACAGGAGAGCAAGGAAGCCTCCATCCAACATGGTTAGGCTCGGCACAAATGGAGATAAGGCATTTGTCAAAAACCCCACAAGTGAAGTTATACCGTAAGTGGTTGTTTTGACAGGGACATCTTGAGGAAGGAGGTGTGAGGGAGGAAGTAGACTGACGGCAGCCCAGAGAGGGCTCTCTATACTCCGGAGGAGGATAGACAGCTCTCAGGACTGGGGCATGGATCTGGGGAAACAAGGTGCTAAGGCAAAGCAGAGCTTCCCATGCTCTCTGTCAGGAGCCCTCTGTGGGAAGGCTCATGACAAAGGCAGTGCAGCAGAAACAACAGATAGGAAAGGACCAAAGGCAGATGGGCTCCTCTTTTTTAATACACGTGCCCATTTCCTGGCTTTTCTCCCTGTGCATAGCATGCCAGATCCCAAACCATCCTGTCCTTGCATTTCATACATCCCCTATCTCACCCTACAGACACACAGAAATCCTGGCTTCTTAAATCACCAATTTTCCTTCAGCTGAAGGCTTGACAGCAATCTCAGAGAAAGAATGACTAACCCCACGTCCAAGGAAGGCAAGCACAGGGATGACATTCTCCTGGGCGATGCACTGCAGGATCCTAGGTGCTCCATACAACCCTCCCATGCAGGAGGCCAAGGATGAGATGTACAACCCTAGCAAAAACAAGAAACCCACCAAGGACACCTGGAGGAAATTAAGAGAATGCAAAGTCGATTACATTGTTCTTTAAAGACCCCAGAATCAGGCTTGAATATGTGTATTTTAAAAGAGCAGTGCTAAAAGAACCGAGCAAGCCCTGGGAAAGCAGCAGTTTAACTGGTCTGTGGCATAAAGTGCAAACAATTAATACAGGAAAATTATCCCATAAAAGTAATTTAATACTGAACATCCTGTACCGACAGCACCATTTGACAAGCTCATAACCAAGAAATTCTTTGTTGTCATTTGGAGCAATTGCCACACAGCAGCGGCTATTAGATTCCCCTTAAGTAACTGGAAGTGAGTTTATTTCAGGAGAGATCACTTATATACGGAGCACATCGTACAGGAAAAGCTGCCCAAGCTTCCAACCATCCAAAACAGGAAGACAAACCCCTGTGTCCCAGAGGGGAAAACCAATCCTGAAAGAAAATCCACAGCAAATCCCAATCAAAATTACCACTTACACAAACGGCACCTCAAGAACTACGCTCTGAAGGATATAATACAATGACCTTATTTTCCTGTCTTCAATGAGAAAAGAATTTCCTCTGGCCAACATGAAACTCCTTTTCTTTATTTTTTTTTTTTAATAAAATCTTTAAAGCCACAGTGCTAACAAGGTTGCTGGCTTTATTACTGGTTTCCAGTGAGCAGCCTTGCAAACAGGGAGCGCCTCTTGCTGAGGAGGGCAGCTCACAGTCCATCACACAGGAGTAAGGACTGGGGTCCTTCCGTGCAGGTCCCCGCTGTCAAGAGCTGCAAGCATTAAGTAGCATATCTGGGAAAAATCTCCACCCAAATAGACAAAACCCCTCATTTATGAACACTGTGAAAGAAAGCTTCAAAAAGGGAATGACCCTGCTACCATGAGGTAAGACTGTGGGCAGATATAGCCAAGAAGACAAAGGTCTAGAGGTCTCCCAAGTCATCTCCAAGTCCTGCAAGACTACATCAACCTGACAGCCAGCCAAAGAGAAAGGCAAAGCACTGTGGGTGACATCAGCAGAAAGGTCAGGTAGAGGAAAAAATATATCCCCAATTTTTGGTGCAGATCCATCATGTCCGTACCCCACTGATGTAAGCTGCAGATAGACATCCATGGAGGATGTCACTGAACACAAGACCTCTGCATCCCACATACCTTTTGCTCCTACCGCTCTTCTCATGTTCATTTAGACCTTTTTTCCCATAGGTCCCCCCTGCTTCTGCCCTGGTGGAAGTCCAGTGGCATATGTTTTGTTAGAAAGAATTCCAAAAATTTACATGTCTAAAGAGGATTTGGGCTACATCTGCCTTTTCTTCATGTATGAAATCCATGCACAGCAGAAGGAAGATTGGGTAAAAAGCCATGCAATTCATGCTGTTTGGGGAAGGCATGTAAAATTAATGTCAGGGTCCAGAACCATACAAACCTCCTACCACTTCTTTTCCCCATTCAAATCTGCTTGGACTTGTGAATTTTATCTTGTGGGACAGAAGAAATCTGAGGCAAAGATGAGCAGATATCAGAATTCCATTAGACCAACCCTCACTGAAGCGTCTTTCCTCCCATCTCCTCTAATCCTGCCCTGCTCTGAGAAACACCTGGAAGAAACAATCACTTATGCCAGATATCATATATTATTTTAGCTGTCAAAAATCCTTGCATTTAAATGTACTACTTGACATTCAAATCAGGGTTAGAAGGGAAGAGTCCTTTTCGCTGAGGCTGATGAAAGGGTTTGCTGGGAGTTTTGAGCACGAAGAGTGTGAATAGCTTGCAAGAAATTGGCACTTTGAGCTCATTAGGAGTGAAATTACTGGATCTCATTTTTATGTTTAAAAAGCCAAACAAGCATTGTAAGGAAGAAAAGCAGCCAAGCACTTCCTTACCTGTGAGTGACAGAAAGGGAGAGTTTGGACTTGTAATGATCTCTCCCTCTTCCCTTTCTCCAAACATAGTCATTAAAATTTAAAGCAGCTTGCAATAACTCAGAGGAGCAACATGCATTTGGGATTGCACCACTCTCTTATTCCACAGTAGCAAAAAGAACAGCAAATCTGCGTTTTTTTGGGGGGGGCTGCTTGTCTACATACAAAATAATTATATATCCTCACATTCTTTGAAGGTATTTTTTTCCTTTCGCCATTCTCCCTGCAAGGGTTCAGAACACAGAACTTCACTGATCTCTTTCTTTTCAGCTGCTTCATCTGAAGTTGATTCTTTTAGTTATTGTACTTTTCACCCACTAACTCATTGACATACAAAGATGTTGCCTTAAAGAAGAGAGGCTCTTTCCTTTTTCCTCTGAAACAGCAATGATTTCTTTACCTTAAGAGACAGTGGCAGGAGCTTCATCAATAATTTGGAGTTTACTTTGGAGTTGGAAAATCAGGGCTACAACTACTTAGACAGAAGCCAAAGCCACGGTTTCAAACTGACACTTTTGGATTAAAACCATGTTACAAATCAAACAAATGGCAAACACCTCCAGTTGAAACGAAGCACAAGGAATAGTGTCAAATATGGTGAACCTAAACCCGCGATTTTGGATAACGTTGAATAACATAAAATTAGCCCTTCCACATCCTGTTTAAAATAAGGTGATGCCACACACTACAATCTTTCGCTCTCTTTCTAAAAGCCTGGAATGATAGGGTTCACTGCCTGTAGCACTACAAACCCCCCTGATGTATATAACACCCATGTGGAATGTCTCGAGTTTAATAATCCTATTGCTGGCCCTGCAATTACAGCCTGCTAGATATGGAAATGTAAGCTTCGCTTGACTTAGTCAAGATAAGCAGTGGGGTTCTTTAGAGATTTCAATTTAGTCTAAGCTTTCACCAACGAGAAAGGATACACTGAATGAAATACAGCATTTATCATTAGACCACATTAGCATATTTTAGCTCTTAAAAGCTACTGCTGGGTGATTACGCCCAGACTCAGCATTACGGGATACGCTGCTGAATGCAAAGCTATTCAAATCAATTTGTACACCAGGATTTGCAGTGGGGAAATCCCCTTGAATTTTAATGAGGGATGGGTTCCCAAATTCCATAGGCCTTTGGAAAATTCAAGCGTTCAGTTAAGGCAGATGGCAACCTGAAAGCACCATTATAGAACACCAGGCTGGGTCATTGTAGTGAGTTACCTTCTCTGCTATCATGAAGTCATAGCGGAGTGACTGACGGGTGCAAATGGCTCCCAGCAAAAAAACAAAGACCATGTACAGAAACCACCTGCAAATAATAAAAATAAACCACTTTTTTTTTCCAGGAAGAGAAGATCATTGAGAATACTGCCTATTAGCAAAGCCAGGAGAAGGTCAAGTACCTGCATGTTGGGCCCTCAATCATTCTGCATGGGCTGTTCCTGCAGGGCTCACCCTCAAGAGTAATCACCTAATTACCCTCTATGATGCACCAGAGACAGCTGCATCATGACCATATGGTACCCTAAGAAATAAAGCTACCTGTGCTGCTGTTGTAAGTTGTATGCATACTGGGGGAATAACCTAGTCCTGGGGGCAGACTTTGCAGCTGGGTAATGATTTTAAACTTGGGAGAGTAGACTCAGACTAGATGGAAGATTTGTTTTACAGTGAGAGTGATGAGGCACTGGAACAGGTTGCCTGGGAAAGTGGTAATGTCCCGGTCCTGGGAACATCCAAGGTCAGTCTGGATGGGGCTCTGAGCAACCTAATGTAGTTGAAGACATCCCTGCTTACTGCAGAGCAGTGGGCCACATGACCTTTAGAGGTCACTTCCAATCTAAACCATCCTATGATTCTGCAGGTACACAGGTCTCCTCATTTGGCAGTAACATTAAACACTGCAGCCAACCTGCTCCACAACCTCAGTCACAATCCTCCTGTGGTATGTCTGGCATTTCCATTACTCAGCTGGAGGGATAAGCTAGTCTGCCTGCAAAGCCCAGGCAGATGTAAAATGACCACAGCTCATCCACCTGTGATACTGTACCCTGTGGAATTCCCTCACTTAAAACAAGCACCAATTTCAGCAGCAATCCCTCTGAATTCTGAAGATACTTCCTTTTACTTTGAACCTTGGTATGCAATTAAAAGCAGTATTTTTCAAAAGCAATTCAGGTGGCAATGAAAGCAGGCAGGAAAACCTCCTGAGTTGTTGGTTTGGGGTGTTTTGGTTTTGTTGTAGGGTTTTGTTGTTGTTGTTTGGGGTTTTTTTTGTAGTGTAACACTATTTTACTCCTAAGAAGCAGCATTTTGTCAGACAGTACTGTGTAGGATGGAGGGCTGGAACAGGTTACCCAGGGAGGTTGTGGCTGCTCCCTCCCTGGAGGTGTTCAAGGCCAGGTTGGATGAGGCCTTGAGCAACCTGTTCTAGTGGGAGGTGTCGCTGATTATGGCTGGGCGTTGGAACTGGATGATCTTTGAGGTCCTTTCCAACTTAAACCATTCTATGATTCCCCTGGCCTCATAGGTGGTCAGGTCATCTCATCTGTCTTAGCCCTATTTTCCCAATAATAACAATTACAAAACATCTACAAATTTTTTTTTTTAACATATTTTCTATTTAGATAGAAAAAGAAATCAACAGCAGTAACAAATTTGTGCATCTTAAGCCATTAAGAACTTTGCATCCTGCTCTGGGACAGTCATGCTGGAGCCACACAATTGTTCTAGCACCAACAGACATCCCACCCTGCTGAGGAAGGACTGATCACATCTGCATTAGTGAACCTCTTCTCTAACCCACCCAGAGTAGGTGGTGGTAATGGATGATAATTTTAGTGAGAGCCAGACTTTAATTTTCCAGATGGCTGAGTAATAAAAGGTTGATGGCAATATGAAATGGATTGGTCACATCGAAGGCAGTCTCCAAAGAGTAAATTTTCCCCAATCTATGACTTACGAGGTGCCAATAGCAGCAAGAGACCCCAGGGGGATGTTGGTAGCAGGCTTCTGGAGATCTCCACTCATATTGAACCCAGCCATCACACCTGTATTTTGTAGATATAAACGCAATTTAGAGTTAATCTAACTTACAACATATGTAATACACACTACAATATGCAATATAATTTAATCAATCAGCTAATTGATTGCTTCAGACCAGTAACTACATCACTTTGTTGCACTGCCACATATACAAATGCTGGCTCCCATCGATTGCTTAGTAAGAAACTGTTGATGTCCTCAATGGAAGCAAGCCATCACTAATACATCTACAAAGAACCTTTTGTCCAGTTTGAACAGTGCTGGGAAGGAAAGGGGGGGAAAAAAAAATATTAAAAGGAGCAATCTGAACAAACCCCATCTTATCTTACTGCCAACCTCACAGAAGACAATGCTGCCCAATTGTTGAAGAGAAAAATGGTGCCGTTCATGACGGCTGCACATTAGGCAGGTGGTACTACCCCCCTAGACCAGATCCATTACAGGTCCTTGCATTCATGGGGGACAACTGCCATTACAGAACAGCCTGTCCTCTTGTGTTTAACGACAGTCACGTGCACATTTAGCAGAGGGAAGAACAGTGCTCAGCACGTAGGTGGCACCTTCCAGCCAAGGGATCTGCTTTGCAAGTAGGCATTATCTCTGCTTTGCAGATAGGAAAACAGAAGCGCTGAGAGGGCAAGTGACTGTCCCAGCATCACGCAGAAAACACGTGGCAGGACTAAGAATAAAGCACTGAGGTGTTATTTTAGGCCACGGTACAGAGACAGTCCACAGCCTTAAAAAAAATTACCATTTGAAGGTGTGAGAAAGGAAAACAGGATAGAGCAAAGGATTACAATCCCCATGCTGAGGCTATGAACACAAGGTACAGATTGGTTAAGAGGCTTTGCCCATAGCTGAAGGAGAAGTCATACCAGACTGGGCAAGAAAATACAGTTCTTGTCCTATCATCCCAAAACTTTTCCTAGAAGCCTTTGGATATCTGCTACAAATAAAAACCAATAAATGAAAACCAGTGATTTAGAATCCTGATGAAAATTTGGACAATACGAAGGCGGGACAGAAGAGCCTCTTTAAGACACCATCTTCTGCCCATCATTTCTTGGATGTCAGACGAATGTCTTCATAAGGATGCACAGGCCAGCTGCCAGCCAGCAGTGAGATGGTCCCTGGGAGGCAGGATGAGATCACCACACACCAACAATGAGAAGGAGGATGCCAGCACCATGGTGTTTGCAGCATCTGCCAGCCCTGGCAGCAGGGGACCAACCGCACGTTGGCCTGCCACTCAGCTGCCAAGTCCAGCAGTCATTCCTCATTTTCAGAGGGCACAAGAATGATGAAGTCAGTCTCTGAGGCTGCAAATATGAGCAAGTACAGCTCTAAATCAGTGACAACTCATCACATTGACTGCTGCCTGTCAGGGTGTTCTCTCAACAAGAATGACAGACAAACCTGAGGTTTGTGGAGCAAACCCCAGGGTAAAGGAGATAAGCCCAGTTCAGACTGTAGGGATGCCTTCCCTACAGACCTTCCATGGCTACCAGTGGACTATCAACAGGGAGCAATGGTTGGGCTGCTAATCAAGAAACAGGGGCTCAGCTTCCTGCTCTGTCTCAGACTTGGCTGTGCAACTTCAAAGCTCCGTCTTCCCATCTCCTTGATAGGAATCATAACACTTCCTCTCCTCCCTGTGCTGTTGAGAAGTCAGCACATTAATAAGCACAAGGCACTCACATGTTGCCAAATACATCAGCTAAGCATTCAGAGCTTTATTTATGTATTATTAATATTTTTTTTCTTGATCATCTTTTATCACCTTGACCACTCAGCAGCCCTCTTCATCTGTACTCCTTTCCCCCATGCAGGCAGAGGCCCAACAGTCACTCTCCAGTCCCCCTGGGCTTCTGGCATTCCTTAGCTCCTGGAAGAGCTGTCTTCCAGATTCAGACCAAATTTGAGTCCTTGACACCATACCAAAAATGTTACAAATCAAAATGAGTTCTTAATTTTCTCTTTGAAGACTGTTCTGTGGGGATCTACTTCTGAACAGCATCACTGAAAGTCCATCAGCTGGTGCACTTTTCCCTGGGTAAAGCATCCAAGCACTGTTCAAGCACTGTTCCTTTTAAGCAACTACACAACAGGCTTAGGAGAAAAAAGTTAGAAAGGCAGAAGTCCATGGAAATGGTCACAAACATCATACTAAATGAAGTCTCTAAGAAACACTCCTTGGGGACATGCTACTATGCAACTCTGGGGCAAAGTAGAAAGCTGAGAGTACTCTGAGTTTTCTTTTCAAGGGGAATAAATTATAGTCAGATGGACAGCTGTTAATCTCGTGTGCCTCTTGGCCAAGTTTCCCAACCATCTGGCATTATCTCTAGATCTTCCAGCTTGAGCTTGACTCACCTCTTCATCATTCAAAAGCCTGCCTCAGCAAAGCACTAGGGAAACACCAAAATGGTGCTTTCTGGACTGAGTATGAAAAAAAGTTGAAGACCTGTGAGTCATCGTCACAAAAATGACTGCATAGCCTAGGTCACCTCATTGCCTCCCTCCCACAGACCCAGGAGATGACCTGATAGGGCCTACATAACTGGGATCCTGAGATCAATGATTGACCTCCCTGCCTGGCAGGGACTAGGAGTGAAACCCAGGCCAAGGCACATCATTAGCTTCAGTGAGCTGTTCATTGTCTCATGGCTTCCACTGACAAAGGTCAAGGCCATCAAAGAGGGAACCAACACAGATATTCTCAGCCACTGAGGCCAAAGCCACCTCCTCCATACTGCAACTACACTTCTGATCTGACTAGTACAAAAGTCTGGACAAAGATTATGGACAAAGTCACTTCTCCACCACCACCCAAAAGTCCAAAAGTATTTTTCCAGACAGGATGACGTCTTCCAAAGAGCAGTACTGAGAAGATATTTTGTGATTAGCAAACTAACCACCCCACTGTTCAATGAAAGGAAAACCTGATTAATTAAAAACAGAAAAGAGACTCTAAACAATCTCCATGACCCATACCCTTGATCACCTCTGCCAGAGAATTTCTCTGACTTGCAAGTGGTCATGAACAGCCCTTCTAGGGACTCCAGCTACTCAACAGAAAAAAACAACTCTACTCTTCCACATAAAATTCAATAACCTGGAGATGTTAGGACATTCCTTCCTCCAGACATAGACCTGTCCCTTGGGAAATGGCCAATCCCTTCTGAACTTAAGCAATCATATCTGCAGATTGTCCATGGAGAATATTATCCACCTCTCTGTTTCAATGAGATAGCAGGCTGGATTTTCCACATTGGCTATTATCTCAGAGAGCAGCAGATAATGACAAAGCTTCTGGACAAGGAAGCATGAAAACACAGTCAACTCAGCCAGGAAATTATGGCTGAGACAGTCTGTACATTGCTGCTATTCCCAGCATAATCCTGTCCTGGGCATCATCCAGGCAGTGGATACGTGC
Source organism: Psilopogon haemacephalus (assembly GCA_013396835.1). NCBI lineage: Eukaryota > Metazoa > Chordata > Aves > Piciformes > Megalaimidae > Psilopogon > Psilopogon haemacephalus. The sequence goes on from VWZI01007628.1 coordinate 38,908, forward strand.
ATGAGGGGACCACCTACATTGCACACTAGACACAACCATCAGCTCCACCAGCTCTGGCTTCTAACTCCACCAGCAATGGTTTGTTAGCGTAGATATGACTGCCTGCAAATACCCATGGCATTTGCCGGTGAATTTACTATAAAATATAAAAGGTTGGGTTTTTCCTTCACCCAAGAGATGAAGAATGGAAAATCTTAGATAGGAATTGTAGCTAATTTTTTAAAGGGCCAACTTCTCCACTGATGTAAGCTGGCACCTCTCCACAGACTTCGATGGAGCTGTGCCAGTTTACGTCATCTGATGGCTTAGCCCAAAACTTCTGAATCTATTCGCTGTCATTCTGCAAGTGTCGAGTAAGGTTTACTTCAGAACTGGTTTCGGTATGATGATATTTTCCACTAACCCTGCTTCAAACGCCGCCTTCCTTTCTTGTATCACATGACAACACACTTCTTTCATTAGCCAGAAAGCCTCTCAGGGATTTGGTAGAAGAAGAAAAACATTCTCTGTGCAACAGAAACGACGTTTGTCTTCATTTTAAAGATGCACTGACGGTTGTGTGGCTGCTGCTAGGAGCCGGCCGTGGGCAGGCAGCTCCTGAAGTTCCTTCCCCTGTGCGAAGGGCACGTTTGTGTATTGTGGCATGGCAGTAAAACGTGTGCATTGAGAAAGGAGTCACAAACACACAGAAAAACATCTGGATGATGCACAGACTTGTTACAGGAACATGTTCACAGCTTCTGTAGCAACTACAGAAACTCTACTATGAGGACAGGCTGAAAGAGTTGGGGCTTTTCAGCCAGGAGAAGAGAAGGCTTTGAGGAGACCTTATAGCAGCCTACCAGTATCTGAAGGGGGCCTACGGGAAGGCTGGGGAGGGACCATTCACAAGGTCTTGTAATGACAGGACAAGGGGGAATGGGTTCAAATTGGTGGAGGGGAGATTTGAACGGGATGTTAGGAGGAAGTTCTTCACAGTGAGGGTGGCGAGACACTGGAACAGGTTGCCCAGGGAGGTTGTGGCTGCTCCCTCCCTGGATGTATTCGAGGCCAGGCTGGATGAGGTCTTGAGCAACCTCTTCTAGTGGGAGGTGTCCCTGCCTACAGCGGGGGGTTGGAACTGGATGATCTTTAAGGTCTCTTCCAACCTAAACCATTCTATGATTCTACAGTAGCCTTTTTGACCAAAGCTGGCAAATCTGAGTCAACTATGGTAGCCTTTTGTGACCAAAGCTGGCAAATCTGAGTCAACTATGGTAGCCTTTTTTGACCAAAGCTGGCAAATCTGAGTCTTAGCTACCCACTCATTTGCGTTTCGACCAGATCTAGGTGTACCTTTTGGATCACTGAGCTACTTCTCTACTATTAAAAGACACATGTTGGGGAATAAGGCCAGCTGCAATGCACGCCCAACTGAAATGGTTTAAACAGCTATTGCCCAGGAAGCAAAGGGAGTAGCCTCGGCTTGCCACTGCTCAACCGTAAAACCAGGATCATGTCACTTGCCTTGCTGGAGCCATACCAATAAAATACAGTGGAAACATTCCAACCTGGAGTAAAATGATCCAAAGAGGAAGCTTGTGAGAGGCAGCATGTTGCTACCAGACTATGGAAGGCCAGTACAACCATCCCGTCCACTCCAGCCAAAGCACACATCAAGCTGCTCCTCATGCCTGTTTGGCTATGGCAAGGGGCTTCCCATGGGTCCTGTTCCACTTTCCCTAAGTGGCTGCCCCTCTTTCACTTCATAGTTATTCTTCTGAGGCTTTCATAACGCAAGAGGGTTGGACTAGATGACCTTTAAAGGTCCATTCTAATCCAGTGCATTCTATGATTCCATTATTTCACTGATGTTCCTGGTGGAAACAGGCAACTTAAAATGACTTTTCAGTATATCTCAGAGACTAGACTTAAACCAGTTGAAGTCAGATAACTATTTCAGAGGGAGAGGAAAGAGCTCATCCTGAAGAGATCAAAATAGTTTCACTTCAAAGAGGAACATTTAATCTCAGAAAGGCCCAAACATCTTGTTCCACAATTTCCTAAGCATTAAAAATATTATCAAAACAGCATCTTAGATTGTAAACTAACATACGCTAAAAATTAAAAAGAGTAAACACAGTATTTAATAATTAAAGAAAAAAAAAACCATTGCTTTGGGTCAAAGAAATGTTTTATACTGGCTGGTAGTAACCCCTCAAAATGAAACAACATATGGTTTCCCTGAAACTCTCCCCAAATTTCTGTTGCTCCCAGAGCTTCAGCTTGGTCACTGCCAGGGTGCCAGCAGAGATGAGTATCACCTGGGCATAGTGCTGGGCAGGAGCAAGAGGGGAGGTTGATGTGACAGCCTGCAAGTGATGTTCACGTGTCCCTGCCACTACTTTTCAGGTGGAAGTAGTGTCTGCTGGAAACAGACATTGTCACTTGCTTGCAACCTGCTTCACACTGCAGAGGCACTGGCAATGCTTTCCCATCTCTCCAGCCTGCTATTAATGTCACTGCCAAACCATCCTTGAAATGTCATCTCCAATCTCCTGGACTGCCTGTCCTGCTGGCCGGCTCAGGCTGCATCCAGGCAGTGCCTGCAATGCAGTGGGGATGCAGCTCTGCCCTGGCACGTGGGACCCTGAGAAACCCAAGGTCCCCTCTGCAGCCCTGGTTTCACATCCCGTTGATAGAGGAGAAGGCAAACTAAGCCATCATGAGTCAAGAGGGATGTGGGGGATGCACCCTCATTCATTGCCCCAGCCCTAGGAGGTGTCAGTTTTATTCCCAGCACTTCTGAAGTTGCACTGAGCTGCCGATTTCTAATCTGCAGTGAACAAGTCTTGACTCACAGCCTAAAAATTTCTTAATCAGATCACAAGTTCTTCCATGTAGAGCACCAAACACAACCCTATGTTTTATGCAGCTCCTGAACTCCGCAGTGCCACAAGCAGCAATAACAGGTGCCATGCTGATGTTATATGGTACCACTGGCACTGCTTCTCCAGAGGAATCATCTAAATCCTGTAAATAAGCAAACAATTAAAGAAGAGCACAGAAAAAAGCTGTGCAGCAACCAAAGTAATTATACATCAGCCTAAACTACATCTTCAGAGAACGTTTAACAATTATCACTGGTATTAAGGCTGCTAACTAACAAAGCAACAGGCTGCCAGGGCTTTATATAAATTATTTTGTCCTTCTTCCTCTCAGTCAAGAATTAGCAGTGATGAAGAACCACTTAACATGGCTAATCACGGTAATTTTCCGCACAGCTTTGTCATAGCTATTCCTTCTTTCTATAATCAGGGAGATGGGGAAAAAAATGGTTTCCTGCATCAGAGGGAGGGGTCACTAGGAAGGTCTCTTTCTTTGGCTAGGGATTTGCTTGGGCCAAGTAAAAGTCCTGCACACCTGACAAAGTGACTTCCTCCAATCCCATCTGTTTCACAGAATCTTTTGATTTGTTTCCCTCTACTGCAGCAATTCTGTGAACAACTTCCAGCAAGATGCTTAGAGTTAATCCTCTGAAAATTCATTCTGTAATCCAAGGATTCATCACTATGGAAACTGCTTATAATTGGTACTTTTTATAGCTTAAAAAAAAATCAGCATCAACAAAAGATATTCAAACTCCAGTTGGTAGATGTTTCATTCCCACTGGAGATGGCCAGCTTTGGAAAGGGGACATGGTTCTTCCTGGTAATTTAAGAGAATTAACAACATGAAAGCACCCAATTAAGCTCCTAAACGTGTTCTCTGCACACAAAGATGCATCTGTGACACTGTGCAGGGAGTGGTGGGTCAGCGTCACGAGTAATGGCACCAGCCCAATTCAGCCACTCACTTGCAGTAAGGAGAGAGGGAAAGCTCTCCTGTGTTCTTCCCATCCACCCACTGCAATCAACTCATAAAGCTTAACTAATAAGAGAAATCACCATCAGTACTCTTAAGAAGGGAGCAACGACCACGATCAGTGCCTGAGCCTTGTCCTGGGCACAGAAGGATTTACACCACTATGTCAACCCACGGAGTTGTCCAGCAGTTTCTGACCACAGAAAGACAAAAGAGAACATTCAAATGAACAGGACAGGGGTGTGCAAGATTTGAGATGCTGCAGGAAAGCCTGAATGTTTTGGATCGACCATGAGTCTGCTACAGCCGAGTATGATCCCTCTTGCCTTGCAACCCAGAGAAATTCTCCTTGCTGCTTCTCGTGACTGTGAAGGGGAAAAATGAGGAGGATAAAACTTGACCGTACCNACACCACTATGTCAACCCACGGAGTTGTCCAGCAGTTTCTGACCACAGAAAGACAAAAGAGAACATTCAAATGAACAGGACAGGGGTGTGCAAGATTTGAGATGCTGGAGGAAAGCCTGAATGTTTTGGATCGACCATGAGTCTGCTACTGCCGAGTATGATCCCTCTTGCCTTGCAACCCAGAGAAATTCCCCTTGCTGCTTCTCTTCTTGTGACTGTGAAGGGGAAAAATGAGGAGGATAAAACTTGACCGTACCTGTGGCAGCTGGGAAGAACACTCCAAAAACAGTGAAGAAGGACTCCCCCTGGCTGTAGTCCGGCAGTGTGTTGTTGAACATAAGCTCTTCCGAGTAGCCAACAAAACCATTTTCTGTGAAGACATGGAGGGTGAGAGGAGAACCTCAGAAACCAGAGACTGCAGGAGACTCTCCAGCCTGCTCTTGGCAACCACCCATCCTCTAAACACCTGTTGTAGCAGTGAGTATTTCCAGGAATAGTTTGAAAGGATGAATGTCTGCTTCTTTGTTGGGGGTAGAAGGCAGGAAAGAGGTCAATGTGGTTACAAGGGTGCAAAGGCCAGGGAAAGGTGCAGCAATGCAGGTCAGCACCACCAGGTTGGGCAGCTCTTGCCAAGCAAGAACATGGATTGTATCAAGTCCTGCCTGTGAGCAAGCAGGACATGTTTGTGTAAGACCTATCCACAGAGGAAAATGAGCTGCAGATATTTATACTTATTTATCCATGTCATTTTTGTCTTTTGTTTTTTTCTACATAGAGCAAAATTATGCTGTTATAAGACAACTGCTTCCCTTAGAAAGGCCCCAGACTGTATCCCAGCTCTGTGGTTTTGCCTGCACAGACAAAACCCAAGATATGCCCATGCTGTGATGCTGCTACCACCAGACTCAGTTTACACACTGGTTGACAACAAGCCTAAAGCAAATAATAAAGCCAGCTTGCTGCAAGCTGGGGTCTTCCCTACAAGATGGGTTTCCTAGTGAAGAAGGAATAAGGTGGTCTAATAGTGCTCACTTAACCTTCCTGCTGCCATTGGCCTCCTATTGCTGCACTATCATCTCCAAACCAGGGCTAAACACGAGGCTGTGCATCAGGACCAGCTGCCCCCCTCCCAAATCTTCTGCAGATGTTTTTCATGGAACAACAAGGAGCAAATGCTGAGGCTGTGGACTGTGCCCTGCTCCTCACACCAGCTTCTGCCAAGTCTTTCCAAGGTCGTAAGTTTTACTTTCCAAACAGAAAGTTTTACATAAGATGGGAGAGAGGGGAAAAACAATGGGTAGGATATAATCGTGCAGCTGACTGACCGGGTGTGTAATGGAAGGCACTGTTCTCTCACGTCACACTGAAAGGACAGCTCAAAATCTTCCACAACCTTGCATTTATTAGGAATAATTGAGCCCAGCAGCTCATGTGCTGGCAGGGCATTACTTAGAAAAGGTTTTAAATGCTTATAGATTGAAAAGATAAGTCGTGGAAGCAGGCTAAGGAATTAATAATAGGTCTGTGCATTCAATAATTTCATTTTCAACAGGCAACGCTGCTTTTTATTGCAGTATCTTCACCTTTGAAAACTTCTCCTCCCTGTCAGTAATCCAAGTGCTTGTGGTAGCTGGGGGTGGGAGGTGAGCAAAATAGGCTCCTTTTCTCCTCCTGCCACTACCACCTATCTCCATAAGACATGTGACTATAATAACTCGAATTTTCTCATTAGCAGGCAGGATGTTGTTTATGGCTGCACAGGGTGATAGCCAGAAATTAAAAAGAGACTCCATCAAAGCTGTCCCATGCCTCAAAGACAACATTAATGACGTTTGGACAACAGATTAAACTGGAAAATTAAATCAGAGCTCTGAACACAAGACATATCCATTTAAAGTCTCGGAATACAACTAACCACAGAGCTTTGAAGTTGCCACAGAAAAACTCTATAGATAATCAAAAGTTTCCTACTACATCTGCATTCATTGTGTTGTCCAAACGTGGATGGAAACAGGCTGATAGAACAGCTCTCCTGCTGCTAGGCTTTTTAAAGCACCAGCTATCTTCACTAGGAGCAAGTCCCCAATGAGATTTAAAGGGAATAAGCTCAGTGCAGCACACTGACCTCTGGACCTCACAGATGTCTGCAGAAAGTGCAGCTTCTGAAGAAATAAAGGGGAAATCTGTGTAGGCTGTATGTGCCTGCAAGCCCAGACCTGAGGTCCTTCAACTGGAATTCATGCCCATGACAGCACCACCACATGGGCTGGCTGCACAGCTTCCACCAAACGGCTGGAGGAAAATTTCAGTCACTGGCCAAGGTATTTGCAACAAAGTGCTCCTCATAACAATTAGCCTCAAACCAGCACATGTCTCAATAACAAAATAAAAGGAATGGTCAAAATATTGATCTCGCCCCAAGGAGACCTGCAAATCTTCTCCAACCTGTGCCTCACAGCAGTGGCATCAAATATATCTATGTCACTCTTCACAAAAGTTTGTCCCACTGGTTCTTAAAAATCTCCTATGAAGTGCACTTTAGCCTTGCTTGATGGTTACTCTCATATTTGCCTCTCTTCATCATTTAGGTTTCCCCTATTGCCTTACTAAAATCACCCCGTTTGAAGTTCAGAATGCTATTTCTTGCCTGATTCTTAAGCTATTTGAATATCATAGTAGCATCCTTTCAACTACTTGAAACAGTCTCCATCCTGAACTGGTGCAGTCAGTGGCTTCTGCCAGGCCATAAAAGTCTATGTTTGTCTTCATCAGACCACAAATTGTCCTGTTCACACCACTTCACCAACTTGTGCGGGGTCATCTGGAAGTCTGACCCTCTCAGCAAGGGTCAGCTGAGTCCTTCCCAGCTGAGAATCATCTGCAAATTGAATCTGCATATTCTCTATTCCATCACCCAAGCCATTAAGGAAAATACCAAACACCAGACCCTTGCAGAGCCTCACCATGCACAGCATTCTGCTTTGTTAGTGAACCATCTCCACCAGAGGTCTTCCAGCTGGATTTCAGGGCTATATAAATCCAACTATGGGCTGATCCAGACACTTTGGGTGCCTTATGCCTCTTTCTTATACAGAAGGCCAAGCATACAACCAGATTACATTTTCTGTCATACCATTTTGGCCATACCATAGCCGAAGAGAAGATTGTGAGAGCCCCAAACCCAACATCTGACATGCATCTGTGTGCATCTGATCGCTATTAAGAAGCCAAATGATCTCTTGTTCTATATCCATGCATCTGCCATTCCATTTTCAAATTCATTTCCCTAAGTGTAAACCCTGGGTGGAAGAGACAAAGCCTGAGAGCATGGCAGATGTCACTGGAACCACAGCAAATGACTGCCACAGATCTGTTGAAAGAGTCACAGGATGCACCTACGACTCTATCCCACTTCTGCTTCCTTTCCTCACAGTTCTTTTGGGTGAGAGGAAGTCCAGCCATTCCACATTTCCCCTTTATACCAAACCAGGAGCTTTCTTGGCTAATTAAAGTTCATCCAAACGTTACTTGCTATTACAGCCTCACTTCTCAGTCAATCACCCTCCCGTGAAGCAAATCTCACATCCCTTTTGATCGGTTTTACACCGGCATTTGCAATCAGCATCAATTTAAGCAAGCCACCAGCGTACGACCACAGAGCTGAGAACAACATGCTGTGAGCATCTCCCGGCTGCCCTCATGCCTGCGACAGGAGCAAGTCATCTGTGACCTCTCAGCTGTCATATTAATGAGACTAATTGTAGCTGACGGGGCAATTGGGCTGAAAATCATCCAAAACAAAACAGGACTCAGAGACTGAGACCAATCGGTTAAACCAACAGAGCACTCAGCCGGTTGTTCAGAGAGTCAATTAGCCACATCCCATTGAAAATGCACTTCAAAAGGGCGAGTTTCCTAAGGAGGAGGGAAGGAAATGTGATAGGGTCTATATTTGGCTCTCTGATCTCCAAACAAGGCAAGATCAATTTTTTTTTTTTTTCTTTTTCTTAAGAGGGTCTCTTCCTGCCACTAACTGCTAGGCACATGAGATCCAAGCCAGATTCCTCCCTCCTTGCTCATTATAAAATGTTTGTCTGACAAATTTTGCTCTCAGTTAATTCATGCAACCCCACAGCCTCTAAATCCAGCTTTTAATGATCCTGCTCTCGCTGCCTTGCAGAGGGCTGGAGCTGAAGTGCTATAAACAATCTTCCCAGTGTCATGCTAGAAGGTAAAGAACCCAGTTCCTTCTCTGTGCCATGTCAGCTTTATGGGAAATGCACAATAAAGACTGGTAACAATTTATTTTCATCATTAGATACTCAATAAGGAGCAGGCAAACAATGAGTTTCTCAAGTGGTTGAGCTGACATAAATAAACAACAGGGAGAAAAAATTACTTTGAGCAACATCTGAATTATTCATGTGAATTTTGAGAAATTAAATCCTTCCAGTTGCCCTTATTAAAATAATGTAATAAGCAATAAAAAACACCTAGAAAGTTTCAAATGGAAGTAATTCGAGGACAGGCATGCTCCATTCACAAGCACAAGGGGACTAGAAGAGATGCAGATGGAGTAGCATGAGGAAGATGGACAGGATTCTCACGTCCCCCTGGCCACCACAGATGTTTGGAAGGAGGTACTAGCCTTCACCTGGTTGCCATCACTACATCTCCACTATGTCCTAGCTTGTTTCCATGTTTGAGTTTTTCTTGCACTTTTTCTCCTACCTTTTGCCCCATAGAAGAGGATGAAAGCAGCCCAGAAGGTATTTGGCACTCATGAAACCTTCCTGGGGAAGTATAGGCTGGATATTAGGAAGAAGTTCTTCACAGAGAGAGTGATT
>VWZI01007628.1:48041-74346 GCA_013396835.1 Psilopogon haemacephalus
CCTTGAGGTGAGGTGTTCAAGAAAAGACTGCATGGAGCACTTAGTGCCATTGGGCTGGGCTATAGGATGGACTGGATTAGCTTGGAGTTCTCTTCTATTCCAGCCTATTCTATTCTATTCTATTCTATTCTATTCTATTCTATTCTACTCTATTCTATTCTTTAGCAGGGCGACCCTTCTGTGCAGCCTGTGTTTCTGGAGTGAGAGTCAAGGAGGTTGGAGAAGGGGCACAAGGCAAAGCCGTGGTTATGTGGGGTCAGATCATTATGCAACGACACAGAGGACAACAGTGCTGCCAAGTTCCAGGCAACCTGGAGCTCATTAGAGATTAGTCAAGTCTTGGCCAAATTCAATAAGCCTGTTCACAAGCTTAAGGTTAAGTAAACCCTGGCACTGAAGCAGGGACTAAATAATGCAAAAATGGAAAACCACCTTAAGAAACAGCTCCCAGAAGACAGTCACATATTGCACTCTGCTTGTGATTAGAGCTTTTAATTACAAAGGTGAATGCTAAAGGCATGAAATGGTGACATTTTGTTTCTTTTTGTAAATAACTAAGCCCACACGTTCCTGCCTGGAAGGTACTTGCTGAGATTTGTGTTCAGAGGAACAGCTGGAAGTGTTTGTCTTGCAGCACATTTCCTAGGTCTGACCCCAGCATTTTCAGGATCCTCTGTGACATAAGATACGGGGAATCAAAGAGTAATTATATATCCTTGCCATGATCACCTCTTCTTTCTCTCTCTCTCCCATTTCTTCTCCCATCTCTAAACCTTTCTCACATAAACTCCAAAATGCAGTTGTTCCCCATGTCAGTACATGTACATGCCCATGTGAGGTTCTGGTGAGAGTGCTGGAGATATTCAGGCACACCAATACAGAGAAAACAGGAATGGTCCTCACAGCCTGGTCACACAGCTGCCATCCTCACCTGAACACACACACACCTCTGCAGTGAGACTCCTCACCAGCCACAAGCTTACATTTTCCTCCTCCACACTACTAGCCAAGGACAAGGTACAAGCCCAAGACTTCTGAGCTGGTGGACAAGTCAAGCCTTGTCTGGCTGATAACTCTCAGAAATTGTGGTCCATCAGGCAACTATTGGGCAACCTAAACCGAATTAATTCCTACACAGCTCAAAGTGCTTTGTGCAGGGAAGGAGTAAAATCTTCCCCTGCCTAGAGAAGGAGCTCATCCGCAGATGATCTGCAGGTCACCAAACCATACTAACTACCCATAGCCTATCATAAAAGGAACAGTACCTTCACATGCCAAGGGAAAGTCAAGCATGTCTGGCTTTAACACAGCAAGCAAAGTGGTCTTCCAGCACCTCAGTGTGCAATCACAGACACATAGGATTAACCATCAACATAAAAACTGTGGATGTGCAGAAACGGCAGCAAAAGGCAAAAATGTCATCTAAATGCCAGAGTCTTTTTATCTTTATATTCCCACCACACTCTGCAAACACTGAGATTTAATTTGAGGCATCAAGCAGCACAGGATCCTCTCACATCACAGCTCTGAATGATGCTCTGTGCCACTGCAGCTATGCTGCAGATGGCTCTGGGCTTCCCCAGCAAAGGTACTCGCACATGCCAGAGAATGATGTGAGTCTGGCTGACAGCAGCCTCATGCCAGCAATGCCACATAGCACATCCAAAGAAGGTCACTGAAGATGGTGCACCTTTCCAGTGGATTGGCATCATCAAAGAGGCATGAAGAGGTCACTGGGGTCATGAATAACACCTGAATCATCTTTCCCAACAGAATGAAAAATAAATCAATCAAGGCAGTGCAGCCATAAGCCACATCCCTCCACATCCCTCCATGCACACGCTTGGCTTCCTGTGTTTGGGCTTCTTTAACACTGACATTAACAATCCCATTTCCAACGTTCTTCCCAGGTTGGGTCACTTCTGCAGCAGTGCCTTTGCAACCCTTCAGCCCCAGTTCTGGCAGTGCTCCCAGAATTTTTCCCCAGTCAACTCCAACGCTACCATTGCTATTCCAAGTGCTGCCCTACTGTTGCCAGCCTAGCACAGAGCAGGTGGAAACACGGATGTATAAGAAAAATGTGGAAAGGTCAGGAAGGAGAACAGAGAGAGAGAAGCAGCACTGGAGGTGAGCAAAACACAGTATGGTGTTTTTTCCATGCTATCAGCCCACTACTTAACTTGCTGTGAGCTGACACTCAGCCTGTGAGGTGCATGAAGATATTTTCACCAGAAAGTCCTACTCCTCTAAGAGACAGAGAACTGGTGAGTCATGAAAGCAGAGCATGTTAAGATGCAGAGCTGAGCTAGTAGGTACAGAGAATAAACATGACCTTAGCTGAACTCATACAGGGACACAAAATGTTTTAACATCTACGAGGACATCCCCTGCATCACCTTTGGATACTCAAGTTTTGGCTAGAAGACTGTAAAGAAACAAAAGTGAAAGAGAAGAGCTAGAGAAGAATAGGATGGACTGAAGAGATCCATGCCCCTATCCCATGATAGATACCACTATGCTCATTCACCCAGGGGTCACAGTTGCCAGACCCAGACTCCCCTTTTCTGCAGCCCCAGCACAACGTGTGTGCCACGTGAGTCAGGTCTTAAACCAGGCAAGAGGAATTTTTATGCTGAATGCATGCAGGTCAATGACTATGCAGTGATAAAAATGCAGCTATTACGCAATTAACACAGTGGCACGTGGCCACGCTGACAAATCAGCGCAGAAAGACTGCAGAGCATCTGCCTGAGCTGCCAGGACACTGAGAGATGGGAGATGTGGGAGCTCCGCAGCCTTTGCTCTACCACACCCTAACCCACATCACCGTTGGCACCCTCAAGGACAAAGTACTAGGAAGAAGAGGAGGTAAGAGTGGAAAGCGTCAGAATTCCCTCTGCAAACTCATGCCTAAATCCCAGTTAAACACATTTACTATCAAAAGAGCTCAGAGTGATCACAGACCCCAAGCCACAGACAGCGTCGGCAAAAGCAGCAGCTCTGTCCTTGCTGTCTTCTCACATGGCAAAAGCATGCCAGCTGAAAATTTACCACTGTGTGCCATGCCCACATCACCCCACACCCCCCTACCCGAGGCAAGTGGTGTCCTCAACAATGCCAAACCAAACCTGAGCAGTGAGAGGCAGCCCAGGGTGGGGAGAGGAGCCCACTGCTATTTTTCCTTGCGGTAAACAAAAATACCTCCTATTTTATCATTAACGTGAGGGAGTTGGTTTCATAAATGAGAACAAACCACAAACTTACGTTTCACATTCATCAGAGCTGCAAGCAGCAAGAGGTGGGTGCGACCAGAGCAGTTTTAAAGCAAGAAGGATAGGAGTTCCCTTAACCAAGACTCTCTCTGCACCCATAATAAGGGCCACCGAACCCAAAATGAGAGATTATGTGAAGTCTGTAATTGAAGGAGCGAAAGCCATAGTTAAAACAATCTAAAAAGGCCAAGCCCTGAGAAAGGCAACTCAAATCCCTTATCTTTTGATGGAAAAGAATGTGCTCCCTGAGATTAATGACGTGTTTACCAGAAAGGAAATTGCCGCCCTTCTGAAGCAGCGAGTGTTTGTTCCTCCCGAGCCCCTGTTTTCTGCTCCAGAGCTGATCTCCCAAACCTCCTGTTTAAAGTCAACACACAATACGGCTTCCTGCTGCCACCGGCTCTGAGGGATCCTGCCATTAACCCTCTCCCAAAATCCAGCCTCTACAACACCTGCCTGTCCCAGCCACCCCTGGCAAGGATGAAAAGAGGGCATCGTGGTGACGCTTGGAGCACCGGCACAGAGACAGGCATCACACTGATGGCTGCCAGCAACCTAAGGCAGGGCCATGAATCACCTTCGTGCATAAATATTTCTCAGTCAAGCAGATGAATTAGCAAGTGTGGGGACTGACGGAGCTGTCAAAGGGAAGCACTCACACTTGTCTCACTCTTCTCCAAAGTCTGCAGACGCAGCAGGTGACCTCTTCTCAAGTTGCTCGGGGTTTCGTCAGCACGCCCTGCAGCCTGGCCTGCCACAGGATGCTCTTGGGAAGAGCTTCAACTCCAGCCAGCATCATGGCCTGCCGTGTCATGGGAGCCATGGAGGGGCACGGAATTTGCTCACTGAAAACACTCAAGTGTTTGAGAAAGCCTAGAGCAGAAGGGGGTGATCCATTTGAGGAAACTCGCAAGAATTTCACTCAGGGGCCACCAGTCCTTTGCATACGTGGCCAACTCAGATGTTCACTCCCTCCCACTCTAGTAAACACACTCATACTCCAGCCCCCATCTCATCTTGGAGCATCCCAGCCATGAGAGCCATCGGGTCACGAGCATCCTGCTTTCCCTAAAGCCAACAGGCCTGCAACACTGGGTGCTGGCCAACAGCTAAAAATAGCACAGAAGGCAGAATAAACAGAGGGAGCTGCTTGAAACGGTCTCTGACATTTGTATTTCACTAACGAGGCAATTTTCATCTGCAGGATGCTGTCACCTCTCTCAGGTTGTGAAGCAGCCTACACTTCCCCCAAGCTCTTCCCAGCCACATCATGCCTCCTGCAGGACCAGGCTGAGTGGGAGGAAATGCTAATTTCTGCCCAACTTCCCATGTGCCTTTTTATCTCCACCTTGGCTTTATCTCCACCTTTGTGGAAAACCACCAGCAGACGTGAGCACACACACAGAGCCCAAAAGAGCCCACACAGGCAGATCCCCATCACAGAAGGCCAGCACCTTGGCACTGCTTAAGCCAAAGGAAACTCAGGAATGTGTCTGTGGAAGTAGCTATTAGAACTGATTGGCACTTACTGCAGAATCACAGGCCAGGCTGGACGAGGTCTTGAGCGACCTGATCTAGTGGGAGGTGTCCCTGCCTATGGTGGGGGGTTGGAACTGGATGATCTTTAAGGTCTCTTCCAACCTAAACCATTCTATGATTCTATGATTCTATTAGAGGTTGGAAGGGACTTCCAGAGATCATCACGGCCAAACACCCGCCTGCCAAAGCAGGAACACCCAGGACAATCCACACAGGAATACATCCACGAAGGTTTTGAAACCTTTTGAAGGAGACTCCACAACCTCTCTGGGCAGCCTGTTCCAGTGCTCTGTCACCCTCATTGTAAAGAAGTTTCTCCTCATGTTAAGGTGAAACCTTCTATGTTCCAGTTTGTAGCCGTTGCTCCTTGCCTTATTGCTGCAGACCACCAAAAAGAGGTTGGCCCCATCCACTTGACACCCACCCCTCACATATTTGTACACAGTGCTCAAATCCCTCCTCAGCCTCTCAAGACTAAACAGCCCCAAGTTTCTCAGTCTCTCTTCATAGAGGAAATGCTCAAGTCCTCCAGCCACCCTTGTGGCTCTCCATTGGACTCTCTCCAGTAAGTCCCTGTCTCTCTTGAACTGGGTAGCCCAAAATTTGACACACTATTCTAGGTGTGGTCTCACCAGGGCACAGTAGAAAGGGAGAAGAACCTCATTAGCCCTGCTGGCCACACTTTTCCTGATGAACCTCAGGATGCCACTGGCTCTCTTGGCCACAAGGGTACATTGCTGGCCCATGCAGAACTTGCTGCCCACCAGGACTCCAAGTTCTTTCTCCACGGAGTTGCTTTCCAGCAGGGCAACCCCCAACCTGTAGTTGTGCCTGCTGTTATTCCTCCCCAGATGCAGGATCCTGCACTTGTCCTTATTGAACTTCGTGTAGTTATTCTGCCTCTACAGGTTACTGGAGTGGGACTGGGATTTATGTTTGGGGTTTTTTTTTTTTTAATTTAAAAAAAAAAAGAAGAAGAAGGATGCTTTCTGCAGGTGGGTGGAAAATCTGAACTTTCGGTTAGGAGAGAAAAAAGGCAGAGATTTTAACATGGCTATTTCGACTTTATGAAGTCCATTTATGTTTTACATTGTTTAATGCTAAGCACCAGACTTGCCATAATATACAAAATTCTTCCATCACAGTTTTGTTTTTTGATGTGGTAACTTCTACCTGGCTTGTTCAGCGGTATTTAAACCAGCCACTGCACACGCTTTTACTCATTGCAGAGAGGACGAGAAGTACAGCATCCATTCCTTCATCCTTTTTCTAGGAAAAGAGTTTGCCTCAATGGGATAATATTATTAATTACAGAGAGGTATTCCTTAGAAGTCATGCCCAGAGTCCTGGGTTGTGGGAGGCGCTGCAGAACTTCGATGAAAAACCCCAGCCTTGAGAAATTAGAATTTAGGCTGAGTCAAAGGCACAACAATTGAAGGAAAATGAGCAGCAGTTGAACAGCATCACTGATGACACACATCCTTTGGACTCGCTGGAGTGACCTCCTTTCTAACTTTGAGCTGCTCTATGTATTGCTTGGGGCAAAGCCTAATCCATGTCAGTCAAATCTCCATCTTTCAGAAGAAAGCAGTTAACCAAAATGTGACATAATCCATCAGACCCTGCCATGGTCTGCAGAGTCTTCTGCCATGGTCTACAGGGTATTCATAATCATGACTAGAGCATCCCATACTTCCAAATTGTGGATCTATTAATCAGATGTCCGTGAGGACAGGCTGAGAGAGTTGGGGCTTTTCAGCTTGGAGAAGAGAAGGCTTCCAGGAGACCTTATAGCAGCCTACCAGTACCTGAAGGGAGCCTACAGGAGGGCTGGGGAGGGACTATTCACAAGGTCTTGTTATGACAGGACGAGGGAGAATGGGCTTAAACTGGCGGAGGGGAGATTTAAACGGGATGTTAGGAGGAAGTTCTTCACAGTGAGGGTGGTGAGGCACTGGAACAGATTGCCTGCTCCTCTCTGGAGGGTTCAAGGCCAGGCTGGATGAGGCCTTGAGCAACCTGCTTATGGCAGGGGGTTGGAACTGGATGATCTTTCAGGTCACTTCCAACCTAAACCATTCTATGATTCTACTACTGTCTGTATTTATAGGTTGGACTTGATGATCTTGAAGGTCTTTTCCAACCTGAATTAACTATGTGATCTGTCGATTTCTGTAATCTTATGGCCAAAATAATAGTTTCATTTTATCTTTGGGAGGTTTTCATTATCCTCTATATAACACTCAGAGTCACAGCTTCAAGTCTTGTTTCAGACTACAACCAAACTGGAATTCAAACAGTGTTTAATTTTGGAAAATTTGTCCAAGATGTTGTCACCTAAATGTTTTTGTTGAGTTTTTTTGTTTGTTTTCTTTTTTAAACTTGTTTGAAACTATTAATTGAATTCAGTTTAAATCAAATAAATTTTCCTTCAAAAAAAAAAAATCACATTTTTCAACAAATCCACTTCACCTTTAAGTAGAAAAGAAAACCAGTAAGAACCACCAGGCTATCATCATAGAATCAGCCAGGCTGGAAGAGACTTCCAAGCTCATCCAGTCCAGCACTATCCAATCAACTATCCCATGGCACTAAGTACCCCATCCAGTTCTTTCTTGAACATCTCCAGGGACAGTGACTCCACCACTTCCCTGGGCAGCCCATTCCAATGCCAATCACTCTCTCTGTGAAGAACTTCTTCCTAATATCCAGCCTATACCCTCCCTGGCACAACTTGAGACTGTGTCTCCTTGTTCTGTCGCTGGTTGCCTGGGAGAAGAGACCAACCCCACCTGGCTACAACCTCCCTTTTAGGTAGTTGTAGACAGCAATGAGGTCAGCCCTGAGCCTCCTCTTCTCCAGGCTAAACAACCCCAGCTCCCTCAGCCTCTCTTCACAGGGCTGTGCTCCAGGCCCCTCACCCTTCTCTGGACACGTTCCAGTACCTCAACATCTCTCTTGAATTGAGGGGCCCAGAACTGGACACAGTGCTGCAGGCCAATGAAGGTACAATCAGACTAAAATCTCTTATGTACAGCCAAAAAAGGCCAAAAATTGTTTTAACACAAGCTGGCAGAGAAGATGATGAGCAGTAGATAAGAACCCACATCACATGCAAAGTTTTCTCCTTAGCTTAGGAGAATAATGTGAACTAGAAGTGAGAGGCTAGAGAAAGAATCTAATATCTAGAAATTATAAATTAAATGGCTAAATAAGGAAAGATGATTTGGTGCACAGTTGACTGTGACTGGAATTAGACACTAGGGGAAAGAAAAAAAAAAGGAAGTGAAATATCTCCATAATTTGAAAACAATTATGTAGTTGCACCAAAAATAAAAAAAAGAAGGGGGGGAGAGAATCTGTACCATTAAATAAAGCTGTACTGTTTAAGCACAGCAATGCAGAGGAATAGAGAGGTTATGGGATGATATATCTTTCTTAAGTCAATCCATTTTATTAGGTCTCTAGCATTAAAGAAGTTGGTGATGAATGGAGAGCCTGCACAGGAGGTATTCTGGGGGGAGTGGCCAGGAAAAATCTCATATGAAGGCAGCGTCTAGCTGGGGACAAAGCCAGCAGAGAGATTTCAGGGTTTATTTACAAGCTCTGGGAAGATGGGGTCAGCATTGCCTCACAGAGAAACAGCAAACAAATTAAAGGTGAAATCAACTGTGCACTGAATCTCCTGTAAAAATCAGAAGCAGTTTTACCTATTAAACAAATGTGAACCTGTAAAAAACCCATCAAACTCTGTTCTGCTCCAGGGACAGACCCAGGTCAGCCCAGCCCAGCCCTGATACCACCATGCGGTGGCACCTTTGAGGGTGTCAGATGAGGGGAAGATCCTCCTCCTTGCTCCCATAGCCCATACAGCTGCTTGACTTAGCCTAGAAAAGAGAAGGCTGAAGAGAAGCACAAGATGTCTTCTAAGCAAGGTGGTTTAATGCAGAAAGGGCAGACATCATCTGATCCCCAGGTCTTCAAGAGACTCAGTGGTGGGTTTTGCCTGCAGGAACCAGAACGGTTTGGCTAGGAAGGGACATTTAAAGGTTATCTAGTTTAAACTCCCTGCAGAGAGCAGTGACATCTTCAAATACATCAGGCTGCTCAGAGTCCCATCCAATCTGAATGTTTTTAGTGATAGAGCAGCTACCACCACTCTGGTCAACCTGTGCCAGCATTTCACCACTCTCATTTGGAAAAAAAAAAAAAAAAATCTTCCTTCCATCTAGTCTAAATCTATCCTCTTCTAGTTTAAAACCATCACCCCATGTCTTACCACAGCAGGCCCCATCTAAAAAGTTTGTCCTCATAAGAGTAAGCTTGGAAAAGCCCTTGATAAAACTTCTCTTCTTCAGGCTGAACACCAACTCTCTCAGCTTGTCTTCATAGGAGAGGTGTTCCAGCCCTCTGACAATTTCTGTGGCCTCCAACAGGACGAGGGGGTTAGCCTGAGATAGCTGTGACTAGAGCAGGGTCCCCAGGGACGCAGCAGTGGAAATATGTAAGAGCAGGTTATCTTTGTTTGGTTCTAACTTTTATACCTTCTCAGTAAACAAATGAGTGGAGTAGAATCAAACTTTGTTTTCCTTTCTCAGCCTCTAATATAATTTCTCACTAAAATCCTCCAGTGAGTTCAAACCAGCACAATATGGCATCACCCCCCAGCACAGCCTGGTTGAGTGCAGAAGGGAAGAGACTCGCAGACCACAAGCTCTCCTCTCATTCTCCTTACCCACCTCCTAGCAGATGCCTCAGGGTGATGGGCTCAGAAATCCCACCCGGCATCAGCAGAACGGGGGCACAGTACAAGCAGCAGCAGCTGCGCCGACACTCCCAAGCACCCACCAGCAGGCAAGACCGCTGCTCCTCCACACGGTCCTACCACCAGGTGTCCTCCACTGAGGAAACACCATCAAAACCTACCTACCAGCAGGGTGGCAGAGCGGAACCACACAGCGAACCTACATCTCAGCCTATTTCTTTCTTTCTTTCCTTCTTTCTTTCTCTCTCTTCTTTCTTTCTTTCTTTCTTTCTCTCTCTTTCTTTCTTTCTTTCTCTTTCTTTCTCTCTCTTTCTTTCTTTCTTTCTCTTTCTCTCTCTCTCTCTTTCTTTCTTTCTTTCTTTCTTTCTCTCTCTTTCTTTCTTTCTTTCTCTTTCTCTCTCTCTTTCTTTCTTTCTTTCTCTTTCTTTCTCTCTCTCTCTTTCTTTCTCTTTCTTTCTCTCTCTTTCTTTCTTTCTTTCTTTCTCTTTCTTTCTCTCTCTCTCTCCCTTTCTTTCTTTCTTTCTCTTTCTTTCTCTCTCTCTCTCTCTCTCTCTCTCTTTCTTTCTTTCTTTCTTTCTTTCTCTCTTTCTTTCTTTCTTACTTTCTTTCTTTCTAAAATACACTACTTTAAATATCCACTTCAGAGAGGCCGGGGTGTCGGTGGCACACAGCCTTCCTCTCACTATCTCAATAAGGCCCCTAACAATGTTATCACTTTTCAAAACACATCTGTACCGCAGCTCCTAGCCCAGACAATTGGCAGGTAACCAGTTAATAAATGTCTTCGCCAGACTGTTGAATAGCCTGGCCCCGGCTCAAGAGTGATGTCAGGGCCATTCAATGCACTATAATTGGAAAAACCTGGGGAAAGCAAGCCCGTGTTTTTTAATAAATAAAGAGGGTATTAGCAGCCTCCTGCTTTTTATTCACCATGGTGTCTACCTTGTTCGGTAGCAAAGTGGGATTTTCTTTTCTTTTTTTTTTTTTTTTTCCCTACTGCCGCTCACTCAGTGATTTCTACTTGGAATTTGATGCCAGTTTCCAGATGTGTCTCAGGCCAGGAAGTCAGCAATCAGCCTGGATAAAGCCTCTGGGATTAGCTGCAGATCATCTTTTGACACACACATCCTTCCTGCACCCTCTCTTATGAAATTGGGGCACACCCCTCATGCCCAAAAATAAAAGAAAACAACAGAGGGCCAAGCAAAACCCCCTGATTACAATGCTTTGATCACTTTCACATTAACTATGTGTGAATATATTTCATTAATTCAATCCATCAAAGCCCCCAAAGCACCGTTTGAGGGATTTTTTACAACACAAGAGTGTTTATATACATAAATCACTCGAACAATTGCAGGTTCCTTGTCTGCTGGAGCAGCCTCAGGCAAAGCTCCTCTCCCACCGCTCCTCACCAGTGGTACCCGCAGGAGAGCATCAGCTCAGACACAGAACGCTCAAGAGGGGTGAATCTTCCACAGGACTCACCCTTAGAGGAAGAACTGGAGACAGTAAATTAATTTCCTGGGCTCAATATGAGCAACTTTTGGAAGCTAAAACCCAAGCGGGTGACACGAAGGATGTGGTCTGTGTGAAAAATAATCCCAAGCAGAAATAACCCTGACAGCAACGAGCCTTTCAAGCCTCCCCGTGGCCCTGAGAAACGAAGTAGCCCAGCTTCCCAGCTGGGAGTAGAGCTTGGCCCCATGCAGCTGGGCTCCACGTTCACCCCAGTCTCCTGCAGGATGGGAGGGGGCTCCCAGCCCAAGGAGACACAATTACTGAATTCGCGGCAAAGTAATTTATGTTGTTGTTTTTATTTTTTTCCCTCCCCAGGCATTTAAGAGGCTGCCGTTGGGCCCCTCTTGCTCGTGTTGCCATCCCTTTCATCTCCCCAACAAAGCGCAACCAAATTAACACCAGCCCTACCCCCAGCAACCACCCTCCACACACCCTCCCGCAGCTGCTCTGCTTTCACAGGGCACCTGAGAGCCGCTGCCAAAACAGGAAAGCAGGCGCCTAATTGAAAAGGGAGTATTTGGGAGTCACCCCACACAAAAATTAGCAGAGATACGGTAGGAAAATAAAAGAGTGGGCACTAGGGGCGGGCTTTTCTCCTTTTTTTTTTTTTTTTCTTTTTTTTTCTTTTTTTTTCCGTGAGTCTAACGTTTGGGATGTGAAATGGCCAAAAAGTTTCACATGCTGTTCTAAGAAGCAGGTCAAGGAGGGGAGTGTCCCCTCCTTTACATTCATTGCTCTCCCCAAAATGACTCAGGTTGGGCCTCTGGAATGAAAAGCTAAAATGTACACAAGCTGAGAAAACCTAGTGTTGCTGCTATGCAATTGTATAGCAAGTGCTGGGTCTTGGTTATGGGTTGAGAAGTTAAGCACTGCCTGATTTCAATGTGCCTGTGTTAGGTTGGATAAAAAGAGTAAGTTGTGCCTAGGGAGAAAGAAAATACGGATGCTTTTTGTCAAAAAGGAGAGAGTATGAGGGGTGTCTCTGTTTCTGGAGATGGGACTAAATTTTAAGATGAATGACCAAAGGCACCTCAACAAGGTTGGTTTTCAGCCAGAACAGGAGCCCTGCTCCTCACTACCCACCCCTGGCCAAGATCCCAGCCTGGGACTGTGACCATCCATCCCCTGGGGAAGCACCAGCCAGAGCCAAGAGGAGGATTTAGCATTAACTCTGAAAAATCATCAAGTTTCACCTGACCCGGTGGAAAGGAATGAAAGCCCTTGGGGCCAGACAAAGGGACACTGAGGCCTGGCTGGGAGGAGGCAGACTTGGCAGCGAGCAGGCAGGTCTGCCTACAGCCTCGGCAGGGTCTGCAGCATTGGGACAAGCAACCCAGTCTGCTGGAACCACTTAGCTCCTCCAGCCCCAGCTCCAGGCTGAAGGAGCCTATGCGGCTTTCAGAGCAGGAGTGAGCCACGCAATAGGATAAAAAGGAGAGAAAGCGGTGGGAAGCCCTGCTGAGAAGCCCCCTTTTGTGTAAACATACTCCGTCCTCAGACTAAAAATAAAGGCAAGCCACAGGAAGGGAGTGAGTGCTTGGACAATATCCGATTTGGTGTGTGCCTGGGTGTGAGCTGAGGGAATGAGGAGAAGAGCAGGGGACTCCACCCAGAGCAACCACACAAAGACAGCCGTTTAAGATCTTCAAGATGGACAGGCATTCCTGGAGGTTATTTAAATCCAAGTAACTGCTGCTTGGCAGATGCGCAGCCCTTTGGTATGCGCGCAGCACTTGGAAGCGTTAAGTGAGGGAGAAGGCTGCCGTGGCAAGCTGGAAAGGCAGGATGACTGCATGAGGCCCATTTTACAGGTTCAGAGATCGAGAACTAAGGCTGTGAACTCAAACTCCATAAGCCTGTCATAAAATAGGGAAGCAACCCAGACAAGATGCCAGCTGAAATCTCTCCACATCACAGGTCTGCCCTCAAAAACTACCTCTCCCCGCACGCTGCCCATCACAGCTCAGTCACTGCTGCAGCTGGAGAGCCAAACCCAAAACAACTGCGTGCACATGAAGGCTGCAGCGAGCTGAGCAGTTGACTGGCCGCCCGTAAGGGGTCTCAAATGCTTTCTTGGATGCTGGGCTGAGATGGGCTGCACCCTGCCATTGCCATCAGCTGACCCTCGGGAATGGGGAGCTTCACCAGACCTCAGCCTCTTTGCATGAGGGACGCTTTGCTGACGGGTGCAGTCGCACCCACCCCTGCGGCGCAAAGAGCGAGCAGGACAGTGCGGAGGCTTCTTGAAGCCCAGCGCTCACCGTTGGTGCTGACACACCACTCAGAGGCCTTCTGGGGAAATGCAGGACGTGGCAAGAGCCAACCGCTCAGCCTGCCTCCAAGCCGCTCTTGCACACAGAAGCGGTCTGTGAAAGCAGAGAGAGCCACAGCTCTCCCCAGCCAGCCTTACGGTGGCAGGTCCTACCATACGGGCAGTGTTGCTCCAGGGTACCGGTATTTGGGCCTTCGATCTGGCCACCATCATGCAGTGGAAACTATTCTCTTTTTCAGTCAGCCACTGCTAAGCCGTAGCATCTGCAATGCTCAGCTGCCTTCTTTCTTTTCCTTTCTCTATTTTCTGTAAGAAGAAAAATGACATAGTGCTTGGCAGTGGAAGAAATCAAAGAGAACTAAGCTGACCTCAACTTAGGCATGCTTCCTGCTGATGTTTATACTCTTCTAACTCTCTTCTCATGTTCCCATGCTCGCTTTTCTACCATCAGGTCTCATCCCCAGGTATTCATTCACTGTCTACGATTAGAAAAGTCTCTAGGTCTGCATTAAGGGGTCTCCTCTGAGCACAACCAAAGCGCAAACCTTCCCCTTCAATTTCCTCCAGAAGACAACTTCCTCTGAAGCACAGCTGTTTGGAGCTGATCGGTTGCTTTCTCTGCAAAACACATCACACCAAGCACAACCATCCTTACTTCGCTCGCATTTGCAAGTGTCTGCTGAGGCTCTTACTTTAGCGGCTTTCATTTGGGCCATTTCTTGTACTCTAAATATAAAATGCAAACGCCTGACCTAGGGTAGGGTGTCCCTGCCCATGGTAGGGTGGTTGGAACTAGATGATCCTTGTGGTCCCTTCCAACCCTGACTGATTCTGTGATTCCACAAGGCTCTCTCTGAGGGGGGAACAGCTGCTGGTGCAGCAGCTTCTGTCCTCACCCCATCGTCCTTGCACACCACACCAGGCACACCAAACAAGACAGCCAGCTACACCATGGATGCTATGAACGCCTGTGTAACTCAACTCCTTACCGCCTGGCTCGGCAGATGAATCTCAAACCTAAATCAAAAGTGAAGGTCTTGCCTTCAAACCGACTTCAGCAGGTCACTTGGAAGCCCCTAAGGTGCTACTGGACACAGAGGAAGCCAAGAAAAAGGTGACACCTTCTGTTTACTCCGCTAATTGCACTTCGTTATTGCTGGAGTGGCCGCGGAGGCACTCGAGGACCACTTCCACTGCAGCTCCCTGTGCCTTGAGATGTGTCTCCCTGCAAACAGCTCTCGGGTATGAGGACGCCAAGAATGGGGGAACGGGCTCAAGGTGCAAGCAGGGCTGCAGGTGGGAGCCCTAAACCTCTGCCTTTCCCAAGCTGGAGTCACTGCTGCAGGCTGGAATAAAGCTGGAGAAGGTTAACAAGGGAGATTTGCACTCACAGCTCCCTCAAACCCCAGCAGTTATTTACCCTGTTCTACCCAGCT
Source organism: Psilopogon haemacephalus (assembly GCA_013396835.1). Lineage (NCBI taxonomy): Eukaryota > Metazoa > Chordata > Aves > Piciformes > Megalaimidae > Psilopogon > Psilopogon haemacephalus. The sequence continues at coordinate 62,847 of VWZI01007628.1, forward strand.
GCCTCCTCAGCTCCCCAGTATTGCTCTGGGCAATCAGCAATGCGCAGCCTGGATCCAGTGCTAGTGGCATGGCTCACTATAGCCTGGGTACAAGTGATCTCAGAGGTCTTTGGGGAGAAGATCTCCTTAAAACAAAGTCACAATTGTCTGTTTTCACGACGCTTAACATCGGGGTTAGCAGAAGGCTGCAAAGAGCTACTGCAAGACTCTCTCTTGTTAGAAAACCTCAGTTCAGTATAAATACAACAAGCACACGTTCCTGTGGTTACACACCTACAACAATAAGGCATCTTCAGTCCTGCTCTGGAAACGCATACCCTCTGCAAAATTAAAAGTTGCCTCTGAAAGACTGGTACCAGAGGACAAGGAACGTGTCTGGAAGCACTGAACTCTACCTCTGTCCAGATGTCACTTCACAAAGACACCTAAGGAGAAAACCCTGTGGGATTCATGCCTCCTGATCTCAGTGTGGTAAACCCCTAGTTTTACCTGGATCAAGGTGTGTAAAGGACCCGATGACAAAGTCCAACGTGGAGACAGCCAGTAGGAAGAGCAGCAGGAGCTGTAGCCTGATGATCCACTTCACCCCAGCCAGGTTGATCCCCAGCAGGCCCAGCAGGACAACCAGGGATATTCCACGCACTGCCCAGATGTTGCTGAGACTTAGGACATCTGCAATGGACTCTGCAAAGCCAGTGATGTACATGGCACCTGCAACACACTGAAAGACAGAGCCCTGTGAGTGCCCCTTGGGAGAACAAGGGATTCCATTTGTAGCTAAGGAGTCTCTGGTCAGACAGACAGATATTTGCTGTCACAACACGATCTTCCGTGTTACTCTGGCCTATAAGGACTGAATCTTACTGCTGTAAGATGGCACACTGCCAGGGCAGCACACCTGCTGCTGGGCACTAGGGCCAACAGACCACCACCTTCCACTGGCTTTAAAATTTGCCACTACTAATGCTCCAGGAAAAACCACACTTGCTTCTCCATGGGAGGAAAGAAAAGAGTAAGCCACTGCACTTCTTCCCTTCTGCTTTTCTGATGGGTCCTACTTCAATACCTGCTTGAAGAACAGAAGTTTGCTTCCCCTTTCATTGCCTCCCAGGGGTTATTTTTAACTCGGTGTTTAGTTTGGATGCAAAATCTGATGCTTCACCGGCTCCCCATCTCGTTGCTGGAACAGAGCCTGCACTTTTGAGGACAGTGCATTGTGCAAGCCATGTTCCCTGAGCTCCTAGGAAAGCTGCTTGTTTGTCTTGCTGCAGGACAGGACATGCTCACTGCCCTGGGTGGCTGAGGGTCTGCAGGATGGGACATCTGCAACACTGTTTCAGGCCTCAAAGCCTGCTGCGGGACAGCAATCCTACATTTCTGGATATTTTCCTCCAGAGTTTCCCACTAGCTGACATTTCAGCAATAAGCCTTTCCAATGGCATCACCACAAACCAGGCCAGGGCACACAGCTGCACGTTGGCACGGGTGGTGTGATGCTGGGTCCTGCAACCTCACCACCCCCATCACGGACTATGCATGTGCTGCACAGCTCCCACATGACTGCAAAGGAGAAAATCCCCTACCCAAGTCAGCAAGAGTCAGAGTAGACCTTTCCTTCACTGTAGATCCACCTTGGACTGGCCCAGCGCTACTCCAATCAGGGTGTTCAAGACAACCTGACCCATACCCAGGAGATGCAGGTTTATGCACGATTTTTGGCAAGCAAGGTGTGTGGAATTCATCTGTTCAGACTCAGACAATTTGGAGATCCTGGAAAAGGATTCTCTTCCATCTAGGCAGACATCTAACACAAACTGGGTGAAAGTCTCTCTCTCCTTGTTGGTAGCCTCATTGTGAATGTCCCCACCACAGAAGTTTCAGACTCCATAAGGAAGTCCCCACATAAGTGGATGCATTCTTGTTTATTGTGTTTAGCATGGCCTATGCTGCCACTGAATGTGTCCTACACATGTGTGTGTTCTCCTGAAAACAGGCTCCTCCTGAGCTAGCAGTGGACAACACACTCCACACCAGCATAGCTCTGCTTGAGGCATCCAAAAAAACTGCACTTGAGACCTGAAGCAAAAAAAAAAACAAAAAACCCAACCCCACACAAAAACCCCAAAAACAAACAAACAAAAAAACAAACAAACAAAATTAAGTCAAATTAACACATTAAAACAAGGTGCAATTCCTGCCTCTCACCCTGTATACAGAAAGCATTATCACCTAACTCCTTGTACCTGACCAACATCAGTTTTGAAGAAGCTTTCTTAAACTTTCTTTCAGGTCAAGGATGGCAATGTGAAAGGACCCTCTGAAGGGGAAGCCTCTGACAGTCTCAGTACCACAAGCCTCCATGAAGCCTTTCCTCTGATGAACTATGAGCATCAACAGAAGAATGGAGGAGCTCAGTGCCCACAAATGCCCTGCTGCTCCACACACAGCAATGGCCAGGGTCCCAGTGGCACTGTGACATGGGCTGGCTTCTCAGGAACTACCTGTCTGGAAATCAAACTGAATTCTAGGATGTAATATACAGAAATCAGTCCCTTGTGAGTCTTTGCAAACCACACACCTTGCTGGGCAAGGAATATAATTGATCTTCAACACTAGACAAGCACTGTCACTATCTTTACTTCTGAGATATTAGGAGTGGACCCTGGAAAACCTCTGCTTACTTCAAACTGTTGCAAGAAGTGAGACGACAGAGAAAGGCATCAAACCCCAGCCTCATGGTTAGAGGATCTCTGTAGGACCTAGCAGGCACGTGCTGCAACGTTCAGAGCAATATCATTAAGCCTTTCCTCCAAAAAATCCCAGGAGGACAGCAAAGCCCAATTGGGTCTCAGCTCACCTTGGATGAAGCAGCAGAAGCCCATCAGCCCATCTCTGCAGCAGCCCTAGGGCACTGACCCACTTCTCATCTCCCAAGGCATCAGCAGTACATGGCCAGTGATGCCCCACTTGCCCTAGGCAGACCAGGGAATGGGGAGCACCCCTCTGTCTGGCCAGACTCCTTGCAGCACCCTAAGCATCTTGTAGCTGGGGAGCAGCCTGAAGCTGGTGCAAAGCAAGTTGGGCTGAAAGCACAGCCAAAGAGAAGGGAAAGGCATCAGCTTTCAGGAGCAGGCAAAGTGTTCCTAAGAAAGCTGCCAGCTCCCACCCCACAGCCCCCTGAGCTCAGGGGATGCCTAGGCAGGGGCTGGGGCTACCACAGCACAGCTTTTACAGCCTTTAGGACAGGCTACAACCTGATTGCTTTCCCAGACAGGGTCTGCTCAGAGAGTGGAAAATATGACAGGAAGGATTCTCATGTGTGGCCCATTTCCATATCTTGGCTCGTAACTGTATTCACTTTGTGTTTTATGGACACTTGCTTTTAATCTGGAGGAGAAGAGAGGATTATTTTTGGTTTGGGGTGTTCTAAGGGTTTTTGGAGATTGCTGCAAGCCAGTCAGTTAAAAACAAGCCTCAGTAAAAATACTTCTCTGCTCACCACATTTTATACTGTTTATAACATCTTTATGGGGGGAGAGGGTTAAGTTACTGCAGGTTTAAGAGATTACTTTCCATTCTTTATGTTTACCACTTGTGTGTCTCAGTGCCTCACCACCAAGACAGCTGCTTGGGACCTTTCAGAAAATCCAGGACTGTGTTTTTTGGATCTCAAAAACTCTGTGCCTCTTATCCTTGTCCTTCTCACCTGCTATACCACAGTGTCCACTTTTCTGTCTCACACAGAGAAGCAGCCAAGGCTTGCCCTGTCCCTAAGGGCACACAGAGCACACCAAACCCACCAGTTCACAGCCACTCACTGTGCTTTCAGTGGTCACCTGGCCTCTCCCACTTTGGTTTAAGTCAGGTCTCTCACCAGCAAGGGCATGTCCTGGCAATGGGGGTAATTTGGGATGAGAAGGCTTGTGCTTATTCAGACAACCAGTTCCTCCACTGTTGTGACCCATGCCATGCAGCACATGGCCATGCATGGGCTTGCTCCTGGAGAGAAGAGCAAGGCTAAATGCTCTCTCAGGCTGTCCAACAGCATCACAGGGATTTTACTTGAAGCATCATTTCCTGCATCAGGAAAGCACAAGATTCATATCTGCATTGTAAGTGTCCTAAATTTTCTTTAAATAATGTGTTGGGTTTGGTTTTTATTTTTAATTACCTGGCCAAAAATATAAAGGAGGCCAACGGTCCCCCCTACTTGACCTCCAAGGACAGTAGAAATCATGGAGTAGACTCCTCCATTTCCAACGCTGCACTTCTCACACACCCCAATTCCGGATAAAACTGTCACCAGGGCAACCAGGATGACAAAGGACACCAGAAACATGCCCATTACAATGCCAGTGTTCCCCTGGAATGGAAAAAAAATAAATAAATCAAATTAAGATCAACACACATCAACTCTGCTGAGAAAGATAAAAAGACCTATCTGCTTCTAGTCACGGTGATCAATGAATCCGCAGTCATTACACATTAAAAGAAATACACACACACAGAGCCTCCTGCTTATTTAATTAATGCAATTGCCAAATTTACAGTTCCTATTAGCATCCCTCTGAAGAGGGCTGGCTTCATGCTGGGGCTGGACAGACCTTTGCATGAGCAGGTTCTGCTCTGGCACCAGGCTCCTGCACAAATCACTGATTTTGTCCTCTGGTTTAAAAAGAAAGAGGTCACCATGGGCAGGGGATCACCTCCTATTTGTATGCTTGACAATGACATGCTTAAAAAAAAAAAAACCAAAACCACACTTTCACAACAAGAAGTAGCTTCAAAACTGAGACTCTGGGGTTTGCAACAGCTGATTGGTTAACAGCATCAAGCTCGTGTTTAATTTTTCAGAACATTTGCTTTTAAAAGCTCTGATCTTCCCAAACAATGAGATACCAAAGGACAAAACCCCAAAGGCAATGCAGCATGGAAGATAAATCACACTCTTGTAAACCAGCACACACCAGCCCTTATCTGCAGGACTTTTGCCGAGTGGCAGGCAGCTCTTGGTCCCTCTGCACTCCTGGACTCGGCCCTGCTGAAAACAACCCTCCTTCCTGCTCGGGGTGGAGGCAAAGCCCTGGGAGCAGCTGCTGGACCAACCATGGTCTCACTGAGGATGAAGAGCAAAAGCTCTGAACAAACAGCAGCTCTAAGAGCCAGCATCATCCCTACTTTTGAGGATTCAATTTGCTATTTAGGATAGATTTTCAGAGAGAGAAAGCCCTTAGTACCTCCAAAAGCATCCAAGCATCCCTTCTGAGCTCAAGACTTTCCAAACCTCTCACACATGGCTGTAATTTATTTTCCAGGGTCAAAAGTTTTCCCTCATCCTCCAGCCCACCTTCTCCTGCTGACAAATCCCTCAGCCCAGCGCGCAGTGATTCCAGCTGTATGATCAGAAATCTCCTCCAGTGCCCAGTGCTTCGTTAACATTTGGCTTCCCTTCTCCTGCCTTTACTCATATTACAGGCAATGTCTACAACCTTCCTTTCCAGCCTTGCTCCAACAGTATTCATTTCTGAGGTCATGCTAGCCTTGATGGAGTTTGTTTATCACCAGCACTAAAAGGCTGCTCCTCAACTTTAGGGCTGGTTGAAATCCCAGATTTTGTTTTTCTTTCCTCTTTTTTTTTTTTAGTGAAACAACAGAAACACATCCAGGATGTTGCTATCATCATAAAATCCTATTTTGGTTCAGCATCCTGCTGCTTTTGACAGGAGCTTTATCTGGTCAGGGGGGAACAGAGCCAAGGTTTGCTATAAACACAGCTGCTGGCTGGGTCATCACCACAGCCCACTACAATCCAATGCTCCTTTCTAAACGGACAATCGTTCTTTTTGTTCAACAGCTTACCCTCAGGTTAAAAGGGTTAATAAATCTGACACGCTTCAGTTAAAAAAAAAAAAAAAGAGAAAGAACACCAAAAAGAAAAAAAAAAAATAGCACACTAGCACAAGCATACACATAGCTATAAGCTTTTCCAAAACCTGCTGGTTGCACCAGGCTACGGCAGCAGCTAGCTAAGGGGCAATCTGATGGTTCCCAAAGAAGAAAGGGTTAACACGAAGACCAGGAAGGAAAGCTAGACTCACATCAACAATAGCAAGCAGAGAAAGTGGGGAGGAAAAGTCCCCATGAAACACTGATGCTTATTTATGCATGCATGCTGGAAGAGGGTAGTGCAGTCCTACAATAGTTGTGCAACATTGCAGGAGATTAGGGTCCCTGGAACTGCCAGTCCAGGCTCTGGAAATTTATAGCAAAGCCTGACTCTGAAAATGACTCAACATATGACAGACCTCTGTCAGGGAAGCTCTCTGCCAACCCCAGCTCTCCTTGCTTCCCTTTTATACTAGCTTCCAGCTGTTTCAGATTTTCCTTTTTTTTTTTTGGGGGGGGGGGGTTCGACTAGATGATCTTTGGAGGTGTATTCCAGCCCCTGACATTATGCGATTTTTTTATTTACTTGCATTATTATTATCTGCATTTGCTCCAGCAATAATCTGCTTTCAAAGACGATGTGGAGGCACTAAGATCAGGAGGAAAAGGGAGCTAGGAAAATCATCCCAACTTCAACACCCCAATATCTGCAGCTCTCCACAAAGCCTCCAGTGAAGCCATCATCCATACACAGTGCATGTCTCCTTCTGCTCCTTTTGGAAGATGTCCACTATGTCTTTGACATGAATTTTGCCCAAAGCTCAAAGCCCTATCTGTGGAGGATCTTTCCCTCTTCTAAGAGGACATTTTAAGGAAGAATATAGGCAGGTGTGTCAGGAGGGGAGCAGAGATGTACTTTCAGGCTCTGGTCCTCAGTGAGATACTACTCTAAATCCACAAGTGGATGTCCCTTTGATAGCAATGCCAGCTTCACCTGGCTGAGGACTCTCCACTCAACCTAAAGAACTTCAACACTGACACATTTGAAAGAGAACAGCTTCAGTGGTGTTGGGAAGATGGCCAAGGAACTGTAACTATGACAATATGCTTTACCTGAAAAGCAGGTATTTTGTCCCAACAACATAACACGAGGGTGTCCCTGTTCATTGTCAAGGTTGACTGTTGTGTTTTATTTTTTCTTTCCTTGAGCTAAAATAGGAAATTGCTTACACAGGCCACTTCAGCTTTCCATTTCAGTGGAAGTTTTGAGAAATGCTACTAAACACCAGAGGACATAAGCAGTGCCTACAATGAACAGCACGGAATCCAAAATGCTTGAGTGGTGAAGGATATATGAGGTAAACAGGCGAGGAGGAAAATGTTCAACCCAGTAGGCACTCACCACAAGCCATCCCGTCCTCAGGAAAAGAACCACACCAAAAATGTTGATCATGCAGGAGGTAAAGACGCCATCCCACGTTCCAAAAAGCACTGGCTCCCACACAAACAGCTGGATCTTCCACCAGGGCTTGGTCTGCATTTGAGATACCTAGAGGAAAGTAAAGCCTTTGGTTCTACCTCTCATGCTTTACAGGCAGGCTGCAGAAGTGCTGCAACCAACAGCAGCCACCTGCAGCTGCTAGGACACCACTCTGCTGCAAGTTGTCTCTAAGATGAAGGGGCAGAAGGATTGTTGGGATCCCTTGGCCCTGGAAGAGAGTGTTCCTTGTAACACTATATTCTTGTAAGATAAACAGCAACAGAATCTTACTCAGCCTTGGTGAATCAAGCCCTCTGACTATGTTACACAACCACCATTCAAGGAGTGTTCTGTCACCATTCAAGGGGTATCAGATTTCATCGAGTCTGCAGCTATATTCTGTCCCTACTAAGCACCCCACCAAGACAAGCAGGATCTTCAGTGGACTGGAGAATTCTCTTAGATGAGATGATAAACCAGACTGGACCAACTGGGACTGGCAAGAGTAGGCTGAGATGGATTTCCCATCACACAGAGTCATCTTTGATTAGGACACTACATTTCTAGAGGAGATGCAGGACTCTGGTACTCAGAGCTGCTAGAACCAAGACCTGAAACTCCAGGGAAACTGCAGTTTTCCAATTGCAACTGCTCTCTCCTGCCCTCTGGAAACAGTGACCTCTTCCCCTTTGTAAATAATACACCTCAGGTCTATGCAGCAAAAAGGGGGTAAGTTTTGTTACTTCACTTCCATTCACCTGCCTAGAGGTGACCAGCAGAAGGTGCACAAACCATGGAGATGGGAATTTGGGCTGTGAAGACAAATGGCTCTCCCACATACCTGCTGTGCTTCCTCATGAAATAGCTCTTGGACATATCCCTCACTTCTGGCACCATTCAGGTTGAACATCGTATCCACTGTGCTGCCTCCACGTGCTCAATGTGCAGCTCTAACACTACCACAGGCAAGGCTGATCCAAGCAGAAAGTCAGCTCGTCTCTTCAGTCAAATTTCTGCAACACTGGGTCCTCTGCTGTAGAAGATTCATGGTTTTACTGCACTTACTGTGAAAGTAGAAAAGACAGAAGACAACTGGTGTTGCTTTCTCAGTTTGCAAAAGCATAAGGCTATTACCTAGACTGAGCTGATAGCAGATCATAGCTGATACTGAACCAGAGTGGCATCACAGCAAACAGAGAGCTCAGGTGCTTACAAGCAGCAACTATAATCACACATGACTTGTACCAGTGCCTGGACACCTTACCTGAGACCAGAAACCTAATTTATCATACCTACAGTATAGGAATATCTGTCCCAAGCTTGCAAGTTATGTAGGTAAGACAACCAATAGCAACGTGCTTTTCCTATTGCACAGGTACAGAGACACAGAGAAACTGCTTTGGGTCAGGATTTCTGCACTAAGATCTGAATCTCAGCTTCCAGATCAACACCTTCACTACCCTGCATTATTCCTCTTTTAAATCCTAAATAATCAGTGGTGCTCCACTGTGGTTTTTCATCTGCAGAAAGTTTCCTGCAGCTGGGATACAATGGTTAGCCTTATCCACACGGCCAGTTAAGAAGCATCAAAGCCATAAAAATTCACTGATTCCCCACTGCTCCTTCCCCCCAGCCCCCTTGTTTTTAAAGAAAAAAAAGCAAATAGCCCTTCACAGCATTAGGAATGTCTGCTGCTACAGGGAGACTGAGGCTTCAAGCAGAGCCGAAGCAGCAGGAGCAGATGAACTCTAAGGAAACAACGCCCATGTTTTCATGCAAATAGCCACAGTAATAAAAAAGAGGAAGAAAATACCTTATGTGAAACATAGTTACAATTGAACAGCCATATTCTCCTAAGATTCCCCAGTTCAGCCCTTCCTTGCTCAGTAATGGACCCACTGTGGCCTTTCACAGCAGTTCCACTTGGACACAGAAAGAACAGGAAGGCTACAGCCCTGCAGCCCCATCTGAGGATGGCTGAAGCTGCTTGTTCGGTGTGCCTTATATGTGACAGCACAGGTAGGTTTCATGGATCTGTGGAGAAGAAGCTGGGGATACCAGTGAAGGAGAAACTGAATATGAGCTGTCAATTTGCTACCCAGAAAGCAAATCACATCCTGGGCTGCATCAAGAGCCCAGTCAGCTGAGACCCCATCTGGAGTACTGTGTCCAGTTGTAACGTAACAGAGCAATATAAGAGAGACATGGAACTACTTGAGTGGGTCCAGAGGGGGATCATGAAGATGATCAAGGTGCTGGTGCACCTCAGAGAGTTGGACTTGTTCAGCCTGGAGAACAGAAGGCTTCAGTTAGATCTCACAGCAGCCTTCCAGTAGTTAAAGGGGACCTAGGGGAAAGATGTGAAGGGATTCTTTATCAGGGAGTGTAGAGATAGGATGAGATGTAAGGGTTTCAAACTGTAAGAGGGTACATTCAGATTAAATATTAGGAGGGAATTCTTTACTGTGAGGGTGGTTACACACTGGAACAGGTGGTCCAGAGAGCCTCTGGATGCTCCATCCCTCAAAGTGCTCAAGGCCAGGTTGGATAGAGCTTTGAGCAACCTGGTCTAGTGGAAGGTGAGAAGGGGCTTGGAACAAAATAATTTTAAGGTCCCTTCCAACCCAAATCATTCTACATCCTATGATTGTCAATCAAAAACTTGCATTTTACAGAGAGAATGGATCCATACATGGATTTCAAACCTGATCTCACCTTTCAGGAAGTGTTGCCCTCCTAGCCACTTGAATCCCCTTATCCTTATTCCTTCCTTTCTTCTTTTCAGTGTTAAAAACTCTCCTGCTTGTGGTCCTGTGCCCCTTCTGCTCAGCCCTCCTCCTGCTTCCCTTAGTGTAAGATCACTCTTGTCTGCAATTGCAGGAAATTGCCTCTCTGCTATTGCTCCTCTGTGGCATTTCCAACGGCCTAACATCTTATTACTCTTATTACAATTGTTTACATCCCTCCTCAATGTATGGATCCCTTCAGCCCTGTGAGGTAACCAAAGCAAACCCAGGAGGGGGTATAAGCACAGAAGCAAGAGCTGAATAAACATGCCATCATGGCCACTGCCTGCTGCCTCAACCCATGGGTGGTGAGAGTGGTTTTGCAGTTTAGGGTCTGAAAGCAGCTCATCCTTTGGGCAGGAGCCTTGCTCTTGTCCTACACAGCAGCCTACCAGCAGAGTGTAGCTTCCAAGCTGCTGCACAGCACAGAAGTGTTTTTGAGTAGTATTATCGATCAACCCCACCAGCAGGTTTTCCTTCCAGACATGCCAGCCTGCCAAAAAAAAGCCAAACGGGCACCATTCTCTTCTAATATAAGCAAGCCTCTACGTCCAAAGTTAATTTGCATTATTGTCCCTAAAGTTTCAACCAAAACCAGTAACTAGTCCAGAAACCAGAGAATGGCTCTTTCCATCTTCCCATACCACTTAGCACTCAAGAGAGCAGCACACCTCCTGGCAGAAACGTTACAAAGGCTCGCCTCCCTTTTCTGACACACTTCTCTATTTAATTACTAACCCAGATCCCTGTAAGTGACATTTCGGTGCCCTCTGCATCCGCCTAAAGCAGCGTTTTAATAATTGTCATGTTAAAGCCATTTCGAGCTACGCATCGCGGCTCCCAGCTACTCAACAGCTGCCTGGTTTCAGAGAGGAAAGGTTAACGCCTTCCCAAGCACAACTGCGTGTGGTCCCACGACCTCCAAAACCTCCCTCCTTGTCAGAGGAGGTACTTCCAAGCCTCCCTCAAGAGACCCAGCAGCCAACAGCACTTTAGTTTTAATAAATCCCCTCAACTCCTCTCCAGGTCAGCTTCTTAAAAACAATTTAGGGGACCCTGAGGAAGGCAGGCATTAAAGGCAAATAAAACAACCATCGGAGCCAGGAAAGTAACACCGGCGGAGGAGCGCTTGGTCATAGGCGTTTCCTGCCATACCCAGGACAATCACCTAACTCCTGGTGTCTTTGCTCCCCTCTGCATCCTGAAGAACGCTGCGGAACTCAGGAAGCGGGAAACAACCTGCTCAACCTAGCAGATTTCGTTTCCCGGTGCGGACTGAAGGCTTCGGCGCTGCAGAGGCTGCGGCAGTGCCAACACCTCCTGCCTCCGCCGCCAGCCCAGCCCGGTT
>VWZI01007628.1:74531-122668 GCA_013396835.1 Psilopogon haemacephalus
TTTTGTGATTATTTTGCTTTTATTTTTTTTTTCTTCTTTCCATTTCTTCTTTCCATTTCTTTTTCTTTTCGTCCCCCTTTCCCCTCTTCTTTTCCCCCTTTATTTTCCCCCTTTTTACCCTTACGCTTTTCGTCTTTTTCTTTCTACTTTGCTNACCTTCCCGAGCAGAGCTGCGGCACCGCTCCAGCCGGAGGAAGCAGCGGGCAAAGCAAAGCCAAGACAGGTGCCACCTGCGCGGCCCCCGGAGTGCCCCCGCCGCTTAGGCATGTCCCCCGCCCGGCTGGGTCCCGTTGTGAGTGCCCCCGCCGCCCCGTCGCCACTCACCTGGGGGCGCCTGGGACCTCCCCACCCTCGGTGCGTCCGTCCCCGCCGCCACCGCCCCCGGCCCGCTCTCCAGCGGTACCGCCTCCCCGGGGGGGCGGCCCCGGGCGCTTGCCACGTCTGCCCGGGCAGCGCTGCCCCCGCCCGCCGAGCCGTGCTACAGCTGGGCCCAGAGCTGGACCCCCTGGGGCGGCTTTGCTAATGAATTTCGGAATAAACCCGGGAGGCGGCGGTTTATTCCTCCCAGGCGGGGCGGAGGCGCGGCGGTGCCAAGGCGCTCGGCAGCGGCGAACCATCGCTGGGCTTGGGGGAGCCGGGTAACGCGGGCATGGCAACAGACCTGCACTGAATCTGAAATTCCCTAGAGTCTGACCGAAAGATACTAACAACGAAACTGATGGCTGCTAGGTGTCAGCAGGAGGACAAGCTGGCAGCCGCAGGGAAACGGCATCCCGTTCAGCATAGCAGCGGCTGCGACCTGGTTCCAATAGGCACTCGCTGCACCGTGACTTCCCTGTTCAGGGCTGCCAGCAAACCCTGTGACCATGTGCAGGCAAAGCTCCGTCTGAACTAAAGGCACGCATTTTGGATAGTCTCACATCCACAGCCAGGCCCTTCCCTAGAGCTGCAACAGCATTCATTGACTTTGTTTACTTACAAAATGAGTTAAGCCAAAATGAATTTGGGCTAGTTCTAATTTTCAATAAAGTATCCATGCAAGACATCTCTGTAATCTAGCAAACCCACTTTGATTTTCCAGAGCATCCTGCAAAGTGTAAACAAGCCCTTACTTCTTAGACAGAAGCAGCAAGTAGAGGAGAAGAAAAGAAAGAGTTCATAGAAGACCAGCACTTCTCAAAGGAGGATGAAGCCTGAGGAAATCAGCAGATACCTCTTCCAGATATCCCATTCCTGGGATATTTCAGAAGCTCTCCTCCAGCCTCCTTCTCTTTACAACTACCAGAGAACAGGTTCAACCAGATTCTCTCACCTTGAGGGCCAATGCAAAAACTGACACGACTATCTCTGGTTTGTTGCACTGGTTAAAAGCCATTAATTCACTAAGGACTGAGCCTGCAGGCACATCAGCTTCTCCACATGCATATGCAGGCTAAGCAAGAGCTGAAGAAATTTCCTGGAGTGGTTGCCACTGCCACCCCACTGCTGCTGACCACTACTGCAGGAAATCCTGCCTCCCACTGGGAGTAACAACTGCAAAAATCCAGCTAAGAGACCACACTGACAGGTTAAAACCACCAAGCACTGCCGCTAAAACGCACTTTCAGGAGCGTTCAGCGTTGGTCTCCATCTGCTCCTATTTAAGTCATGGCAGCTTCCAACATTTTCCTCCTTGGCAGGAGGCCCCAGCAGGCAGCAGTCCTTCAGCAGGGCTGCATGCGTCCCTGGGGAGCACGGCGCTTTTCCAAGCCTCAGCACATGAGCCAAGCTGGAGGCTGACATCCACTGTCGCTTCTCCAGTGGCAGCCACGTGCAAAGCAGCTCACTTTCTTTATAGCACAGGCTGTGAAGATAAGGAGGTAACCCAAACGCCAGGGAAGCAGCTCCAACTGGGATTACTCATAACAAATACTCGATGATGTGGAACGGTATAAACTGCCCCAGTGCATGCTCGAGGATGGCTGCGTGACTCACAGCTGGCTCAGCCACCAGCCTTCCTCCACGATGCTTCGAGGGCTGCACCACCTGCCAGGAAAACCACAGCAAACCATCTGAGAAAGGTGTTTTTTTTTAAAGGCCTCGTTAAAAATTCTCTCTCCTTATGCTGAGTACCTTAGCTCTACCAGGAGGAAAACGAAGGAAGCAGATGCAGCCAAGAGTTAAAATTGTTTTCTCAAAGTCCAATTCTTGGGCGCTTTCAGAGCTAGCAATGAACACAAGTTCCACAGATCAACAGGAATTCATCCCCTTAAGGTCCTCAGGACTGTCAGATGGACCATCTGAAGCCTGACAGACCTGAGCATCAGACATTCCAAATTGATTTGGGAGGATTTTTGATAGCTCATACAGTGTCACTCAGTGGAAACTGCTGCAGGGAGTGGAGTCTGGAGATGGATTTAAGAGACTGAAGGATGTAACAAAAGGTTACGTGGGATAAAATAGATAAGGGTAAAATACAGATGTATCAAAGATACAAATGTGGCCCCCAGAAACAGGGAAAGTAGCAGCACAGAGGTTGGTCAGCAAGAGAAGGTGCACATTTAAAGCATCTACAGATCTGAGACATCCCATGAAATATGGATTCTTAATAGAATGGATGTTAATTATCACTTACCTTAGCACCATCTTCCTCAGTTGCCAAACACAGCAATGTGCAAGCTAATTTCCATGTACACACAGAGCATGGACTGTGAATAAACTGCACTCTGAGTAAGTGCAAAATCCTGACAAGCCTGGACATTCCTGAGAGACACAAATCACTGCAGTGTGTTGGGACCTGGCCCATGCCTCCTGAACCCTTCTCATCAGAATGCTCAGAGACAAGAGAAGGTGTCTGAGCCTACACAGAGGCTAACAGGCATGGCAGCTGTACCAGAGAACCAGCCTGTGCTAGTGTCAGCTTCCCCTGTACCGTAAAAGAAACATGCAAGAGAAGCAACTCATCTGGCAAGGGATGAGGATGAATCAAGGTTATCATAGGAACAGGAAATAGAGCCAGAGGTGGTCACTCAGTCTTTATGTCTGACCTTGGAAGATGGCCAGCAACAAACACTGGATAAATGACTAGCAGGCCTCAGCTATGGGAGGGAAGTCTCTTCCTCTGTAGAACCTGTTTCAGCTGTGAAAGAACTGTCCTGGAAGGTCAAGCAAATCCAAGAGAACAGGTTCTGTTCCCCAGCTGTATGGTCCCATGTGTCAGATATGATGAGCAAGTACTTCCCTGTCCAAGGGAGAGAATCTGCACCTGTGGTTTTATTTTCGTGACCATAGGGAGGACATGAGGAAGTGGGATGAAAAACCCACTTCAGTCCTCGCTGCACCACTATGTGGATTACAAGGAAATTCTCCCTGACGAACGTCACCTCAATTTCCAGTGGAATATTACCCCCAAAAGAGAGCAGACAAGCTGATACTGCTTCTGCTCCTCCCAAAGGGAATCCCAAAGCATCTTCATAAGATGTGTGTGATTCCAGGCAGAATTAGAGGGGCCCTGCCTCCGACCAGATGGGACAATCAGGCTGATTGGACTGTGTGGTGGATCAAATGGCCTGGTATGTCAAAACCATGAAAAAAAGGGGAGAAAAAAAAAATCAACCAAACAAAAAAAGAACTATAGGTAAAGAGAAATTAAAACACATTCAGTGGCACAGCCTGCGCTCCCATAGCTGGGCTGGCTTACTTCTCTCAGGCTATGGAGCTGAGAAGGTATTAATTACCTCCTCTAAATGAAGGCAGCTATGTCCAAGCTACGGCCAACGCACTGACTTATGTCAAAAGAGGCCAGCACAAAGCTGGCAGCCACATTTTTCTCTCTGAGAGGCGTGAAAGCCACTGGCCAAACAAAACCCAAGCCACAACATGCCTTAGATCTCCTGTGTAAAACACACAGACATGCTCAGAGAGATGGATTCCAAGTGGAAAGGGAAGCAGCAAACATTAGTAGAAATAATGGAGGGAGGGACTGGATCCTTTGTACAAGATGTGCATGGCTGCTGACACTGGCAAAAGCAATGTAGTCGGCCAGACTGCAAAAGATACACACAGACACATTTGAAGATAGAACCTTACCAAATCATTGTATTATTTCACTTCTACCAGTGACTCATGTGTGTATGACTGTCTTTGAAGTTCCAAAGTTGGAGCAGATGCTGTAGCAGGGATGTTATGAACTCGAAGGCCGTCCCTGATGTGAAAGGGGAAGGAATGCTGTGGAGGAGGTAACTTACCTGAGCAACCAGGGCAGGGCTGCTGGCTTCTGAAAGGACAGCACACGAGGGCTCCGCTTAACCCCCTGTTCCAATGGAAATCTCTCTTCTTTGAACTTCATTTCTTGACAACTTAAAGCAGACAAAATAGTGAAGAATATTCTAGAGGAAACTATCTTCTGTTTATCTGACAAGTGCAATGCAGATGAAAACCAACAGTTCTGGACTGTCTTCCTAAATCAACCCACCTCCAAATCTCTCTCCTTTCACAGAATGATGCCTGTCCCTGGAGCTACAAAGCAGCTCCTCCTGTGCAGTGCAAAAAACTAATTTCACAAAGATAGATAATTATTTTTAAGCCTTCTAAATAAACAAATACTCAATCTTTTTAACAGAAAAATATTTCCTTCTTGAAAAAAAGAAAAAAGACACTAATGGATTCTTTTTCTCACTCAACACAAAATGCAGATTATGGCAATTCTTTTAAACATCAAAGTATTGAAAAATGCCTTCTTTTCAGTATCACTTTTCTATTTGACAATTTTAACCACAGAATTCAAATAAGCAGAAACTATCTGTTGGTTTTGTTTTTTTTTCTTATCTCCACTGCATACTTAAACCAAATAAAAATCTGCATAACTAATGTCCGTGACCATGACAAGGCTAAAGACAAGCAGGGTGGGTGAGGACACACAGACACTACTTGCTCAGGTGCACCCACAACTTAGAGCTATTCAACATGAAACTTTTACAAGTAGTTACTGTGCTGGCTGGATGTTAACATACTAGGTTAAGTTCTTGACAGGGTGTTTTAAGAAACAGTATTAAAACACAAGCATCGGTGTAATAGTGAAACCAAGTCATGTTGCTGTATTTGCTCTATACTTCAGGAGCATGTAAAGGCACTGTGAGCAATGCCTGTGGCCTCCCACAGCCAAAAGGGAACAAGTAAGGGGCAGCCTCCCTGAGGCACATTTCAGAAATGTCTGCACTGATTTAATCTGCTAGCACCTTGCCGCTGTCTGCAGCCACCCCTGCTAGAGCTGCTGGACCGAGTAAGGCACCAGAACAAATCTCTTTGAGTGCCCTTTTCTCCGCCACCACGCATAGTCAGTCAACTGGGTTAAACATCCTCAGAAGGCATTAGGCTAAGACCAGATGAAAAGCTCCTTTCATGCAGGCACTGCTGCCCAGAGGTTCTCTGAAGTAGCTGATGGACAACATCCAGGTGGTGGCCGTGCAGGCTCCAGGACCAGGGCTGTACCCAAATGGAGCAGAAACACTGACATCCTAGAGCCACCCAGCTCATTCTGCAGCACTCAAGTCTCAGTGGAGAGCTTCACTAGGTTTTCTCTTCAAAAGGTATGGTGCGATTTACAGTCTTCTCTTACACAAAACTTGCTACACAAAGTGAAATCAGCAGACCCGTGCACTGCACAGAAATCTAGTGTGGATCAGAAAGGACCCTACCAAAAGACTGAGAACAATGCCTTTAGCACAGTAATAAATGAAGGTGCAAAAGTCCATTTATCAGTAACTAATGCTATGGGCCTCATTTCTGTTTGTGGGGTTTTTTTTCAGTGCATAAATGTGATGATCTTCAGTATTTTTCAAATACTTGCTTCAGTGATAGAAAAATTGATGTAACAAATACTCCATATACTACATGCTACAAAAGGGTGTAGCACACACATTGCATATTGTTGTCCAGTAGAGCTGGAATCCCAAGTAACCAAGTTCACCAGTCTCAGAACTGAGATTAAAACAAAACTCTGCTTACATGAAGCATTGCTGGCACTGATAAATTCCCTCTACTGCACAGAAAAAATCACAAAAGGAAAGCTGCTCTCACACTTGGGGTTGCTACTGAAGTGACTCCACTGCAATCTTCTAAAACAACCGGGATTAAAATTAAGGTTGGATACTCCGATTTCTACAACTAAAGGAGGCAAGGAGGAGATCCAAAGGGGAAGAACACCCAAATAAGTTTTGAATGTCTCTAATTAAATACTTAAATATTTCATTTCATTGTCAAAAGTATTCGGTTCTTGCAACACAGTAGCGCACGATGCGCCTTCATCTGTCCTCATTAAGAAAGCAGATTTTTGAGATGATCTAACATGAAAAATACTGCTAAGTCTATTCATAAAACAGTATTCTATATTTTTATTTTTCAAACAGCAAGTGACCACATTTAAAATGCATCATTTGCAAATATAAATTATCAAACTATTAGTATCATTAAAAATAAAGCAAAAAAACCAGAACTTCCCTTAGTATCACAATACATAGAAGGGTATTATAAACCCCAAAAGACTAAGTTAACCATAAGAAAACCATAATGTCAAAAGTGATGAAACTCATTAAGTCACTTAATGAATAAATCAATCCTAAGAATACAATATCATTCACCATGATTATGTATATTAAAAAAAAAAAAACAAAAAACACAATCTTTCATTGTTTTATACAGATAAAAACAATCCAATCCTTCATGCCACAATTTGTAAACCATGATATAAATTACACTCACAGTCAAATGAACAGGAAGAGTAACTCCCAAAATATTTTAAGTCGCTTCTAGGGCAGAAATAAAGGCAGAAATAGAATCATTTAAAATATATATCAAGTTTAACCAAAGAAATTCATTTGGTCAAGCCTGCTATCCAAATAGTTTTGTTTCCTGCAAAACTATTTTTGTCCTTTTTATTTTTTTTTAATTATGAAATTTAAATGCTTTACATATTAAATGTAAGTCGCGTGTTGAACTATGTTAAATCCTTTTATACTTGTATCATTTTTGCCACCAGACCCAAACATCATTCATGTATGCACGCACACACACACACACACACACACACACACACACACACACACACTCTCACTCTCTCTTGATAATCGGGAAATTCCTCATTTCACAGGTATAAAGAAAGACTCAGATACTGTTTTCTGTCAGAAACAGAAAGGAATATACAAATTCATAGTTCTTTAGGTTCCTACAAAACCATCTCTCACCTATTTACATACTTTTACTGATGGAATTCAGGTTATGGTCTTTTATCTGATAATAAAGGGACGGAATAGAGATTATAGGATAAAGAAATACTGCATAATCATTGAAATGAACCTATTCTCCTAAATTCATCTGTATGGATTTTTTTTTTTTTTTTTTTTAAATTATTAATTGAAATACAAAGAAGGCATAAGGACTTCAGGAAAATAACACTATATCAGAAATAGACTGTAACAGTGTTCCGCTATATATCATCAGGTTTTTCATAACACAGTTTCTTCTGTACACTAGATTTTGTACTAATTTCTCTATCTTCAAATTCATCAGATTTCCAGATCCAATTCAGCACTACATAGTATGCCTTCAAAATAAAAGGAGGTCACTTGCTTTATTGAACACCAAGTTCCCTTCCGGACAGCATCAAAAAGAAAGACAAAAATTACACAGACAAAGTCCAGTATAATTCATTTCTGACAATGAAAATTTCAACCCCTCGTACTGTTGCAAAATTCCTCCTACTGAAATGCTTTACTACAATAATAAAAAGCATACATTACATATAAAAGATACCAGTGTTACTAAAAGTGACAGAAGTGGACTAGCAAATCTTTCAAAGCACATATTATATAAATGACTAGCATTTAAAAACTTTTTTTTTTCCTTTTCTATAAAATGTAGGTCATATACATTTATAAATTGGGAGTGGGGCGGGGGGGAGGTTCTAAAGCAGTGGCGACTGTTCAAATAGTTACGCTGCTCTGTACAGTCTAATACCTATTCCATTCAAACTATAAGTTTGATATTTAGTTTATTTATCAGAATAAACTCATCTCATCATCTCTTAGCTCGTAACTTGAAAAATACACAACTCAAAGGAAGAGGTGACTTGTATGTTGTTCATTGTTTATCTGCATATGAAATAAGAAGATAACTACTCCTTCCTACCGGAGACCCAAGCCTGATCAGTTCAATATCAGGACTTAACAACTCCAAACTTAAGTAGAGAAATTGTCAGGAATCAGCACAGAAGCAGAATAGTATCTCACATCCCTTAGAGACACAGCTATTCCACTTTTGCAGTCTTCCTCATCTTGCAGAACTGCAGCCAAGCCATTCCTTTCTTACTCAAAGGGTGTACGGATGAAGCCATTGATCTAAAGACTGTCCCCTCTGTGACTGAAATTGTGCTGTGTAAACAATGTTATATACTCCAGCAGGAGGACATTTGAATTTATTTATAAAAAAGAAACAATTAAGAATATTCATTAACTCAAACAAGGCTATTATCTCCCAAAGGTATTTTTTGGAACTTATCCTTATGCTACTTGTAAAGTCAGCACTGTCCTGTATTATTGCTTACAAACAGTACATCATCATATGCCTTCCAACAGAGCGGTACTGTGATCAGTTCGTAGGTATTTACAGCCTTTTTGTTTGTTTCTTTCTTTGTTTTGTTTTCAAACAAGCTATAAAAAACATTACATACTTTACAGACAATACAAATACTCAAATCAAACAAATGGAATGCATAACAGTAAGAAACGTTATAAAGGAAGACTGACATAAGTCCTTGATTGTCAAGACACATTTATATTTATATATAAACTCTAGCTGTGTAGAATCAAAGATTCAATCATAGGTACATCCTTATTTGATAAATCATATTTACAGCATGATATTGCATAAAAAAATAAAATAATGTTGTTTACACAATATTACCTTTCCATCCATTGGATTAAGGAAAGCAAGAAACAACTCTTAAGAAATGTTTGCTTGCCTCAGTTTGTGTTTCCTACCAAAAGTTGTCATTTTAAAAAGGAAACAAGTTTTTATATGCAGAGTAGAGCAAAAGCAACTACAAATTTATTTCCCTGACACGAAGCAATTTAAAACCGAAGAAAAGTTTAAAATCTTGAAGACATTTCTTTTCATTAGCAGTAAATACTTTCTTAGTACTTGTCCTTTGCAAAGTGAGTTTTAGCTAAATGCATTACACGCCTAACATAAACATGCATTACCGTAAGCTGAATGAACTTTCAAAGTTACAAGGCTTCAGTTTAGTAAAACATTTACCACCAGGAAACTGTGACATTACTCGTTTGCTTCAGCACCAGCCATGTAATTTGAAAGTTCACATGTGTACTGGTACCGACTGCAAAAGCTATTTCTGCCTGTTAAAACTTCCAAACGGACTCCCATGAGCATTAGGATTTCCCCTGCAACATGTAATGGTATTGAAACAAGGAAGATGTTTTTTTAAAAAAAAAAAAGTCAAAGCTCTCAAAACCAAGAAAATTTAGTTAGGAAATACAGGTACATAAAGTAATCCATTGTTGCAAAATTCAGAGAGGACTCATCCAAATATTCTGCTTCATTTCAAAGAGTTACTTACATAAGAGGCAAACACTGTAAAAATAATTTGAACAAGCATGGAACAAGCATGGAACAAGCACGCCCAAGTGGAAAGTTTTCATAGGAGAACATAAATACTTCAGAATAAACTTCAAAAGTTACAGTAGAACCCAAATAATTCGCAGCAGTGCCTTAGAAACCCTTTCCAAATGACAATTTTGAAAGCAGTGAAGAAGCAGGCAATAGAAGCAAGGATGTCACGTCACAAAATGTACTTTGTTCATTTATTTTGACAACTGTAATTTAATTTTCAATACTTCTTGTAGCTCCCAGTATACTCATAAGGATTCTGCAGTATACTTGGGTAAAGTAGTACAGTGTTACTAATGGGAGACCTCACTACAGAACTTTTTAGACCATTGCAGAGAGGTGGGGGAGAGACCATTGTGGATGTATAAACCTAGTGGATGCCCTGATGAGCAGTCAGCGAATTAGCAAGATTTTACTGTACTTCTCAGTCAACAATGAAAAGCTCCCAAATGTCATCCAAAAATCCTGACAAGTACAATATAAAAATAACACAAGTGTTATTTCACATGAATACTTTCTTGTTCTATTTCCTTCTTGAAACACAATCTTCCTAAAGACAACACTAGGAGACACAAGATCATAAACATAGTTCTTTTATCATCCAATTTAAATCGTTTGTTGTTATTTGTAAAGCAACATACAGTAATACACATGGTTAATCCTTCTCCCCAAATCTTGTAATTTATGATTAATTCATTCTCAAATCAAATGAAGAAAAATGCAAATGCCTATTAGTATACCATTACAAGCTGATTCCTTCATTGTCTTGTTATATTAATGGTAAAACATATCAAAGGATTCATGCTAAAAGGGACACTGTCAAGTAATTCAGGACCCAAATATGGCCTATTAATATGTGCAAATATATATATATATATATGTATACACACACAGGTATTGTGTATATATATATAATTTGGTAATAAATGTCAGCAATTTCCTCTTTTAAAAAATTACCATTGCTCTATCACTAGGAGATATCCCCAAAAAAATCCACCTTGTACAGACACACATATTCAGTGATTGCATGACCTTTAAGTAAGAATGTCTGTTGTTAGCTCTGTGGAATAGAAATGCTCACCTCGTGCTGACCGACTGAACATCAGTACAAGACAGAAGACAAAAACAAAGCCACTTTTTACCAGATATACATGGAAAACAAACAAAAAGCAAGACTGACCAAATCAAAATGAAAAGTGTGCATCTGTAGCAGATTAAAAGCAGCAAAACATGAGCAATGGGAAATGCTGCTAAGTAATGTAATTATTAAACAAGCAAGAGCTTTATATAGTCAAATCCTGCCAGAATAAAAAGGCAGGTACTCAGGAAATCATTGCAGTGTATTTGGTTAACTCCTCCAGCAGAGAAACCTTCAAGCCATCAGTGGATCAGCTACTCACACCGCTGCCTTAATTGTACATGTGGGAGAACCCTATAAGATAGTCCCTGTGGGCTGGATGGGAACTTCACAACCTGTCCTAAGGCACGGAGCAAAGCTGTAATGACTCAGCCGCAGGCTAAGGAATGCACTATGACATAAGGAGTAACAGTTGCTCAGATGATTACCCCTTTGCTCCAAGGAAGAGAAGTCCCTTCACTCTGTGCAATAGCTTGCTCTGTCACACACCCAAGCAGTAACACCTAAGTGTGAAGATGGCATGGAGCAAAAACTACCTCTTCTACTCCTTGATCACTTTCTCACAGCTGAGTAACAATGCATTAACTTTATAAAATAAAGCTGAGAAATCTTCTTAGGGAGAGGGAGGCTTTATTCCTCTTGCCTCCCTATGCTGCCAGAGAAGTGTGGTAATAATTTAGCCTTTGCTGCTTGTTGTGTTTAACGAATACTCAACGGCCATCTACTTGCAACAGCAGGACAGCAGAACAAAGATGCCAACACAGTATTATTCAGGCAGCACAAGCTAGGATGTCATGAAAAACAAAACACTGAGAAGAAAATATGCATTACAAGAGGTGGCTTCCTGGGATACAAGAGACATATGTATTATGTCTGTGTGACACAGAATGACAGAATGACAAGTCAAAACCCCCAAACCAACAGTAAAGGAAAAAAAATAACAACAGAGACATGAATCAGTTTAAAAATATTCTTTCAAAAGAAATTTTTTTACATGTAGCATTAATAAACCACAAGGAATTTACTTTCCTTCCTTGATGTTAATTCCTCTTAACATGGGGCCAAATATTTAGACAAAATTACCTTTAATCATAGCACGCCAAAACAGCTTCCTATATTACACACAGGGTCAATGATCAAACCAGAACCTGTTTTCTTATACAGAAGTATCAAGTTAGAAGTTTACATAAATTGCATTTTTTTGTCAATATATGAAGCAAGCTATGGATAATAAATGCACTTTCTCCCTCAGCTGTACCAGGTGAAGTCAGTGCTGTAATCATGCTACCATAGGGGAAAAAAGAGAGTGGGATCAGTTTCCTAGTAACGAACAATTTAGAAAAATATTGCTACTACTTTGGATAAAGGTGGGAACTGTTGTATGTCCTGCTCAAGTCCTTTCTTAAAAGACAGGAGGTATTTCAACCCCTCAAGACACAGTCTTTTCTCCTAGCTGATGGCTTCATCTGAGGGATACCAGCTAGCAATAGTGCTGTCAGAGGATGTATGCAATCCTATTTTTAAAATAAAAATCACCATATACATACATACCTATATATAGACATGTGTGTGTGGTTTGTTTTTGTTTTTGTTTTTTCTCCCTGGTTAATCAGCCTATATCAGGCTTAAACTGCCTTAAACTACCAGACAGTGTCCCTTTAGGGAAGGTGCAATAGAATGAACATACAGTTCAAAAACCTGTAACTTGTTAAATTAAACTACACAATAGTTATGCTACTCAAATCTTACCACCTTAAAAATGCACACAGAACTACTTATCGTACCATACCGTATACTTCAAGACAAAGTACTATTAAAAAAACCCATATTCATGGTATAGGGATAAACTTTGTAGTTTATTTATACTGTGAAATGCAACGAAAACCTCTGATCACTCTCACCTATTCTGGAAAAAAAATCCTGTTCACAAGCAATTTTTTTTTTTTGGTTGGTAAAATTGTAATGACTTTCACTAAGCAAACACTAAAAAGATAGGGAATTTGAATGCCCACTTCTTCAGCTTTCAGGGATACTTCAATAAAATTCACGATCTGAACTGCCAAAATCCTAGGCAAAGAATTAAAAGTTTTTAGAGAAGCTAAGAATACCCAACTGCAAGTAAACTGGAAAGAATTATTTGAGCTGTATGAGATGAAAATGATGCAACCGTATCAAACCCTAGAAATTGGTTTTATTTTTTGAGAAACCAAAAACTATCAAGTTGACTAAGTGCTCTATGTCAATTATCAGTAGACAGTAGGGTAAGGTACAATTAAGATCTTGGAATACACAGTTTGTGTAAGCATTATGCAACCAGGAATGTCACCTACGGAGTATTTTAACTAAAACTTCAAAATCTTGGTATCTGCATATGAAAAAGTCATTAAAAAGTTACATCTGGGTTCAGCTGTACAAAGAAATACACATTACTTCAGGAATGAAGTAAAGGCTTTAGCAGTTAGGCATTTTGCTTAAAAAAATGTTTAAGGTATTTTAAATTAATTAGACTTTTACATAGTAGTTAGTCTATCAGAATTCATTTCTTCCTCCAAACACAACTCAAAGGTAATGCAAAGCAGGAATAAAGGGCACAAGGTCTAAAACTATTTTTGAGAGAGATGGAAGAAAGATTATTTTCCTAGAAAATGTCCTCTTTTAAAGCTGCATTTGCTTGACTTTGAAAATTATTGTTTATTTTGTGTGTTTAGTACATGTTGATTCCCTGCTGAAGAGCAATGACTACGCTGACAAGCTTGGAAATGACATTATGAATAGTATCAGACAATAAACTGTCCTCCCAAAGTGTACAAGGATACCAGTGAGGAAACTGGGGAAAAGTCTTACCTGGGGATTTTATTTAAAATTTCATAGAAGGTAAAATATTGTCTGGATTCAAACAAGTGAATAATAAACTGCCTTTGATAGGGGCACCAACATTAGGCAGTTCAATGACTGTTGACTAGGAAAAAAGAAAACAAAACAAAACAAAACAAATAACCCCCAAACAACAACAACAGAAAAAAACCCCACCAACCAACCAAACCCCACCCCAGAAAATTCAGAAAAAAGAAAGAAGCAGTTATTGGTCTTGCTAATATCAGCTTGCTGTTAAAGTAGCGCTCTTAAAAGCTGTACAGAACTCCATCTTATACAGAGCAACCCTCTTTTGACAAATGTGTTCTAAAGTGCCAATATTATTTACAAAGATTTCTCAGCCAAAAGTCTGGCCCGTTGTGGCATCAGGTGAAGAAGTCATCCCAGCTCTGCTATCGTTTACATTCACCAAGGGAAATTCTGGGAAGTCAGCACTTGTCCCTGGTCCCCGAAGGTTCACCTGTCCATTGGAAGTGCTAAACTGAGATGATATTCCAGCTCTTGCCCCATGGTACTGAGCTCTAAAGGGCTGCTCAAATGAGCTAATTTGATATGCTTGATGAACAGGTTGTGCCTCTGCTTTCTTCTGAGAAGTTACTTGATCCAAGAAGTCCTGTGTAGAGGAGGAAGAAGAATGATTTGCCTCATCACCTGAAAAGGGAAAAGGGTGCTGTGAGTCACCAACCATTAGTCCAAAATGAGACTTGTCTGGAGTTGTTCTTAATGGAGAGTTCATTCCTGATCGAAAGCTGTTGACAGGTATAGATGTGTAGACCTTCTCCATGGAAGGAAATGCTGGCTGTGTTGTAAGAGTCTGGTTATCAGTCACAAAATTAAGGCTCGGGTTGTTCAAATAGGCATCATTTTGGCTAGTTCTGTCCAAAGCTTGTTGTAAAAACTTTGAATATTCCTGTAACATACTAGCTTTATCTGATGAGGAAGCTTGAGAGCTTGTTCCAACTGTCTCAGACTGAGTGACCTCAGATACTTCAGAAGAATTGATTGATATACTGGAGGTCACCTCAGTGTCAGCCACACTGAAAGATATCTCATGTTGTCCATTAGCCTTGTGTGAATAATGATCCAACAGAGTTTGCAGTACCTCATCTGGAATGACATTTTTGTCGTGGTTACCTTTAATTTCGACATTCAGCGCCTGTGTGTCTAATATTGAGGCTGTAGCAGTTTCATCAATGACGCTGGCCACAGCTGCCTGTGTTACTGAAGGTTGAGATGCTATGGTACTTACATTCAAGGCATACTCTCTGTTATTAGTAGCTGCTTGCAGATACCTCTTTTTCTTTAAAAACTGCATTGCATCATCATAATTAGTGCTGCTGTGTACAGGTTTACTGGGCCCTTCCTGTAATGTGTCAACTTGATCGATGTCAGCATTACCTTCAGAGTCCAGTAAACTTTGCTTATCCACAAGATCAAAGGCGTACTTCGAAACCTTGTTGTCTTCATATGTAGATAAAGGTGAAATGGTTTGACTTTGCTCAAGCGGCTGTTTCAGGCTCCTCTTGCTGTTAATTTTTTTGAGAACGAGCTTAGGTGGGTGTATTTCTCCAGAATTTGCTTCTTCTAAGTGCGTTCCGCTCACCGAAGAATGCGGCATCTCAACAGCGTACTCCGCTACCATGTATTCATCTTTTACTTTAGTACTAGAAGAGTACAAAGGCAAATAGTCATTTTTGTCCTTCTTCTGTTCTGATTTATCCATACCTTCCTTATCTCCAGATTTTGATTTCTCTGTTTTCTGCCTTTTCTTCTTTGGCAAGGAGCTGTCTTTCATAGGCGTGGAGAAACCAGAATCTTCCTCTGATGGCAAAAAGCCAACTTTGGTGGCACTTCTGTTTGGTTTCTTGTCGCGGTTCTCGTGGCACATACGTTTATGTTTCAACACACGGTCAGTCCTGGAGAAATACTGCAAAATATTGACATTGTTACTATTATTATAGAAAAATAAATATATTAGAATTAAAAGTACCTTTAGCAGCTGAAGGGGGCCTACAAGAAGGCTGAAGAGGGATTGTCTGCAAAGGCCTGTAGTGATAGGATGAGAGGCAACGGTTTGAAATTAGAGGACATTCAAGTTGGATGTTAGGAAAATGGTGTTTACCATGAGGGTGGTGAACACTGGAACAGGTTGCCCAAGGAGGTAGTTGAAGCCTCATCCTTGAAGATAATCGAGGTCAGGCTTGACAGGACTCTCGGGAACCTGATCTAGTGGAGGATGTCCATGCTCACTGAAGGGGTTTCGACTAATGACCTTTGGAGGTCCCTTCCAACCTGGTCCATTCTATGAGTCTATGGTTTCTTTCTGATAACAAATTAACTTGACAGTTCATCCAATTTAACAATTTCTGAGGAAGTGGCAAACAACAGCATATTAATCGGTAAAATCAAGCACAGACAGTTGTGGCTGTGCTCCACCTGTGAACCAAAACTGTCCTCATTCACAGAAAAAAAAAGCATTCATTATTTGCATGCACATGACTACACCACCTGGGGAAAGTCCTGTCTGTGCTACTTGGAAATTGACTGGTGTTTTGGTTTTTGACTGGGAAAGATTTCACAAAGTCATCTTACCTGCAAACAATATTCACACTGGTAAGGCTTCTCTCCACTGTGAGTTCTTTTGTGCCTTTCCATGTGGTACTTCTGGATAAACCTCATACCACACTCATCACAACGAAATGGCTTTTCACCTGATGAAGAACACGTAGCAATGTTAAACTAAAATAAGCCAATGTTCTTCCATACAATTACCACATCAAATATTACATTTTCTATTAAAATTAATAAAGATTTAGTCTGTTACAATTGAAAAGCAGCTTGCTCACAGGACTATTTTCCAAGTACTCAGTAGCTGATGCCTCAAAATTATTTTAAGCTTTTACACCAAAAAAAAAACCAAAAAAACACCCAACCACCTTTAAAACTAAATTCTTACCCTCTTTCTAATGTAGAAGTTATCTATCTTAAATCTAACAAATTAAGAACTGCAAAGATATTTTTTTAGGGCAGGCATTTGCATAAAAATACCTCAATTCTCTCACCAACTCATTAACTCAAACCCATCCTTGCTACAGGAGAATTTTAAAGCTTTTAAAATTTAACATTTTTGTATTTTCTTTTTATTTTTTTCCCCCTTATCTATATGCTTTGACATAAAAAATAATAATAATAATAATCTATTTTGGCTGAAACCTAAATTTATATTTCTTGTAAACAAAAACAATTAATTAAAAATTACTTTATTTTCAAAAATTAAGCTGCAAATAAGAAACTTCTGTAGCTGAACTAGCATTTTCATGCTTACTGGTTCTTCTGTTTGGTTGTTTTGGTTTTGGTGTTTTACTTTCATGAAATATTAGCTCAGACAATATCCATTGCCCTGAACTCACCTTTAGTTATTTCTCTTATTTTTCCTCACAAAGAAGCCCTGCAATGATTCTTTCAGAACATGGAGGAACTCTATTTTTATTTCTTTTTACTTTTGCCTTACATCTTCTCTCTGATGTTTTTATTTTCTAGATTTCTCAGACAAGACCTAAAAATTCCATGTGCATTGAAGAAGTTAGTTTTGCTTGTACAGAAGTTCACTGTTACTGAAGAGAATACACCATGAACAACAGTGATCTTTTCTCTTAACAGTTACTATGACATCTTCTGAGCTGACAGATCGGGGATTGCCTTGGCAGTCCCTGCCAACATCCTCTTTATTGTGGATACTGTACTGCACTGACTTCTGGGATAGAAACCATCTACCTTTTGTTTCCAGAAATATGCAGACTATTTCTGTATTTCTGAGGCAGTTTTAATTTTTTTTTAATTATTTTATGAACTAATTTTATTAAATTATAATTATAAAAAAGGTCAATAACTTTTGTATTATTATTTAAAATGTGTCTATATTCCATTCCTTCTACAAATGGAAATGCAGTATCTTAAAATAAGTTGCCAGCATTTATAGAAACTAGAAAGGAAAATATCTGTTTCATTCACACATTTCATCCTAGTCAGATCATTAACGCCCAGAGTTTCAACCTTCTTAATTCCAAGTAATTTGTAAATCTCTGCCTTTGTAAGCTTATGTTTTATTTTCAACTCTTAATTCTTACCTTTCCATGTGGCTTCTCAGTCAATCCCTTATTTTGATGAAATTATTTCAGTTTATTTTCTCCTACATCAAATTATCTCCTCTCCTAGCATCTCTCAGCTTCCATCCATTCTTTTTCCACAGACTCACAACCTCAGCATTCTAACTCTTTATTCATATTTATTTGGAGAGTAACTTCTACCATTTATTGCTCATTAGTAATCGCCATAAAATTTGGCTTTTTTAAAGCACCCTTTCTAGATTGTAATACCTGTCATATAATCCTCTCTTAACTGTCTATAAGGAAATCCTCCTCTTTGGCTTATTTCTTAACTTTCAAACTGGAGTTTCATTTCTCATGTTCTCTTTACTCATCAGGCACCCCTACTACCACAGTGTTTTACTTGCACCAAGTCTCTTGAGACTTTCTGAATCAACCTTCAATCCCTGTCTTCACTTTTAAAGATGAGGCAAGACATTTAGGTCTTGTTCCTGTTTAATACATGGGAACCCTTCCATTTACAAAGACAACTACTTAATCCTTGTTTTCTTTCCCTTTGCTTCACTATCTTACTTTGTGTCTCTTTTAAATCACCCCTTCAAACAACTCTCCTTATGTCGTCTGGGAGTTTGCTTTCACACTTAGATTTGTTTTAGAGAAAAGAGCATCTGTTTGGGATGAAAACTATACTGAGCCTTACAGAAGCCAAAACTAAGTCAGAGAAACAAGGCAGCTTAGTCTTCTTGTAGCTCTGAACAGCCTTCTATGGAGCTCTCCTGCTATATTAGGAAATGCAGAACACTTCACTAATAAACTTACCTTCAGCCTTTTACTCATTTCTGTAAATGAAGGATCAGAGTCCCTTAACATTTGTCTACTCAAGCTTGCTATTTGCTGGCAGAAGATTCTCCTAGATACCTATTTCCATTTCAAGGCTTAAAATACAGCCAAAGGAGGTTCTGAGGTTCAGCTATTTTATAAACATTGAGAATGCATAGGAAGGCACCTCTGGGTATGCCTCAACAGGAAGTCTGGAGATGCTGCCCTTGAATTACTCAACCCAACACAGAAAATTCTATTTTTCAATGTAACTCCAGAGCACTCTGGAAGAAAGATTAAGAAATACCTCATAATACTGATACCCTGCTTCATTTTTGCTTTAATCTTCATATGGGAGATAATGATAGAAGGAGATTAAAAATTAACATGAAGATACGCTTCTTTAAATAATTTCTCCCTAGCAGAAGCCTGAAAATTCAGATGCCTTCTGCAGTTTTGTTTTACTTTTCAAACAGAATCTATTGAAAATCATCAATAATAACAACCTTTTGCTAATGCAGGGAGAATCTAGGATATATTTTCCTGGTGTGTGGTAAAGAATCAGAAGTAGAATGTGAAAAAAAAATTAAAACCATTTTTTAAAGAAGGTAACAATTTTAAAATACAGTAATTTGTGCCTGTGTTGGAAATCTAATGAAAATGAGCAAAAGAACCATTTATAGACTGTCATACAAATACAGTATGAAGGCTGTAACAATTACAAGCTACCAGGCATTTTATAATCCAAATGGGCAAAATACAAATTATAAAATACCAAAGACAGCGACATGACTGAATAATAAGATGCTTGAATTGGTAGACCCAATGATGCTTTATTTTTAAAAAATGTTATCTCATTTTTTTCCTGTTTAAAATGGAACATAGGGTGGGTTACAGAATTAGCACACGTGAATGCATGAGTGGGCAAGGTGTGTAAAAGCATCTCTAAGAAAAAAGAAAGCAGTCATATTTTGAGGGAAAAAAACCTCAACATTCAGTATCTTTGTCAGCCTTGTAAACTCAAAGTCTGAAAATATTTGTGTACCAATGACTCTTTGATCTCTTACAAGTGAAATGGTGATTTTCTGTACCTTCAGTGACAAGTTTAGCAGCAGGGTTCTAGCCCTGCTGCCCTCCTCTACATACAATTATTTCTAGTAAGTGAATTTTATATTAATGCAATGTCTGCTTTTAGATGCAACTATTTAATTATTTACACAGAATAGGGCTGTTCATTGATTGATTCCTAACTCCCTTGAAACATTTCATTTGAAGGAGTGGCTCAGAGAACTGAATTCAGATCATGCCAGAACTAGCTGAAGCACCTGTAAATTCAGGGCTTGTAAATGGTATAAGATGGGGATTCTCAGTGTTATCACTGTCTTCAATTGGCTTAAAAACAAAATTGATAAACATCTTTAAAAGAATATGAAGCATCCTGTTCATCAGTGTTTTGAACACTGCACAAAAGCTAGTGCTAAAAGTGGTCATTCAGAGAGATAAAAATGCAAAATGAAGAGAAAATACTGTAAGTACAGAATTTAGGAGAAGTACTTCTTAAAAGAGTCTGAATAACACAAAGAGCTTTCCTTGGCTTCCAAAGCAAGATCCATTGCTTATTTTCTGGTGAGAGAGGCAAGCTGGAAATTCAGCTTCTCTGGATGGGTTCAATTATGCAGTCCTGAACAACAGAGTAACTCTACACAGACAGCTAAGGCCCAGTAGTGGCTATTGTCACATGGCAGTGAAAGCACACACAGGTATGCAGAATGCCAACTAGCTACACTGTAATTGGGCCAAGCCAAAAATTAAGCTCTAATCAAATACTTGCTAACTAAACAGACTTCAAAAAAGTTTTTTCCACTCCTGGAAGCTGGGTCTTGAATGTTTTCTCCTAACCACCTACTAGTTGTTAAGACACCAAGGAAGCCACCCACAATTCAGCAATTTAACAAAAGCACTGTCTTTGATTTTATGAGAAACAACCAAACTATACCTCAGGATGCTGAGGAAATGAGAAAAGCATAGTTACCTTAAAAAGTCAGATAATAATGGAGTTAATTTGTTAAATGGCACCCTTTTCTCTGCTGAACAAAGACCTGTATATACAAGAACTGGAAAAAATCTGCAGCCCCACACCACCACTCACTCCCTCCCTCCCTAGCTTACAATCAACACAGAATTCTCATTAAAGCTGGGAGTTTTAGAAGATAATTAAATCCATTTATAAAATATTTGCAGTCAAATCTGAATTAACTATCATTGCACAGACTTTTCATTTTCAAAGCCATATACAGGGAATAATCATAATTTAAAAACAACAACAAAAAAACCCAAATTTTTTTTA
This sequence comes from Psilopogon haemacephalus, assembly GCA_013396835.1. Lineage (NCBI taxonomy): Eukaryota > Metazoa > Chordata > Aves > Piciformes > Megalaimidae > Psilopogon > Psilopogon haemacephalus. Next base: position 95,476 of record VWZI01007628.1, read on the forward strand.
AAATGTGAAGACTGCACTTAATTTTTTTGCCTTTTTGGGGGGAGAGGGTGGGCAGAGAGATGGGAGAGAGTGAATGAGCATTCTTTTCAAGAATGGTATCCGCACAAAGTGGAGGCAGCATGGTTCACCAATTCAGAGCCCGAGGGAAGACTAGGAACAGAACAAAGACACTGGACAGAAGAATGGAAGACTCTTCTGTGGCTGCCTGGCTGAAGGAACCTACTTAGTCTGGACTCATGGCAACCTAGGATACAAAAATCCCATAAACAACAGGGCATTTGTGCATGTAACTCCCTGTACACTGCTCTGAAAATTAATTTTGTGAAGTTTTTTCTCCCTCTCACTCTCACACACGCACACACTGCACTGCGTGTTAGTAGCTTTCATATCCATTTAAATGCTACAGCCAAGAAACACTGCGCACATTCACCAGCTCTGCTTTTCTGAAAAAGAGGCTGAGAAATTGGCATCTAGTCCAAAAGGACCATATTACAAAATATTTAAAGAGGGATTGAAAGGCCATGCACCAAAATGCCAAAAACCCAATGAAGCCAAACCTGTTAAAGAATGTGGTTTTGTGTGGTGCAAGAAGATAAAAATAAACATGTACAAACTTTAACTCTCTTTGGCTTAAAACTTAGGGCCTTACTTTACCTATATCACAGATTTTTAAACTAAGACTCTTATTTTTAAAACAGTTCTGAATTAAACTTTAATTAAAAAAAAAAAAAAATTAAAAGGGGAGGGAGAAAAGTAAAGCTGATACTAATACCTTTGGGGTTAGGCATTTTGGCCATTTTAGTCCTGGCACTTTTCCATCAAATTCCTAAACAAATAAATAAATAAATAAATCTAGTGAAATGTAATTTGGAAGTTCCCACTGCCTGAATTAACTTGATACAACTAAAGATAGAATTGCTTGACAAACCTTGACTTTCATGAATTCACAAACTTCAGCATTTGCTACTCTGGGGTTATTTATAGACTACTTACTTTCAGATTTGCTTACTAGAGTTTATACTCACTTTACAGCCAAAGAAAAGTGGAACAAGTTGAAAGCACAAAATCGATTTTTTTTTTTTTTTTTAAGTTTTTTAACACCTCTTAATTTAAACCAAACTACAACAGGGTTCAGGCTGGAAACTTATTACCAGGAACGCTGCCTGAATGGGGAAACAGTTTTTAAGCACGCCAGTAAAGATACTCAAGGCACTATACTCACCAGTATGAATCTTCTCATGCCTCTGTAGCAGGTACTTCTGTATGAAACGCATGTCGCACTGACTGCACTGAAATGGTTTTTCACCTTGAACAATATAATTCCACATCCATGAGTTAATAACTACACACTGTTGTTTCTGATAACTACTTTTGAGGAATATTAAAATGTCTACTAAAAAAAAAAAAAACAAACCAGCATCTGAGCGAATTCCAAAAATACTCTAACACAAAAAAAAAAAAAAATTAAAATTGCCTTACTGAGTATATGAACTGCAGAATTCTTTCCATGATCCTAAGGGTCACATTAAGACTAGCACAGAAGACTGATCTGAAATGGCTATAATTTCCTCATGAACAGGATCAACCATGATGCTGGCATATCACTGCATTCAGGATACTGGCAAGCTATGATAATACTAAGTACCTTTGTCACCTCATTGGGCAAATCAGCAGCCAAAGCACATTTTACAAAAGGGTCAATTTTGGCACTTAGGCTACAATTCAACCCATTGCTTTCTGATAAAGAAAGAAAAGAAACCTTGTAATAATCAGGTCTTCAGTTTATTAAACATATGATGATTACTTTTCTTTTTTTTCTGGTATTCTTTTGACACTTTGGTGCATGGAATCTCTAGGCTTAGATGCCAAGGTAGCTACACTCTGAAAACTGAAATTCGCATAGAGCTGAAAACATCTTTAACATAAGTAAACAACTCTTTATATAGTAGAAAAGACAAATTTGAAGTCAAGCAGTACCTGTATGAATGAAGACATGTCTCTGTAAATGGTAGTTGGTTCTAAAGGCAGCATTGCAATGCTCACAAACATGAGATTTGTGGGTTTTCGGACCAAGTGATCCATCCTCATTTATTGTAAGGATCTATTTTAAAAAGAGTAAAATTTGTTCTCACACTACCCTCTAAAGATGTCTTATCAACTACAAAAAAAAAAAAAACATTATTTTTTTTTTAATGCAGAAAATTTAAATATTTCAAGTTAAGCAATGCTAATTTCTACCAAGCTATGTGTTAAGCTCTTAGTATACAGTTCCAATTGCAGTCCAATCCAACTTGCATCTCGTTGCATATTAAGAGATATTTCAACAAGACGGAGACAAAAGCAGCTCAAGGAACATCAGCTCAGAGCTCCTCTATTCACAGCTGAGTCACATTATATGCTACTGTTTACTTTGTCCATCTGTTGGAAAGGACGCAAAGTAACCAAATCACCTCTGGCTACTGAACCATGGATAATCATATTTTAAAGCAAAAATGAAAAGTTACTTTCTTTCTGCAAATCATAACTTTAAGTGTTTGCTAAAAGACATTAAAACTTATCCAAGATAGTCATACAAATTATCTACATAATACTGACAGTCTCAGAGGCAAAACTGTATTTTAAAAAACCAAAAACCCCAAAGCCAAACAACCAAGAAAACAGCATTACTATTCTCCCTTTTCAAGTTTTTTACTCAATAAAGTATTGCTCACTTGATATACATATTGGATTATCTCCTTGACAAATTCAACTTGCCATACTCAATTGCTTTCCTGTCAAGCAAAGCTGCTATTTTAATATAAATCTGAAAAAAAACCCTTATTTTTAAAAATTGCACCATAAAGCTTATCACAGGTTTTCTCTAATTTGTCAAAAAGCAAATCAGCAAAACCCAAACTCTCTAGTATCTCTGGCAAGAGAATAAGAAAGAATCAGTAAACAAATTACATTTCTAGAAGTCTTACTTAACTGTAAGCAGAACTATATAGAGCTTAAATAACCTTAAGTAAAACAAGCTTAGCCCCTTCTTATTAACAAAAAATAAAAGCTGCTAGGGAGCAGAGCTGCGATTTGATTAGCTACAATGCTTTAAGTTTTATGATAATGACAGTGATGAGAAAGAGTCAGTAACTGAAATAGTACCTCTGCAACAGAAGCAAATATTGTAGGATCTACTTAAACATTTTTTAATTCAGCTGCTTCAAAACTCAGCAAGAGTGAAAGTCTCGAGCTAACAAATTCTTGTGCATTCACTCTGAAGGACAAGCACATTCATACGTTTGTAAGATTGGTATGTTACAGCTCCAGTAAGTCACAGATAGAGACAATTATAACAACTGTTCTGTAACAACATACAGCTAATGAAACACTGATTGCTTCTTTGAAATAAATTTAAACACAGATTATGAAATGCTTTCCAGATATTGAGTTGGAATTTGTAAATAATCATGCAGCAAATACACTTAATTTCATGGTTACCCTAAATCTGGGCTCTGTAGCTGCATCTATTCATTGTTCCATCTATTAAATGAAGAAAATCAACTCTACCGGTGCAGTTTTTCTAATAAAAGCAACAAAAAAGCTTGTGCATGTGTGTGTGCATGTGTGTGTGTGTACGTGTGTGCATGTGTGTGTGTGGGGGAGAGGGACATGTAGACAGGATTCATAGAAGCTAATAACTTTTTATTTGTATGATGACTACATAACTACAGCATAAAATTCAGACTGTTTCAGCATATTAATTGACTTCCATTTGTAAAAGTCCCAGCTGCTGCTGGATGGAAAATCCACCCCGTTACACTGGGAGCACTAACTTACACTGCAGTAGGCTCTCACTTATGTCAGGCCTTCAGCTTCTTTCTGTCTTTCTACTCTGACCAGTTTGAAAAATGGGGAAGAGAGGAAAAAGGAACCTGTTTAATGATTCTCCTGATCATTTTTTCAGTCTTTTGTCATCTCAAAAGACTAACACTGACAGACCGAAAGATTAAAGGAAGCATGCAAGTACATGTCTGTAGAGAGACACACATGCCTCTCCTACCTTGCCATGTTTCCATGGAAGTGATCTCTGGACCTAGTCAACCTACATCTCTTTTTTCTACTAAAGGGTGAAGTATCTTGATGCACAGGATTTGGAACTTGCTTCCACATCCAATCTGAAACAATTTCGTAATTTTCCAAGAATGCTACAGGTGTAACCTGATCTGAGAGTACATTGAGGAGGACACAAAAAAAAAAAAAAAAAAAAAAAAAAAGAAGGGTTTGGACCTTTTCTTGATCATAAAATCATATTTTTCTTGGTGTTATGGTGACTTCCTTCAATGTATACTCAGCCTGTGTTGATTTCAGAGTAGGCTTATTTTAATGTTGCTCCGTGATAACACAGAACTGAATTTTGCCTATCAGAGCAGCCTGTATATGCTCTGGTTTAGGTCTGAAGATTAATAATGATTTGGGGAATTACTAGAAGATATAACACTGTTACTTCACGAGGTGAAATGATTCTGGTTTTATCTGAAGTGCTTCCCAACAGAAGAAAATTGTTTTCAGACATACAGGGATACATATTCGTCATAAATGGATCTCCAAAACAAAATTTGAAGGAACAAACCAACAGCTATGGTAATAATCTTTTGATAGAAATAGATATATAAATGAGGATGATTATGACCACAGGAATATTCCCTTCTGGTAAATTGCTTTATATAGATTAGTAAACTTTTTTAGGATTTTCAAAACTACCATTTTAGATTTGTTTTTAAAAAACTTTTCACTACTATGCATGAAGCATGTAAAATTATCAGGCTCACAGAAAAGCACAAGTGTTATTAGATAGATACAGAGTAATGATTTATAAATTGTCTACAAAGCTAATGAGTCATAATTTAAAAAAAAATATATATTTGAGAGAGAACTGCCTGAAGAGACAGATGTTAAAATATGTCAAGGGTTCATGTTGCTAACGAGAATTCAAAGAAAAAAAACAAAAAACACTGTTATATCAGGTTTTGGTTTGGATCTCTGGTGAACTTCAGAACTGCATCTTTACTGAGCAAACAAACAATTTTCAGCCTAACTACTTCAAATGATACTGAAATTAGTCATAGTCAACCAAATCTTCAGGTTCTTTTAATCTTGGTTTTGCCAAATCAATGTCTTACTTTTGCTGGTGAACGCTGTTTTCTTTTCTTCTTTTTCTGCAAATCTACTGGCTCTCGTATTTGTTTTTTGTCTCGTTTCTGTTGTTCAGATGCATCAGTAAAGGTAATTTCTTGCTTTACACTGATCTGTTAAGATACCAAGTGCCAGTTTCAGGTAAGGTTCTCACTACAGAAAAGCAATTTTTCAATTTTAGAAGATGACAAACTGCTGAAACAGAAAACCTCTTCTGAGGGAATTATCTTGTGGCTTCATTCTTTCAGAAATTTAAGTGAACGGAATAGTAAGTATCGTAAATAAAAAGGGCATAGTTAATTTTTACAGTGACATTTTGATGTATTCTTTCATTCATCTTCCAAGGTCTGTTCTCCTTCTGACCTGTGGTGATTTTGAGATCAGTTCTTATATTAAAATCACTTCCATTTGTAAAACCATTCAGCTTTTTCATACCTAGTTTACTTTAGTCCAGGTTGTTGTCAATGCAGGATTTAATGGAATAGTTTATTATAATAATTTAAGACAGAAGTACTCCTTCAGAAAAAAGGAACAGTACTAATGAAGTTTTTCTCAAAAACTAAAAAAAAAAAAAAATAAAAAAATAATTCTGATCCGTAAACTTTAATAAAAAGCAAGAAACTCAGATTTTTTTTCTAACACCTGAACCACCTGATCTAGAGCTAACAGTAGTGTTTTAATAATGCTACCTTTCTGATGATTATTCTTCGTGGATAAGTCTATCTACTTTTAAAGTCTTGGTAATTATCCTTTATGTTTGAAGGGTAACAGTGATGATGTTGAAACACATGCTCTGTTTTCAAAAGGAAGTCATCTATAATCTCTTTGGGAATGCTGAGGTATTGAATAGGGGCATATTTATGGTCATGTATGAAGTGTCACAGTCCAACCTGCAGTGTGAATGCAATTGCTAAGCGTCCACATACTTTGCAAACATACAAGATGCTTCCTATAGCAAAAGAAACTAAATAGCACTATGAAAGGCATAGCCAATATGCACCTTCTAATAACGCTATTTATTCTGCTTTGCGGTTACCCTTGAACATTAAATATATTTAAAAGAGCACATTTTAATGCATTAATTCTATAGTAACAGCCTGCTTATAAAATATAAAACAGATAAAGATATAACTTAATTGGCAAAATCTATCCACAGCCAGAGGCAAAAGAGATTTTCATAAATAGCATCCATTCATAAATATTTTGATATATCAGAATCTAAACAAGCAATTAATAGATTCTTGCCAGAGTAGGATTAGACTACCAGATCAAGCCTCCTAGTAACTTCTCCAATATTTCACAAATAAATTGCTTACAGGGACATTAACAGCATACTGCAGCCCTTGAGGAAGTCTATCTTGCGTATCCATGTCATCATCATTTTTTACCGTCTCCTCATGGACCATGAGTTCATCATGAGAAATCATCTCTTGCTGACGAAGTTCACTCTCCTGTAACACTTCATCTGTGGCGAGAATTTCTTGGTGTGCCATAGTCCGATCTTGAAGCACTGATTCTTGCCGTTCTCCCGACACTCCAGACTGGTCAGATACTGCACCCATCCCTACCATAGCCCTGGATGACTGCATTTGGTCTATGCCACCACATTTAAGAAATAATCCTCCCAGCTTGTCTTCAATGTTCATTCTTAAGTGCAATAACCTACAAAGAAAGTTTTAACAGTAAACATCTATGATTGGTTCTATGGCTTATAAGTTTTTACTTAATAACATTTTATAAGAACTCAATCAGTACTCAGCATACACACAAGCACTCCTAAAACATCCAAATAAAAGCAAAAAGTTTGATATCTTGCTTCAACATTAAAAGATTCTCTTTTCACACACATGCATGTGTACGCACAATTGAACACCTTCAAAAAGTTTCAAATCAAAGTGCATTGTGATTACTGGCAAAAAAATGGTACTTAAATCTCATTCCTCCTTCCTATTCCTTGGAAAACTGGTTTTATCCTGTATGCCCTCTTAACTTTGTTCCCTTTTTTCATTTTGACTGTCTTTTACAAATGCCTCTTTCATATTGGTCCTGCTCTCCCTACTTCCGTGGCATTTAAGTGCCCTTTCACTGCTGATACCCCAGGGCATACTGTAGCTACTGGATTATCTCAATATCTACAAGTGAGAGAAAACTGGGCTGCATCAAAAGAAGTGTGGCCAGCAGGTCAAGCAAGAAGATTTTGTCCCTCTACTCCAAACTCACGAGACGCCCACCTGGAGTAGAGTGTGTAGTTGTGGGGGCCCCCAGCATAAGAAGAACATGGACCTGTGGGAGTAGTTCCAGGGAAAGGTTACAAATATCCTCAGAGGGCTAGAACATCTCTCCTATGAAGACAGGTCGAGAGAGTCAGGGTTGTTCACAGGCTGGAGAGCAGAAGGCTCCAGGAAGACCTTGTAGCAGCCTTCCAGAACTTTGAAGGAGCCTGAAGGAAAGACGGGGAGGGACTCTTTATCTGGGAGTATAGTAACAGGATGAGAGGTAAGGGCTCCAAACTGAAAATATTAGGAAGAAATTATTTACTGTGAAGGTGTTGAGACACTGGAACAGGCAGCCCAGAGAGGCTGCGGATGCCTCAATCCCTGGAAGCACTCAAGGTCAGATTGGATACAGTCAAATTTGAGCAACTTGGTCTAATGGAAGGTGACCTTGCCCACAGCAGAGGGTTGGAATTACATGATCTTTAAGGTCTGTTCCAACCTAAACTGTTCCGTGAAAACACAACTTACTGACTGCAGGTATAGGTCAACTAAAGACTATAGAGAGGTCAAAACAGTTTATAAAAAAGGTATTCACTTTCACACTCCCTCAACAGAAGCATTAGTCAAGAAACACAAGTTCAAGGAATAAACAGCAATAAATTACATTGAGTTATGGTACCCAGATGCAAAAATCATAATATTCCAACAAGTGTCATGCTATAATTAATTGCTTTTTAATGCAGGATGGTAATGGTAGGATTTTGGGAGGCTGGAATTGGCAACATCTTCTTGCTGTAGTTATTATCTTAAGACTTTTCATCTCCTTGGTATACTGAATGTCAAATCACAGCAGTCAGCCTCCTCCACCCTACTCCCTGAGCCCTTAATATTCCACTGTGCTCTGGTCTACTCCTTCAGACAGACTCACAGAGAGACACTTTCTCCATCCCTCTATCTTCTCACAGCTGAAGAACAAAGGCTATCCAAAGGATACAGCAGACACAGAGATGGGAGCAGAGGCACAGCAGAGCTGGACAACACACAGCAGGCCTGGCCCAAGCACAGGATAGGTATCTCAGAGAATATTACGACAGCATCAGCACCTTTGATTTTGATGCATTCAGAGTTACACTGTGGGTGGGATGTTGGTATATTGCTAGTCATCAGTTTTGACTCCTGTTGCCTAGGCATGAGGCATGGTGAAATGCTCTACCTCTATTCAAGTTTCAAGTCAGAGGCTATGCTTCTTTCCCTGTAGCTCTCAATGACAACTCCTATCAACAAAATCAAGTTGCTCTGCCTGGAACTGTCAGGACCATCATCCTGCAGAACTGCACTGCTACATCACTCTGCCAGTTTAACAGCCTGCCAATGTGTAAAAAGACCAGATGACACAAAAGGACATGAAATGTTTACATTTCAGTTTTCTGTTTGATCCACTTGATCACATTCCAAAGCATTTTCTTCACTGAGAAAAACTTTTGAATACTCTTCATGTATCTTAAACAATCACAAAGATTTTTTTTTTTTAACCCAAGTACACTGAGATTACAAAACAAATAGTGGTCTTTCTTTGGGTGAGATTACTCTAGAATACTTAGTAGGAATGCAAGCCACCAGCATAACAGTTGAAAAAGACCTCAAAGTTCTTCTACATTACACTTTGTTTCAAATTCTATTAGTTCTTAACTTTCAGAATGCAAAATTCACTCACTTTCTTAAATAAAACCCATATACCCAAACCACTGAAGAAACAAACCAGCCCACTAGATATCCCAACAAATAGTAAAAAACAAAAAACCCCAAACTCCTTCTGGTGGCAATTCATGTCTATATCTTGAAAGCGAAAGAACATTTGTCCCTATTCTCTCCCAACAGAATCCTCATTTCTGAACATATCCTAGGAAGGCTGACAGACAGCACGGTCTGACTCCTTTGAGTTTCAAAATTACAAGAGGCACACCAAAGAAAGAGCCTTTACAATCAATTAGATTTGTGTTTTTCAGTAAGCTTTGCTCTGCTGCAAGTCAGTTTATACATGACAATGTCATCAAAGCTTTTAATATTTTTTCCTTCCTACATAAAAAGCACAGTCTATGGACCAAAAAAGCCTGTGACAGGAGAAAAACATAAGACAAAACTCTGTTCAGAACATTTGTGCTTGTTATTTGCTCTTTTTGGTTATTCTTCAATTCTACCATAAAGCAGTGTGAAACTTTACTCTTGATTTCCACAGCATCTGTCCTCAAATCCAGACAACAATTTCTTAATGCCCCAAGTGATCTCAGACAGTGCTAAGTGACAAGTTTACTCCAAAATTAATCCGCTTAAGAGAAGGAGTTTTCCTGTGTCTTCAACTGAAAATACACATCCAGTGTGCCACACAGTCACCTGCAGACTTTGTATAATCCATGACGTAGTTTTTGGACATAACTGGGAAACCATACTGATAGTTTCTCAGCAATACTATCAACAAACAAGAAAAAAGCCTAACCTGGCACAGCACTAAGGCTGTATTTTCTCCCACAATGCAGATCTCCCAGAGAGATCTTGCAACAACACTCTAAAACAAGAAAATAAGGATCATCTTCTTGGTGTGGAATACCCTGTACCAAGTAAGAAATGTAACAAGGAACTGGAGTTCTTAAGATTGTCTCCCATGGAGCTATTATTTGATAAGAAATGACGCAGAAATTCTGGATTTGAGACTGGTTTCTTTAGGTAGGGTCTTTTAAATATGTAGTTTGACAGACACAAAGTAAAACAAGCAGATATATTTCCTCATTTTAGCCTTCATGCCAAGTTAATCTATACTCAGGATACATCTCACACAGATTGCAGTTTACTATGCTTTTGTTCCACACTACAGAAATATAACAGCATAAGCTCATTGCAGATTCTTTAGAGGAATGAGATGGACAGGTACAAGAATACAACTCAAGATGTTCAAACACATTCAAGGGAAAAAAACAGTATCAAGTGTGAGAACACGGTGGCCCTAATCTGTCTGCTGAAGCCACTGACAAAAACACCCCAGAAAGCTGTTCCACATGGAGGGTACTGCTGTTACCACTCTGAAATTAGGTATGAATTGGGGAAATTCTGGATTTAAAGCTATTTTTTGGCAGGCAAATGCAGGCAGAGACTGAGTGTTTAATGGTGCAAAAGAGCCTGCTGCTGTCAACAAGAGATGGGAAGATTCATGAGACACAGAATCTTAGGACAGCTGGTGAGATAAGGCAGCTGCCCAGAAGACAATCTAGCGGTGCACTGGTATTTATTGGTCTTGTTAGGTCTCTCAACTGCCAAGGATATGGAAACCTTTTCTTTCTCACCCTGACTAGGAAGCTTAGAAAGAGTCATGCAACCAAAATCATCCAACTTGTTTTCCAGTCATGATCTTGAGTCATATTAGAAGCTGGTACAGTGAGTGTACTACTTATTAAATCAGGCTTTAAAATCTGACTTTTCATAGAGAAACAATGAGAACTCACAGAGTTATGCTGAATAAGTGATGAAATGCAATGTAAGTTATCTGACACATAAGTAATGTTTTAAAATAAAGAACTACAAACAAAAACAAGCTGTTACTCCACATAAGAAACATCCCAATTGCAAACAATTCAGCAAAACACTTGTAATTTCTCATCTGACACCTTTTAGCTCTTGTAGAAGAAATCCTATCATTTAAATTGAGGATGCAGAGAAGTGTTCTTGGACGGATAACAGTGTGATAATGAAAATGTAAGTTAAAAGCATGCAAATAAGCTCACCTTACCAAGCTTGCAAAGATTAAGTACATATTTCAAGTAAATATTTTAAGTGCAAGATGCACCTGTGAAATAAAGATCACCTTCTTTTAAGACTATCCTGAGGGAGGCTACAACACTAACCACACCCATGAGCAAGTTTCTCGGTATAAGGCATTATCATCCTTATTGCAGAGACGTTTTCCATAGAATTTCAGAACTTCTATTAATCTTCATCAAATAATCATATCTTTTTTCATTGAATATATATTTTCTATACTCTGATGATAAAAAAGCTGTCAACAAAATCTTTAAAGTGTTCATTTTGCTTGCTAATGATTGGCCAAACCTTTACTGTAAGCAAAGCATGTCAGGAGAGATGCCTCCAGGCAGAGACTCCTGAGCATGTACACACTTTAGGGGAGGATAGAGGGGAAGGGGCGGGACTACACAGAAAAGGTCTCAAGTTTCTAAAAATTCTAGCAGCACCTTCTCTTTTCACACAGTGCTCCATGGCTGTTGCAGAACATCCACAGCCAGTGAACCATGTTGCTTCATTTCAAAAACTGCTGCTGCTCCTATGCCAAACCCTACAGCAGTACTTCAGAACTATTCATTTCAGTAACCCTGACATCAGTTTTTCCAGAGATTACTGGTGCGGTAAGTTGAAGAGCTAAGCAGTAAAGACAATATTCCTAATTAAAGCAACAGCCATTTTAAACTAAAACATACAAAATGAAAAGCAGGATGACCTTTCCAATTCAGAAAAAAAAAAAATCAAATGAAAACATTAATGATTTTTTTTAAGTCATCTGGGATGCAGACTGCTCTGAAGTAAAGCCCAACTGAGCCCCTGAAGTAAAGTGGCAAAACTTGTTAGCCAGCACATGGTCCAGCTCTTTTTCTCCACTTTGACTGATGGTGGGTAAGGGTCAGCCTCTTCATTCCCTTCTTTTCTTAAGCAAGCGGTAAAGCATTGTTTAATTTAACAAGCAAGTACTCAGGCACACTAATTGAGTTCACTCTAAAAATAAAATTCATACATGCGGTATTGGGTTGAGTTTATGTGCTTAGGATTTAAAAGATTATTTATGAGAGATGAAAAAGGAAACTATGCTGAAGGATTAATAACAGATAGGCAAAATATTAACGTTATCCGTATTTTAATGTCATTTTGGTTTTCTGTTTAAAGTAAGATGGATTTTTTTCCTATTTGTAAACAATTTAAGACTTTGTCTTTTTTAAAAGCATTCAAACGCTTCGCTACTTTCTATATCCATATCTGACTCCACATCTTTCCTATAATAATTTCTTGTTCTTCCAAGGTAAAATAGAATGAAAGAAGTTGAGAAAAACAGGAAAGTAAAGTCTGTTAAAATTTTATATTTCTGTGTTAAAACATAGTTCCCTCTAAAGTTTTCTAACAAAGACTTGACATAGAAATAGTGCTTCCAAAGATCGCTATACACTCCCTTGAACCACGTTTTCCAAAACTCAACAACCCAAACAGAAGAGCCAGGATACACAACAGCAATTCTAACATTCATTTAGCAACTCAATATTGTTCTGATGAAACCATCTACCTCCAAGATTCCACTCACAAAAGCTGACTGAGCTCAATTTAAGGTATTAGATGGTTTCAGGGTAACCTTACACTGGAAGTAGCCCAATGCCATAATTTTAGTTCTACATTCTGAGAAGTGTCTTTTCATTTAAAGACAGACAAGACAAACTTCCTAATGAACAAATACCTCAAGCTACAGGACATGCACCGACCCATAGGTATATTCCTACCCATCCTTGCTTCCCCAACAGCCTTTGGGAGAGTAAGTGTATGCACAGCCCTAACAACAAACTATATAAAGGCTACTAGCACAAAATGAGCAGGCAATAAATTTTGTGGGGGAAAAAAAAATTAAAAAGGCAATCTGGGGAAACCCCTAGGTATATTTTGCCTCTTGGAGCTTGCCTCCATGGCCACACTGCGATCATTTGTGCCAAAATGTAAACTTAAATATAAATCTATAAAAGTCCCTAACTGAACATTCTTATTCTAGTAGAGAATTGTGGGGTTTTTTCCCTTCTCTATTTAGTATCATTCATTTTGGAAACACTTAAGCTAAATAAAAAAGCCAATCATTATATAATCAGAGCTGTTCTACTGGCACTGTTAATAAAACCTAAGTCAACAAGTTCCTATAAAAAGCAGCTACAAGACCACACTAGACTGCTGCCTTGCTAACAGAGGTTTACATTCTTCTATCAGAAAGTGAATATTAAATCCTTTATCAAATCCAGATAAGGAAACAACCAACTAAAAGGCCATTCCAATGGGACATTTGGTGTGTTCTCTTGTTTAGAAAAAGTCAACCCAAAACTCAATCATACAGCTGCAAGAAACTATGGCATATATGGGCTACCTGCCCAAAGGGACAGAGCCCTGCATCTCTCCCCCAGTTCGACCTTCTTACTGCCTTCACTAGGCACAGTGAACCTTCAACTAGGTTGAGCACAGTGCATACAACTAAGAAGGGAGTTAGACAAAAACGTAGCCGTCAGAAAAGTGATTGTTTCCGTTGGATCAGTGGGACCAGGCAGGCAAGGTGTAGGGAAGAAATAAAGAAGCAGGAAGGAGGGAAAAGGACTGCTTCTTTCAGCTGTGGTCAGTGGTTAGATTAGATTAACGTGTGTTGTGAAACTGCTCCACCAATGCAATGTACACAGACAAAGGAACAAGTTACAGCTGCCACACAGACATACCTGACAGATATGCCAAATTCAGATCAGGAGGAAAACATAAATCTAGAGTCTTAAATGCTTTCTCCCTAAAAGGAACTGTAAAAGTCACAAAGAATGTTGCAATTTCTAATGCTAATGAAGATAACAATATGGCTTAATAACATACTTTGAGCTATTTCTGTTTAAACATTACCCTGAATAAAGCTGCCATCAACGCAATTCTCTCCAAAAGATGGAAAAAATAGATCTTGACAGGTTCCTAACATCCATTTCAAAAACCCTATCAGACCATGTGGAGCATTTTCACATCACAAAATATATTTATTTGCATTTCTTTGGATGTAAGCCAATATAAAAGGAAACACAACTTGTTTTCAGAATATCAGAAGTTCAACTTTTAACATACCGCAGAAGCCTGGAAAGTAAAGAAAAATATGCTACTTAATGGTTCTAAATAAGGAACATTGAATAAAGTTATTTCTTCTTCCTACCAGAAAACTAAGACCTAGCTAAATGATTTGAAAATTAAGCACGCAAGCGCTTGTACGAATTAATTAAAATGTATTGACTTGCAAAACAAAAGTAACCAAACCTAAATCACCATGAAAAGGTTCACAGTTCATAAAAATAACACATTTTAAAATATAACACTACGATACAAACACTCTTAAGACTTGTTGCACGGTTATTTCTCAATGCTCCATGTTGCTGAACACATGACAGCACAGGGCCTGATCCCACAAAGATTTACACTCATACTGAGTCCTATTACAATCAACAGGATTACTCGCAGAAAATCTACTTATCATGCATAAAATTATTCATGCGTGAAAACCTTTGCCACCTTGCTTATCCTAAAATCAGTATTAGACCATCACCAGCATAAACATGATCAAACCTGCGTACCTGGTAACAGAACATCAAAAGCTTTCAAAGTCACAGCTACATGTCAAACTTGACATGTCACCGTGTAGCTGTTTCTTTAAACATTCCCCAAATCATAGGCAATGATACTTTTTAGCTGTAAGAAAGCCCACCAGTTTTGTGGCAATAAATAATAAATGACCAGAAAATAGTGAATTTTGAGCAGTTAACCTCAAAATAACAACACAGAATTTCTGCCTTTATGAAACTTAAGCACTTGAAAATGCTCACTCCAGAGCCTTCTGATACAAGTTTAGACGTAAGAAGGCAAGCACTACACACTAAATAAGGCTACCCAGCATCTTCTAAGTACTTTCAGTAGCTTACAACTTCAGTCCAACTGGTTAAAATTTTGTTAAATGCCATGTATTATATGCATGCCTCAAGCTCAGTCTTTGCAAAATTATTTCAGATGTGTCAAATGTGTTTTGGGTGGTTTTTGTTTGTCTGGTTGGTTTGGTTTGTTGTTTTGTTTGTTTTTTTTTAATTTTGCTAACAGTGGCATCATATGAAAAAGCTGAGCCAATCTAACAGCTAACTGTCACGGAAAGGGGCAATCCTACTCCTTCCTGTCAGAGTTCACCCCATCGTTTGCGCCCAATCTGATGCTCATATAAAGACATACTGGCCATTGGCTTATACTTTCCAGCAACCTGGTAGTTTGCTTTCTTTTCCCCAGTTAACTCACTGACTGGATTTACCATAAAGATAACGAGTCAGAGGCAGGTCAAAACAGGGTGCAGAAGTGGGTCCTTCCCTGACCACTATTCACAGCTCAGCTGTTTCAGACCTTCTCATATAATTGCATCTTAAAAATAAATGGGAAAAAAAAAAACCACTGTGATTGTATCTTCTGACAAGCCCTTAAGTTCCTTGGGTCTCACCACTCCTCTACCATCTGCAATTATTTGTGAAGAATCTCTTCTCACCTCTATCACTATATTAGCATTGTTTTGCAGAAGATGACAACCTGCAGTTGCTCTCAGCTACCCTATCAGCCCAAATGGCCAAAAACTCTATATATGTGTAACAATTTCTGGTGTTTCTGTCCAGATTACTTTTATCAAATCCTTAAAACATTATATACCAAAACCCCCAAGAGTACAAGAAGCTGCATGCAAACATAGAGAAGTTTCAGGGACTACTACAACAAAGGTACCTTGATTCAACATAATTGGCCTCTAGCCTGTTGCCACTGTGGGTTTTTTGATTATTTATATATGCATGTATGTAGTTGTTTTTTTTTTTTTTCTACAAAGCATAATTTCCTTCAGCACACTGGATGGAACTGCTTCATAGAAATTGATGAAATTAGTAAGACAGTTTGCAGTATCATTGCTCCATTTGAGCAAGGGCTGAAAACTATAAATGAGACACAGAGAACACCAAAAAAAGTCACAACCATTTAAGCAGTTTAATACTATCTTGCAAAATAGAGTCCTATCCTTGACACTGCTAGAGTTCTTAGACAAGTCTACACAAGCTATTTCTACTTTTTTTAAAGAGATGATCAATAATTATACTTCTCTCACTTCCTGGGTGCTTACCCTGACACATTTGGGTCAGACCTACCCCAAATGCTGAGTTCTCAAGGCTGCAATTAAATCAATGATAGCAATACTTTGAAAATACAAAGATGAATGTAGTGCTGTATGCATCTTTTTTTTTTAAAGAGCTCGGTGCACTTCCACACCAAACGTAAGTTTTCACCTCGCTCCTATCATCAATTAAGCCATGAAATAAGAAATACCCATTTCCTTTCCCTGAGGCATAGAGAAATACTTGTAATAATAAGCATGGTTCAATATAGGCCACAAGGGTGAACTAATTGGTTTATAGTGCTTGTTCCTGCAGCCAGCATAGTACCTGAGGGAAGAAGGTGGCACACCTAAGATGAAAAGGTAAGCCCACATCAGTTACTCAGATAACTGCTGTGAGAAAATAGGGTGAGAGGCATCTGGCATCCCCTGGGACCTAATCACTGTTCAAAAAGTGCAACCAACCAGCAGGTTTTCAACTGACAAGAGTTGCCACATTTGTGGAGAATCACTAGAGGAATGGGGCCACAGATGCAGAACTGTTATCAAGAAAAGTTACACAAAACAGTAAGACTGGAAAGAAACACTAGTTACCACCATAAAGTGGTAAAAGAACTGTTAAGGCTTCTTTCTTCTTCTCTGCCACTGCTGTTGGGCAGATCTCTTATCTTGGCAAATAATCCCCTGCTCCATATTGCCTGTTCCTCATCTCCAAAACAGAGGCACCCTAGAACTGAGGTGTGAAGAGAGCAGTAGGAACTATCTGCGAGGGCCTCACAACCACACTGGTAACTTTTACAGAAATTTCACAAAGACATTCTGCCTTCAGAGCAGGATCAGGCAGAGCACAGCAAGTGAATACATGTTATGCAATGGGAAGAAAGCAAATTGCAGAGTAGCTGCCTATTCAAAGAGCAGCATGTATCCTGTACATTCAAAGGGGTGGGGGCTTCTGAGAGGGGAAATAATTGTGCCACGAAGGACTACAATATGATATTAAGGTACAATATATTAGCAATATAGTGAGGATGGTAAAATTTAAGTGGCATAGATAAAGTTCAGTGCTGCAGTTCTAATGTTTGCATGCTTGACTTATGCCTAAAACTTATTTTAAAAGCATGCTTTCCTTGCCTGAATTATCTTTACTTCAGTTTCATTATCTCCTAAAAGGCCATCTACACATATTGAAGGAAAATAGTAATTACAGAAAAATTCAAGCCAATTGCTTAATACATTCATATAGACTAAATAACATTGGACAATAAGCTAATTAAAGTATAATCAAGAAAACTTTGACCAAAACACCTTGAAGTTAGCAGGAAAAGCAGTCTCAGAGGCTCCAGAAGATATCCCTCATTTACATACATGACAGCATAAGGAAAACTTGGAAGAAAAATGCCAACAATAATCTGAACAATAGGTGAGAGGGACACGAATAATGACACAAATCAGATCTTACAGAGGACAGGCAACATTTCCAGGTCGTACTTCAGTATTTGAAAGTGTTATTTCAACACAAGCTCTCAGATTGTGAGGACAATGCAAGTGTTTTAGAATCCTTCTCCTAAGTTGTAGTTCCAATTTTAGGAGATCAGCAGGCACAAAGTACACATTTTTTCAACTTATTCAGGGTAAGATTACATCCTGTGTAACATCTAGGGGAAAAAACACCTGCACATTATTGTTGGCTCTTTGTAGATTAGCTTTTCATATGGTCATACTGCTAAGGAACATTCTCTCATTCAAACTTGCTGAGGAGTCAGTGTTATAACCCCAGAGCAACTTCATTTTTAATGGATATTTGTTTCATTTCAACTGTCTCAAACATATCCCTCACCTACGCATAGAACAGTAACGTAAAAAACTCCAATTAGTCAAAAACATTATAGAATTAGTAACTCTTTAGTAGAAGATTCACTGCAAAAAGATTAAGCGAATCTTACGCTTTCTGTATTGTTCTTAAACACCCCAGTGTTATCTTTGGTGGCCATCTTTCAGAGCCACCAACAGTCTGGGCCAGAAGATCTGAAAAAGTCCTCCCTAAAGCTTAAAGACATAGATCTCTGTTGACTGCTCCACTCCTGAAATGCCATAGGCGTACACTACCTAAAAGAAAAAAATAAAGGCCTTTCAGAGACCTATTAAAGCAAGACTGATGCACTTAGCAACTAAAAAAATTAAAAGCAAACACACAACATACAAAATAAACTATTTTGAGCACATCTGCTTCACCTTTGCTAACATAAGCATACAGCATCATACACATAACACAATCAAAGGGAAAAAAAAAAGTAAAGCCCATATTATAATCTTCTGAGGAAAGTAAAAGTGTGACATGTGACAGTTCCTAATCATAATGCACAAGACACTGCCATAACGTGTTTGGACCCCTCAGAGATGACAGTTGTGTAAGAATATAAAAGCAGTGCAGAGACAATGATTTAGGTAATATAATAAGGAGCATCTCAGATGTTATGTTCTGGTGGCAGCCCTTTCCCTTAATGCATGATGAAAAACCAGAAGCAGAGGGTCTTGTGATGTTCCATTAGGGAGACCACTGACCAACAGATAGCAGAACATAAAAAATACCAACTATTGTTCTTCAAACTGTTCAAGCAGTTATAAATAGGGCACCAAGGAACAATTTTCATCAGTGGAATCAGGGATTGTTGTGGCCTAACCACTACTCTGCTACAATGGCATAAGAACAATATAAAGTTATCTTCAGCAAGAATAAAGCAGAAGTCAGCACGCAGACACATGTTAGTATTTAAAGACAGTATGAATCAAGCGGAGGGGAAAGGAGTCAAATTCTAAATTGATGGACGTGAGCAGCTAGGTGACTTTCTCCAAACCCCCTTAGAACACAAACATGTTACAGGCTATGTAGATTTGCTGAGACAACAAAGAAGTTTAAGAGTACATACACTTCTGTACAGTTAGAATTTCTTCCTCCACATTGTTGCAATAAATCTACCACCTCCCTACTGATAACCAACATTTGTGGTCAGATTAAATCATCTAAGAACTATTCCTATCCTGCGTACATAAAATTCCAGAATTGTAAATTAGTCTCTTTAATCTGGTTGATCCTCACTCCAAAGGGAGGGGAAAAAATGTCAAATCAAGTAACTACTAAATCCGGTGTGCTCCTGCAGTGTATCCTCTTCAAAAGACTATCCACAACTCCAACAAGAACTTCCAAGTGACTCTTTACCTTGAGACTGAGAACAGTATGAACACGAAATCCCACTGACTTCTATCACATACCCTAAGGTGATTACTCCTCATTACGGTTTTACATTTCTCAAACAATTTAAAAGCACTTAAGCACATTTTCAGATCAAGGCAAGCCAAAACATGAGATGTCTAGAAGCCATTTTATAAGAGCATTAATAACATAGATATTCTGACCTATTAACTAACACTGAAAATAATCCAAAACACAAAATTCTGACTTCTCAGGATTGTGTCCTCTCAAATAAAAATATTGTGGAAATTGGATTCTACCTCAATGACTTTGGAACCCTGCAACTAATTCCCGCTAATTAAGTGCTAGAATACACTAAAACAGAAATGCAGATTGATCAAAAGATGATTCCTGGTTTTAATAACTTCTATAATTACTAAGAAAAAGAATCTTGAAGGTTCTTGATGCCATTAACTCACAGGCCAATAATTACAAGCTATCATCTCAAATAATTCTGAAGTTTCTGAAAATCCATAGTCAAGTAACTTCATGATGAAGCCAACTTTTACTGAAATACACTGATTACAATCCATGTTACTATGCAAGTAGGAAACCAATCTGTAAAGAAAATATTCTTGCAGCACTGTGGTAGAAGAAAACCTCAGCATGTCCTGTGTTTATGGACTGCTTTCCAGGCACTATGTTCTCATCTAGCCATGTGAAGAACCCCAAGCCCTCAACCCACTGATGAAGCTGCACTCACTCATGTTCCCTCAATGCACGTGTCCCACAGGTAACAGAGGCAACCATTTCAGGTATCCAAGATGAAAGTACGAAAGCTAAGACTACTTTGCTGAACTTACACCCAACCAAAGATGGTAAATTAAGAAATGCTCAATGTCACAGCAGATTTTAGGAATGTTAACACATAACTACAACAGATTCCATGCTTTCTGGATATGCAGCCATAAGCTCATCACCACCCCAACTGTGGAAAGCCCCATGCCTGTCCTGTGACCTACAAGGAATGCAAGCTGTGGACAACATGAAGACTCACTAGACAGTGAACTGCAAGGCCATGTAAAGAATGGAGAGATTCAGTTTTCTGTCAGTCTGCCCTTTTACATTTCTGTTCATTTAAAAGTAACAGCAAACGCACACTTGAAGCTGCCTTGTATTTGATCCAATACAGTGAACATAACGCTGAGTAGAGGTGCCTAACATGCACCAGAAAAGCTTTAACACATCTGGTTTGCATGATCTACTTGTAGCTACCAGATTAAGACAAATCCACTGGTTTTATCAACAAATTGCCATCCAGTCTACGTATTCAAGCAATATATGGTGACAACTGGATCTTATCCTCTGCATGCACCTTTTCCATAAACTCTATTTTACTCTCCCTCCCAATCCCTTAATTTTGTATCAGGTATAAATAATTAGTGATCATTAAAAAATACATTTTAAATACATAAAAACTATTTTCTATGAGTCACTTAAAAATAAAACTTTATAATCTATATCAGAAGAGCCTTCCCTTACTTCTCTACCAAGTAGCTTTCCTCTCCTTCCTTATACCTGCTAACAATACAAGCAATCTCAGTCTCCTGAAGACAATCACATAACTTTCACATCTTTTTGCTGATTCAGACAAAAATTCATCATGGAATGCAACTGTCAGATTAACCAGTGACAGAGGAAACTCCAGAGAACAGCAGCCTAATAAAGCTTTCCTCCTTGAGGGATAAGAGCAGTCTTTCTCCCATATGAATGATTCATTTTTATTTGATATCGTTAAAGCAATATTCACACAGGGCACCTCTGCAGATTTTACCCCAAAAAACAGTTACAAGGTCACAACGTAAGTTGAAAACCAATATTCCACTGACACATCCAGAAAATCTGCAGGTTATTGTAGTCTAAAATAAATGTGTCACAACTTGGTACCCTGAGGACTGACCACTTTCACTCTGCAGTTCACCTGCTGTGGTCAATGCAAACATTTTGTTGAAGCTAAAAAGTGCAAGATTTCTCCAGCACAAAAGGAGCTGGTAGCGTTTAGCAATCTTGCATGGAAAAAAAAAAAAACAACTTTGTTAAAAGGAAACTTTTAAGGACACAAAATGAGAATATATGTTAAACTTATTTACACAGTTACTGTTGCATCTGCAAATGACCCAGTGTAAAAGCCTGACAACGGCAATCCACTTCACATACATTTCTTCTGTCATACTCACACATAACAAGTGACCTACGTTAGAAACCACTGTAGATGTGGTCAGAACCAGAGAATCATACTTCAGGAGGTCAGCAACAGAGACAGTCATTTGCTTCAGAGTACTCTTCTTTGAGAAATTCTGAAATCACCCGCTGTATTTGGAAATAGTTACAATGCTTACAGACTAATAAAATCATCCATGGATCCCATGAAATGTACTCATTTCTTGGCTTTAATACTCATTTTGCTCCCTCTTCCCTCCCTTTACAAATCTGAAGAATGTTTGCAACGCAGTACTACAGATTCACTTGTTGAAAGCAAGACTAAATTGTTTTCACTACCAAATGAAGCCTGCAGAAAGCAGGTGAATTTATAAGTTACTTCCTTGCTTTGCTCCTTCCCTGTAAGCTACATCTCACAGCTACATCCCAGGCAGCTAACCCACATAATGCGCTGTTTATTGTTTGGCAGAATAAACTTCACTTTACGCTGAACATTTTTCATACTCAGTGACTAGGGCTTTAGGCCTGACATCATCATAAATACATGCTACAAGTGTTTCACGCATACATACCATACATATGCACACATGCTTTCTAGAAGCATGTCATCATTTTCCTGTTTCAAATCTAATCCCAACAATAGAAAAAAAAATAATCTGACACATCTTCAGGGCAACCACGTAGCAGTTAAAATTCAGAGTGTAAAAAGATGTTTGTTTCCCCTTTTTAAACACTGCTAGTGAACATATGACTATGCCAAAACTGTCCAGCATCAGTATTTCTCACATCTTGCACTGAAGTAACATGAGCTGCTTATGATGTTATTGGCACTGTAACCCTTCTAATGATGTCTTTTATATGTATTTGAGGGTACCCAAGTAGTAAATGCTAATACAGATATGTGGGAAATTATTAGAAAAACATAAAGACACTTGGCAAAATTTGTATGAATGGGCATACCTTCTACCTTACCAATGCAATTGCCACTTGAAACAATTTTAGAGCAGCCTCATATCTGAGCTCACTTACACAGACATCACAACAGCTTTCTGCATTAGTAACAAAGTTGTATCAAGAAATTATTTTGTTTTACAGACACTTCACAGGCACCTAGATTTTTGGTTTGTTGTTTTTTTTCCCAGAGATTTAGACAGTTTATATCTGATAGGCTTTTCATAAATTACACCCTACTGCTGTTTGCAGGTTGGAACTTCTTCCCACACAGATTTCATTTTATCATCAGACTGTTTAATTCTGCACTTATAAAAATGTCATCCTAGTCATAAGGGAAGAATCAGACACTACTGTCTTAAAACTTTTCTGCACAAACTATGGCAAGATGCAGATATTGTAACACTAATATGCAATTTCAAGTTCAGGCCAATATACAAACCCCATTAAAGTGCTATGTCCTGCTGTTTTTCAAAGTGCAATGAAATCATTAAGTAATATAAATTAGTAATACATTAACTATATTACAGTATTCACACTGTTGTTTCTTGATATCCCCATCCTTGAATATGTTAACACACTAATAATATCATAATATTACACTCAAAATAATTTCCAAGAAAAAGTTGTAGCAGTCTCTATACTGTCTTCCAAAATAAAATTCTGACAGTACAGAACAAGTTATCAGGAGATTCTGATCTTTCTGTGTGTTGTGCTTTATGGTCTTTCTAGAAGACACCAAATTTCCCCTTTGGACACACAATCAAGTTTGTAAGAATATGTTACATATTTTTCTATTTTATCAAGTATGCTGAATGATGTATGAAACAAGATCTCTACTTGGAGTCAATGGAAGGCAATGTATATATCTAAGATTTGAATACTCACATATGCCATTAACTTACCAATTATTGTACAAATTAGAAGATAAATAGGCTAAACCTATGTCACTTGTGCAGTTTACAGCATTACTGCTGATGTATAAAATACCTCCTTCTATGCAAATGACTAAAAATTTATAACTTTAAAATGGATATAGATTCCTAATGAGTGAAACAGATGGAGTTGTTTTTTTAACTTCACTGTAAAGTTACTAGCAGTAAATGAAAATAAATCTCATGAAACCCTGAGTGGATATTCTCTGTTAGACAGAAGTTTGTGCTTGGCCTGTAGCTATACATTATAGCCAATGGCTGTGTTTTGCTGACACGGCCTGTCAATAGCTATGTCTCAGCTGTCAAAGTTCAATAAATTAAATGTAGGAACTCAATACTAGTTCAAGAGTTTCTATAGAGATTCTAATATGTGGAAATGGAAAAAATAAAATAAAAACATTTTATGAAACTCAATACTCCAAGAAATACCATTTCCCCAAAAGTACTACTGTCAAAAACCCAAACAAATTAAAGTGCAAGATAATCGCAGCACTGATGTT
Organism: Psilopogon haemacephalus; assembly: GCA_013396835.1. NCBI lineage: Eukaryota > Metazoa > Chordata > Aves > Piciformes > Megalaimidae > Psilopogon > Psilopogon haemacephalus. The sequence continues at coordinate 119,610 of VWZI01007628.1, forward strand.
TCACTTAAGCCCTGCAACCTGACAGAAGCAGACACCCATGTCTCCTGACATCCATGGGGACTTTGTGGTTAATTTGTCTTTAAAAACTCAGTTATGCAGATCAGACTGCAAGCGGAAGGCTTGAATCTATTTCATTATAAATGATGCTGGTCTGAAAGGCAGCTGTGATGAAAATGCCAGGCAAAAGCACAAAAAGTACTAATTTTAAATGAAACGTATCTGTTTCTCTGTTAGCTCCACTTAAAGAGTCTTCAAAGTAAAAAAATATTTCCAGTGGCATTTACTTTTCATTCCTTGTCCTGTTCATTGAATATACAAGACATTGTTAAGTTTGGACAGGAGAGCTGGGCACTTGGGTTTCATGTTTAGGGTAATAGCAGTATGTTTATTTATCAAAGATGCTATAGCAACATTGCTATTTCTTCTGTAACTTTTGTTATTTCACACAGAAAAAAAAATGAATTTTGTTTCCAAAATAAAACACATCAAACTTAATCCCAAATTATGCTAAAGATTTAAAGTGGGTTTGATAGATTAAGGTCCACTGCATCAAGCTGCTCCACACAGACAGATCTCCATTTGTAGCATTCACAACAGGGTAACAGCCCACATAGTGGTCCTCACCAGAGAACAACTCAGCAATGATCCTAGCCACAAAACAAAGAATTATCATAGCTACATCTCTAGCAGAAGAAAAAGACAACAATCCTACCCTGCTTTTATCCCTGAATACAAGAGTACAACAAACTCTTCCCTCCCATGAGTATTTTTTTAATGTTTTACCTAAATCCATACTTACAACCAAGACTCAGAACTTTACTATTTATAAATTTACATTATTGAACCTGTGGTGCAAAGAACCCACTGAGAAGTGAGCTAAATCCTTTTAGATGTGCTATCACTGTATTTCACTAGAGTAATATATTCCTCGTGTTCTCATAGTTCAACACTTACATTAGTGGTACACAGAAGTTCTCAGCTGGAAGCAAGAACTTCAACCTCAGTGGTTTTGCAAGGCCAGCTGTGTCCAGAACATGCACAGGCTCCACAGAGCTTTATATCCGCACACAAGTAAACTTGTGTACGCTTAGCTAAGAGGGAAAATCATCTTTTGAGAAGCCATAAGTGTTCCATCAGGTGAACAATTTAGTCTGCGATGTAACTTTTCACATTCTGAGTAACTTTTCTTCCTTCTTTTACTTCTTTTTAGCTATTGTGGTTCAAGTTACTACTTACCTACTTAGGATTTGATTTTGTAATACATTATATTAGGGATTTTCCATAAATGGCCTGTATTTGCAATACTAGAAATTAAATACATATGGACGAGAAGGACAATAACAGAAACATAGGTTACAAATAAATCTGTTCTCTCAGACCTTAGCCTAAGGATTAAAAACAGTAAAAGTACATGTACACAGGACTGTCTAAATGCAAGACATCAGCCTCATCTGTTTTAGCTTTATTCAGTTACATGAGCTAACTACATGAATATTTGAAAAAATGGGCATACAGGCACCCAGAAATAACTATAAAGAAAATACTTTTGGAAACTGAACACACATAAATTCATCTGAGTATTCATCAAGAAAGGACATGACAACAGTTTTCAGGAAACTGAACAATTATTTGGCAGAATTTTCCTTAATTATTGCAACAAGAGCAGGGTTTGCTTGCCTCTCCAGTGAATCTGTCTGTATCCTGTACCAGAAGTCTGCAGATCCCATGAAATCCACAGGAAACCAGGCCTCAGGAGCTGTACAGCTTCCCAGCACAGCCAGAGCTTCTGCAGATGACAGCTGTCACTGGACACATGCATGAATCCCAAACACCAGAAGTGGAACATTGGAATACTAACACTGCCTGAAGATATGAAAACATTTTTACATATCAAGATAGCTTTTAAGTCCAGATCGGACCATTAATGTTCCTAGTCTGATTTTGAGAGAAGCATATGAATACCTCCAAAAACTGATATAAGTTAGCATCATTTTTCCACCTCTCTCATTCACAAAGCATGCTTCACCAAACTCACAGAGAATGACTGCGTAAAGTCCACCACTTAGAAGGTCAAAATCTCCAAAATGTTTAACCATGACAGACTCAGGTACATACAAGCAAGCTTGTAAAGTATTACTGAAATCTGTGAATAAGTACAGCAAATAAACTAAGCAACAGAGATCCTATTCAGAAGGGGAAAAAAAATAATCCTCTGTCACTTGCCTGGTATCAACAGCAAAGATACTGCTCGTCAGAAATAAGACATCTCTCCCATCTAAAATTTCTTGGACCAGAATGTCACATGCACACAGAGACAGGTCATGCTGCAGGCAGACTTTCAAAGCTGTGATCACTAAATTCCACATATCTATACTTTTCTTATCACTGTACAAAAGCCCTCACGGTTGCTCTGAACAGTTTACAAAAAGAAAGTGATCAGAAAAATGATTTAATGTTTGCAACATAAATGTCTTCCCTTTTTACAAGCCAGCGTATTACTACAGACATTGAAGGATTAATCCCATCTGAGGTCAGGCAGAAATTGGGGGAGGAAAGGCGATGAAGAGCGAAAGTGTTCAAAGCCCAACTAATTTCTCCTCTACTCCTACTGGTTCCCCTGCCCTCTCTGCCACTTCCAGCTCGGCACTTGTTAGCAGCTCCCGACGCCGGAGAGAGCTCCCCTGCAAAAGCTTCCTCCGAGCAGCTGAGAGGAGGTTCGGAGACGGTTAATATAAAAAAATTAAATTAAATTAAATAAGTCTTCCCAAGTCGGCACACTTCGCCTATTTTACACCAGGAACAATGGAAACGCGGGCAGCGGGAAGATACGTTCGTCTGGGAGGACGGGGCTGAGGGGACACGCTGCCGGCCCGCCTGTCCGTCCGTCCGCATCTCCGCCAGCTCTTTGTCTGTCCGTCTGTCAGACGGCCCCGCTGGCAACGCCAGCCCCATCCCCACCTTCCCGGCGAGGCCTGCTTGGCCCCGCCGCGGCCCCGCGGCTCCCGGCCCGCCACATGGGGGGACGGCTCCTCCGGGAAAGCCCCGCCGCCGGCCGAGGG
>VWZI01007628.1:123326-145443 GCA_013396835.1 Psilopogon haemacephalus
GGCGCGGCCGTGGAAGCCCCGCCGGGCGGGCCTGTCCGAGCGCTGCCCCGTGGCAGCCCTGAGGGGAGGTGCGGCGGGAAGGGCCCCTCGGCCCTGCGTCGTGGGCAGGCCTCGGGCGAGGGAAGGCGCTGCCGGAGGGATTCAGAATGCCCTCTCCGCTGTCATTCCCATGGCTTCATTTCCAGTAGGAGCTCTCGGAGGAGATGGGGCGGCACGACGGAGGTCCGTGTCAGGGAAGCAGGATGAATTAAACCCCGACTCTCGGGCGGTTTCTCGACGCACCCCTCTGCTCTCGGGTGAGGCCAGGGCATTACGAGGCAGAGGGGTGCGGGCCTGGTGCAGGAGGCCGCGGGAGGCCCCAGGCCACCGGGAGGTGGTGGCGGCTGTAGGGGTCCTGGGATCTCCAAATCCATCCAGAAGTCCCGAGATGAGTTTTCTGCTCTGTAATCGCCATGATGAGGATGTCCTTCATGACCCCACACAGTAAACAATTTGGGGAATTGCTAGAGGCCAAATCTTCTTAAAGCCCACGCATTCCTTGGAATAGCTTGTCATTGTGCCTGTGCCTTGGTCTCGCTCACATCTCTCAGCCTCATCTCTTTCAGAGGCTACCAACTTTTCCACGTTTCACTAAATAAAGACTTTAGCCCAGCAACGCACCTAAGCACGTGCTTAACTAAATTGCTTTATGTCACTTGCGTATAATTAAGCATGTGCTTAAGTGCTCTGCTGGATTGAAGCCAAAATCTGCATAAGCTCTATTGGGTAAAATTTACCAGCTTCGTCGGGCTTAGCTTTGTGAGTCATTCAATCAGCAGCAGCCCAAAGCTTTTTGCTACAAGCTTAGTTATTCCCAGGTTGTCCTACAGGATCACCCTGTCTCTGTGACAAGGCTTATGCCCTTCCTTCAGGTCCTGTTAGAAGTAAGAGGCATCTGCCTAGTGAGTCAGCTTTATGTAGGTTTTCTATCTCCTTTAAGGAGATGTGTTAATAAGGTTCTGCATCCTTATGCAGGTCACAGATTGTGCCACCCAGTTACGGTGTAAGAAATTGCATTAAGAAGAAAATACTGACAACACAAAGGTCCAGTTTGAAGGTTTGCCCTGACTTTGTGCAGTACATAAATGCCAAAATAATTGTGTTGAGTGCTGAATCTGTATGAACAGAGGAAGGAGTTAATAAAATGTGGTTACATTTCATGCAGTTATCTATAATTTCACATAAATACAAGAAGTGTCATTTACGTGCTTGTTGAACAAAATGGGAAACTTTTTAACTTCTAAAAATAGAGTTTTTAGAAACTGTGGGAAGATGTACATTTATGCAGCTTTGATTATTATTTTTTTTCCCTTCAAAGACAATTAATTTGGTGACTCTATTCTACCTGTCAAAAAAAAATCTTTTGAATTTCATTAAGTCTTGAGTCAGGAATCTAAGCACTAAAACCTTCTTTCAAAATACACAGAGGAATTAAAGCTTTCTGCAGGGTGAGCATAACTCTTTCTCCAAGGACACATCAATTGGAACCTGCTTTTCAAAGAAATTTGTTTGGCAATTAGCAGTGTAATATGAAGAAGAAAGACTGTCTTGTATTAGCGCAGAGAAGCAAGACTCAGCATATTTGGGCTCTGTTCATTATTTTACCATTCTTCTGTGACATTAATCAAGACATGCTCCCCATTTTCAAATACCAGTTTTGGTTAAGGTGGAGCTTTCTGTTGTGGGTTTAAAAGGAACTGAGCCTGTACAAACTGTCAAGTTCAGTGAGAATCTGACAGCGCTTTGTTCAGTGGAAGTGTGTGTGTCCCCCTCAAGAGACAGGAGTAGTCAAGGGACACATCAGCCCTTGGACCTTTGCCTCTTTGCCACCCAGATTTTCAAATTATATTTCCACAGCAGGTCACCCAGCTGTGGCACTGATGTTGTTTGCAGTGATGCTTATGACACACATTTAATACTGTGGTGTTTACTTATTAATATTACTGTTCTGACCAAACAGAAAAGGAACATATAAAGCCAGTAGCTTGAAAAGCTTAAAGGACCACTTGCATTCTTCTTTTTTTAAATTACGCCATTCTGTGCATAGCAGACAAACTCTGCATTTCCATAGGGAAATTTTTTTCAGTCTGTAATACTGCCTTCACTCTCCCTTCAGAATTTCAGAATTTGCCCACCCATGAGAAACCCTCTAAAAGGCAAAGTGTGTGCAGCGTGGAGTGAAGTACGTTTTGGTTTCCTTTTTTAAGTAGGGATGAATAATGGAAAGTAAAAGGTACTTCTCTTTCGTCCAGCCCCCCCACCCCCTTTTTTTTTTCCCTTCTATTTTCTGTGTAATCTAGAAACCAAGAAAAATAGGAAGCACAAGTAGGCTATATATTTAAAAGAGTGGCTTTAGGGACTTGTTGGAAAATGTGTTTTAAAAGGTCTTAAACAGGAAGTGACTTCAGAAGTAACTGTAGGACAGGCAGAAGAGTCTCATTTTTCCTCCTGCAGGACAGAATGAAGGATTTCATTCAGAAATTTATGCATCAAGTCAGTAACCTCTAGTGAAGCAGCAGCTGGTCTAGAAAGATCCAGTCTCAGAATTTGAGAAAGAAGCCCACCAGTTAGGCAGGTTTTTTAAATGGCCACTTAGCCTAACTCGCAGTTTTAGATTCGTATTTTTCTGAATATATCTAGCTTCTCATTATTAGTTTCGGCTAATGGGTATCAGAATTTTTAACTCTTGTTTTCCAGATCTTGTTTTGTCCTTCTAATTCTTTTTATATCCCTTTCCCCTTTTCTAAAAAGTACTTTTTTTTTAATATCGTGGGCCTGTTGCTCTATCAGTAATTTAGATCTCACTGACAAGTAAATCAACAAACATCAAATGCAGCTTTTTGCCTTGAGATTCCATATATCCACATAGCCTTTGGGATGATGTACAAAATCTAGTGATGTGGCTTTTCCTACTTACTCTGCCTGGGGTGAAGTTTCCTTGTTGCTTTTCTGCCCTTCCTCAAGTAAAACAAGGATACAATGTTCCCATCTTTCCCCCTTCTTGCAGGTGTTGCAACTCACAGCAAATAGTCTAATCCCTTCAAACACACAAAATTGCCTTTTCTTGAGTGGGGGAAAAAAAAAAAAATTAAAAAATCAGTTGAACTATTTCTGTTTGTAGGTGGTTACAAGATCAGGCCAAAGGAAATGTGAAAAGCAATCGGCATGGCAATATATTTTTACGAGTACTTCATAACCACTTTTCTGGAAAGAAAAATATTTTGGATTATCTGTGTTCATGTCAGTAGCTTATATATGGAGAACACTGCCTGAAAAATGCTTATGTTCTCAAGCACAATGTATATATATATATTTGCAAGACAGAAAGTTGAAAGTAAGTGCAAGAGAAAGCGCTAAAAGGTGCTGAGGTGTGGAAATACACAATTCATCTTCCCAGCACTAAGCCAGCCTTTTCTGTGCTTCTAGAATTATCAAACAATTGAAGTTAATTACTTTGGTGCAGGACGAGATTAACTTGACTTTCAGAGATAATAGATGTGTTCTCTCCCACCTACTTGAGTTATTCTTTTAATGTGAAAGTTAGTTTAAGTTTTAGCGTCTCTGTCTCACCAGTCGAGCAGTCTACACACTGACCTGACCTGCAGTTTTGCCTGATAAACCTTTGACAAACTGCATAAATAAACAGGAATCATTATTAGGACTAGACCGAGGATGGAGAGCAAGAAGTAAATGTCATCTAGGTTATTGTATGTGGCTCGTCACCACCAAAGGGAAGATAAACACTACTTAGTCCTCCTTGCAGATTTATGCCTCGTTCCCTGTTTGGCAGCATTTGGGCACGCGTCACAAGTTCAAAAATGCAAATAACCCATTGAATTAAGTGGAGCTATCAGATGCTGAATTTCAAAGAAAACTAAATGCTACCTTAAATTTCTTTCTCCCCTCCTTCCTTGGATAACTAAAGTCACTATAACCCTTGTTAATACTAGTATGTGCCAGTGATGCAATGCAATGATGCTTCAGAAATGCCTAGATGAATGCCTGTCATGCCAACATTGGTTACAATCAGGGAACACTTCCTACTGTAAGCCAGAGAGCCTCTCTCCATCCATTTCTTCAGTTCAGGTATTTCACCAGCACTGTAACTAGCACAAATATTCAATGCAGAGAATTAAATGAGTCTTATTTTCTGAGCAAACACTCACATTGTAAATTGCTGCTCTCCATTCCAGCATCCCTGATTGAATTTGTTTTAATTAATTTTTTCTTGTAGCAGGCTTTTTAATTCACAATCCCACATAATCCAAACTCAATTGAGTCTGCATTGCCCCATATTGCTTGCAGATCAGGAATAATCAATCATAATGCTACCAGTCACATCGTTGTACCATATGCTTGTCCTGACATAAACTACTGCAGAGAAATGTGATCATGCGGTATGTGTCTGTGGTGGTTTTGCCCCAGCTGGGGGGCCAAACGCCCACCAGAGCCACTCTATCACTCCCCCTCTTAAAAGGGCAGGGGAGAAGGGAAAAAAAAATATAACAAAGGCTGCTTATAGAATAGAAGCAATTTTAATAATAATAATAAAGCAAAGGGCAACAGACCACGCGGAAGCAAGAGCAGAGAGAGATATTAATCTCTACTTCCCATCAGATGGACGATGTTCTGGTCTTGGAAACAGGGCTCTCTATGCTTGATGGTTACTCTTGGAGGACCAACGCTATAGATGAATCTTCCCCAAACTTCCTCCTATTACCTCCCTCTTATATCTGAGCTGACATCATATGGTATGGAATATCCCTTTGGCCAGTCTGGATCCTCCTAGCATCTTGGGGCGGGGAGATGTTGGGAAAAAAAAAAAACAAACCAAAACAAAACCCCCAGCCTGGGTGCTCAGCCCAGCAGTAGTCACAACACTGCTGCATATCAAGGCTTAGCTGCAGCACCACAAAACACACCATAACCCCAGTTCAACCCAGTTCTAACCTACTACAGTGTCAAAAGACCTCTGTGACTGATGCTTGTGAGGAAAAATGATGGACAATACTAGTCAGAAGGAGAGGGTGCATGCAAGTCACCTGGTTCTTATTCTGTTCCCAAATCTGTTCAGAGTAGAACACTGTTCTACCCTAGCTCTGGTGAAGTCTTGTGTCAGATTGGTTTCTAATGCCACAAGCATACCTGAATTGACCCCTTTCATTTTACAGTAATACAGCAGGTTGAAGTGCTTTAAAACTTTGAGCTGAAGACATCACCAAAATCCCAGAGAAAAAGTAATGGTTTGATAAGAGATACACCTGCCTAGAGGAAAAAAAAAAAAAAAAAGTAAAAGGTAAAAATAAATATATCAAGTCAGTGCCAGTCAAGATAGTTTCATGTAGACACAAGACATCCAGATTTCTGTAATAGTTGACTTGGTTCCACATGGCATTCCAATAAAATTAGCATTAGAAATCTCCAGATTAAAAGAAAAGAGGATGTTTAATGTCCCATGCTGAGATGCCTAATAGGCAGAAAAAGTAACAAAAATTACGATAATGTAGTATTCTGCCTAACATAAATTGTCAAATGACACAATGAGGCAGAAGTTTAGAGAACCAGCTTCTCTGCCTTAAAACACAAGTTGTAAGGAGATCAGAAAACCATCTACTCTTAACTTAGATTGGCTGTCTACGTAAGACATTTAGGTTGAATTAACTGCAGATGGGAAAGTAAGAGGGCCTCAAACCCCAGCATGAACATTTTAGGATTAAGCTTTTCAGGAATGAGTGTAAAGGAAGCTGGGGATATTTTATCTGTAAAAGAGAGAGCATCCACACAAGGATTTGGTGGGCTTTAACTAATGCAATTTAATGTCACACCTTTACTTCATTTATCTTAATCTTTCCCAAGTGCCTCACTGCGGCTGAGTTCTTTAGTTCGAAGTATTACAGTGGATCTAATTTGAAAGATAGCATTAGCTGAACCATTAGCTAAAGGCTTGTCCATATGGGGGAGGTTACTCGGTGCAGAGCAAACGACTACTTCATATCTACTTTGTGTCAACACTCCTAGTTTATGTTCAAGTGTCGTAGGCTGCATCACAGCACCTAACACGCGCTGAGAGTTCGTGCAAAGCAACTGCTGCATTTTGAATTCATATTCACACCTTCACAAGGCTGACATTTACCCGATTAAAAGTGAGACTCAAAGATTCAAAGAGCAAGTAAGATACCAGACTGTGGCATAGTGATAATGAATGGGAGATTGATACTTATTAACTAAAAGTTCAAAGTTAAAACAGGAAAGCTAAGGGAAAAAAAAGTAAGGTAAGCCTTTTGGGCATGAAATGCCTGTGCCATGCCAACCTCATGAAGTTCAACAAGGTCCTACAACTGGGTCAGGGCAATCCCAAGCACAAATAAAATCTGGGTGAGGAGTGGCTTGAGAACAGTCTCAAGGAGAAGGGCTTGGGGATGTCAGTTGATGAGAAAATGAACATGAGCTTGCAATGTGTGCTTGCAGCTCTGTTGGCTTAACCATATCCTGGGCTGTATCAAAAGAAGTGTGACCAGCAGGACAGGTAGGTCATTCTCCCCCTTGATTCTGCTCTCATGAGACCCCACCCAGAGTACTGTGTCCAGTATTGGTGCCCCCTGCATAAGAAGAACATCGAACTGTTGCAGCAGGTCCAGAGGATGGCCATGGAGATGATCAGAGGGCTGGAGACACTCCTTTATGGGGGGAGAGGCTATGAGATTTGGGGCTGTTCAGACTAGAGAAGAGAAGGCTCCAGTGAGTACCTGAAGGGAGTCTACAAGGCAGCTGGGGAGGGACTTCTTACTAGAGCTGGTAGTGGCAGAATGAGAGGGAATGGATTGAAGCATGAGTAAGATTTAGAGTGGATATTAGTAAGAAACTCTTCACAGCAAGGGTGGTGACACACAGGTTTCCGAGGGAGGCCGTGGATGCCCCCCTCCCTGGAGGTGTTCAAGGCCAGGTTGAATAAGGCCTCAAGCAACCTGGTCTAGTGGAAGGTGTCCCTGCCCATGGCAAGGATGCTGGAACTAAATGATCTTTAAGGTGCCTTCCAACCTAAACCAGTCTATGATGCTATGATGATGTGAATACTGATGAAAACAATGAAGGCCAAGAGGATATACATTCCCAGGGTGATGAGGATCAAGCCATCATGCTAAGTACTACGTTTCTATGCACTATTTCAGCCAACAGGAAAGCCATCAGAATACAGAAATCTGAAGCTGAAAGCTAGTAAAAAAGGAAGATATGCTAGCAAACTTCAGTTGGCATTGAAGCAAGGGGAAATTATAAGGGCACAAACGGACCTTGAAGACCAAATGGGTAAAGATTCTTGAAGAGAACAAAACAACAACAAAAAAGTAACACAAAAGGCTGGAATTGGAACTTTAGAAGTTGATTGCTCAAGACAGCAAAAAATAAAGGGTTTAGGGGTTTGCAGTCTTATAATAAAAACATGATAGAGTTGTCCTCCTTTTGCTGGTCTCCTCTGGTAGTGCTCTTAAAAATTGCATCAGAATAATAAGGAAGTGTTGGAAGCAGACACACTATTAACCATTGTCCACATCACAAAGAGCATATCCATGACTGTCAAAAGCTGAAACAACTTGGGTTGCCACCAAAACTGTGCAGCCACTCATCTTTACCTGCAAATCAGTCAGAACAGTCTTTCCAAAACGTTGGAAAGATCAGGTTATGGCAAGTAAGGTTTGGCAAAATAAAATTTCACTAATCTCTATGAATTATTGCTTGTATCAGAAAGGTAAGGACTAAGGAAAACCATAGATTTACTCTATCTTCCCAAATATATCTGACAGAGCTACAATGACAGAATTAGTCAGGAAGACAAAACAGAGAGGAGGGTTAGGTATTCACTTCTCATTCAGTCATCTGGTCCACAGCAAATGGACCTGGAGGTTCTGGTCAACAAGAAATTCAATATGAGCAAGCAGTGTGCCCAGGTGACAAAGAAAGACAATGGCATCCTGGCTTGTATTAGAAATGCTGTATCCAGCAGAAGTAGGAAGGTCATTGTCCACTGGTACTTGGCTCTGGTGAGTCTTGTGTTCAGTTTTGGGCATGTCAATACAAGAGGAATGTGGAGGTGTGGGAGGGCAACAAAGCTGGTAAAGGGCCTGGAGAACAGATCACATGAGAAGTGACTGAAGGAGCTGGGGATGTTTACTTTGAAGAAGAGGAAGCTGACAAGAGACCTCATGTCTGTCTACAGCTACCTGAAAGGACATTGTGAAGAGGTTTGCACTGGTCTCTTCTCACCGTAATTAGTGTTAGAACAAGAGGGAATGGCCTCAAGCTGCAACTGGGTAGGTTTAGACTGGACATTAGGAAACATTTTTTTCCCAGCAAGAGTGGTCAGGCATTGGAATGGGCTGCCCAGGGACATGTTTAAAAGTTGTTTGGATGTGGTACTTGGGAATATGGTTTAGGGTGCACCTTGTGAAGTAGAGTTATCGGTGGGACTTGGTGATCCTGAAGGTCTTTTCCAACCTGAATGTTTCTGTGATTCTGTGAAAGGCCTCAGCCTTCCATCCTGAAGCCATTCCACATTGTTTATTACAGTTCAGAGTGGGAAAAGATGAATGCTAGACTGGGATACGACACCTATAATTAGAAAACATAGGTATGCATTTTCTGACTTAACCAGAGGGACTAAAGGAAACTCCAGAGACCTTCAAAAAAGCTAGATTAAAGGGCAATGTAATGGCCAAGGAAGTTTGTTGTATCTGCATGAAGTTATGTGTCTAGGAGAAAAGATAATCTGCTAAGATGCCTTACAAATGAAAAATGGCTAAGGTACAGCCTCAGGTGGGGGCTTCTTGACAGAGAAAAGCAATAAGGTGAAGCTGTTGATAAGTAATTTTCTCAGGTGCCTTTCTGAAAATGCGAAGTGAACTGGATGAAATTTCTGTAAGGCAAATGCTAGCTAATTAAGCTCTCCTTGAAAGCAGTTACAGCTGCTTTCAACATACAAGTATGCAATGAACGCAATTGCTTAGGACTTGTACCAGGCTATTCAGTGCTTCAGCCAGATGATGAAAACTGCTAAATTTTCAGATTTCACCAAGCTGGAGACATCTGCAAGAATGGCTTGGGGCCAGATCCAGCCTCCTCTTGAAAGTCTAGGGGTAAGCTGGAGAAGGCTGAGCTCAGCTCCTTAAGGTCAGAGGAAAGGACCTGTTCATCAGAGCCACTGGACAGCAATATTTCAGATTGTTTAGTAGGGCAGTGTGGTTGTTCAGGAGCTGGACATAAACCAATGAACACACCATGTTGTTGTGTAACAAACTGGCTTATACTTTGTAAGACCCAAAGAAATCATTTCCATTCAGTCTACACAAGACTGTTATGATTTCAGCTAGAAGCATTATGCCTGTTTTGGAGCACAAAGCTCAGGAAAGACATGGCCCAATGGGAAAGGACAGGACCAATGGCAAGAGATCTAGAAAGCATGACCAACAAAGGCCTCCGTGAACTACACTTGTTCCCAAGGAGAATGCTAAATGTGAAACATGATGAGCGTCTTCAAATATGTAAGAGGCCATTGCACAGACGAGTGGAAAAAGCTGTTTTCCCTTCCCATGGGAGGTATATGAGATGTAAATTGCAGCAAGGAAGCTTTAGGTTAGGTATTTTTCTGTCCTTCTAGTAGCACAGGTATACTGGGATAGCCTAGAGGGCAGTTGAGTCACCATAGGTCTTTAGGAACAGACTGGGCATATTTACAAGAGATGCTTTAGGAAGTAACTTAGATCATTGCCTTTGCCCCCGTGTGCCACCCAGCCTTGTTTTCTGTTTTGTAGTAGAAAGCTCAACAACTCCATCCTTTCAATGTGTAGATAAAATAAGCAAGTGGATAGATCAAGTCGAAAAACAATAAGAAGATAGAATATCTTGCCATAGATCTGTGGTATAACCTCAAGCAGACTGCTGTGGTGCAGCCATCTCCAGCCATCTCAAAGAGACTAAGAACTTCAGAGAATGCAAAGAAGAGCAACAAGTAGGATCAAGGGCATGGCAATTCACAAGAGATTGAAAAGATTTGGATTATTATCTTCAGAGAAGAACAAGGGAGACAGAATGAAAGTAAATGAAGTAATGTCTGGTATAGACTGATCAGGAACTTCTCTCTGTCTCATACTGTAGAATAAAGGGATCTTCTCTGAATTATCAAACTAAAGGAAGAATATGTAAAGTAGGCAAAGAACACAGTCTCAAGTTGTGCCAGGGGAGGTACAGGCTGGATATTAGGAAGAAGTTCTTCACAGAGAGAGAGATTTGCCACTGGAATGGGCTGCCCAGGGAGGTGGAGGAGTCACCATCCCTGGAGATGTTCAGGAAAGACTGGATGGAGCACTTAGTGCCATTGGTTAGGGCTGGGTGATAGGTTGGACTGGATGATCTTGGAGGTCTCCTCCAACCTGGCTTATTCTATTCTATTCTATTCTATTCTATTCTATTCTATTCTATTCTATTCTATTCTATTCTATTCTATTCTATTCTATTCTATTCTATTCTATTCTAAAATAATTTAAACACAAATAGATTTAAATAAAAACAAACAACCATACTAAAGGAAGTACACAATGAGAGATTAAAATGGAGAACTTCTTTGCTGTGGTACAACCTACAAGTTATTGATGCTACAACCAAAAGGATTCTGCAAGGTTACCAACATAGGTACACAAGACAGCTTAATGTCTGTGCAAAGAAGTCTGTGCCAGCTTGCCTGACATCAGTCAGCCCTCTGCTGTCCCACATGGGCCCTGTACAGCTGTGCTCCATCATTCTGGCACTGTTCCTTAGCAAAACAACAGGAATCACTGAAGGAAGGGTGCATGGCTGCCTGCCACCAGCTCCATGCTCCTGACAGATTGAGGACTACAGCAAGAGCCACCAAAGCCTGTGTGGCTGGCAGCCCCCTAAACCACAGGGAAGCTGCCTCACAAACCCAGCTAGCTGTTCAGTCACAGATCAGGCACGCCATGGGGAGAAGCTGCCAAAATGCTTCAGAAATTGCTCTCTTAAAAGGGGAGCAAAAAAGCAGTGCTTTGTGTTTTTGGGACACCACTCATTCCAGTAAGCTGGGAACTGACTGGTGGTACTTGTGCATTGCTGAAATAACAGAGGACAGGTCTGATCCCAGCACTTTTTGTCTTAGATGGATAATGTGTCCTGTTCCAAAACCACTGCTTTGCCCCAAAACAGTGAGTTGGACAGACTTTGTAAGATCATGGCCTTGTTATCATCCTAAGAAAAGTGAGTGTGTGTGTGTATCAAGGAGGTGTATCTGGCTGTTTCTGTGTGTCTGGTTTAGCCAATAATGAACAAACAATGACAAAGGATCTCCAACCCGGATAACGGCATTGACGGTATCTGTAAGCAGGAGGGCAAAGGTCTCCATTGCAAAGCCTTACCCAAAGCTAACTTAACAAACCTACTTGTTGCTGAGTAACCCCAACCATTACATTTCTAATTGTTCATACATTTCAAGCTAGTGCCTATGAAGAGCCAAGCTTAAAGGAGGATCAGTGTAAGGACACATCTCAGGGACATAACAGAAATTTTGCTTAGGGGTCTGTTTACAGCACAAAATAAACACCAAGGGACCAGCTTCTGAGAAGGAGCAGGGTGCTGCAGGTGGGCGTTAAGAAGGATGTGATCTTTGTAATGCAGTGTTTTACATGAGGAGAGAAGTTTCTCCTCAGCCTCTCTCCAAGGGTCCATTTACATATCCACTTTGATAAGGAAGGGGTGCTGCTGGTGATATGGTCTCTCCACAGATGACCTCACTGGTGGCAACAGCTGTTTTTTAACATTAGAGCTAGTGATTTAGCAACACCAGACTATTTTCAGCTAACAATACTGATGCAGTTTCTTACTTGTACATGATTCCCAAGCATCTTGAAGGAAGAGCATGACCTTTCCTGGTCTTCTAGAGTGTCACACTTGGCATAGCATTTATGAAGTCCCTTTCACACTAACAGAAGCGTCTAGAAGGTTTCAGTGAGGAATAAGGAGAACCAACTGCGTTCTTCAGCTGAGACCCTGAAGGGCACTAGACCCTCATGTTTCACACCCAGGCAGATTCAGAAAGCCTGGGAAGCCATTCAGCAGGCTGGCCTGTATAATGCCAGCTCAGAAAGCTTCCAGGGTAGCAATTATTGCCTGCATGGAAAATCTGAGAGTTTGGCCGAGCCTTAGGGACAACATACAATGAAAGTGGTCAGAAGAGCATCAGAACAGTTTGCCTGTGAGCTGGGGATATCCCAGACAATAAAGGCTGCTTGGTAAGTGCTGCTTTCCATCTGCAAAGCAGATGAGAGTTCGATGCTGAGGATAATTTAAAAGTCAAATAAATTATTTAAAATGGCTTGCAATAAATAAAAGCATGCTTCATTGTGAACTGCTCTTCTTTGCTGGCTAGATGGTTGCACACCAAGCCAGCGAACCAGATGAAGAAAAAGCAGATCTTGGGTTGAAGGAGAGACTCTTGACCAGCCTCAGAGGAGCTGCAGTAAATATTAAAAGATCCCATCAGTGCTTCAAAGAGTAGGTGGAAAAGGAGCTGGTGAGAGAATGAAAACACATAACTGGAGAGGACAAATGGTGACAGCAGACAGAGGTAATGCACTGGATTTTTTTTTTTTCTGGATCAAAGCTGTGGGGAAAAGCATTGTCCCAAGACAAGAGGCAGCTTTTCCATCCTGCAAGCCCCTCCAGTGACCTGGCAAGTGTTGCAGAGCTGCTGGCCATTGTGCAGTTGGTCCTAACTGGCAGACAAAGTTAACCCTCAGTTTTCTGAAGTCAGAGGAGTGGAGGAAATAGACCCTGATAAAATATCTGGTCGACAACCTTGCCAAAATCACAAAAATAAATAAATAGCCGCAGGGAGATTCCAGCTCACTCGCTGGATATGAAAAGGGCAAATTCAGCAAGGTGACCCAACATCTATATATCTCCAGGGGGAGATTTATTATTTCAAAAGGAATCAACATATTATGAAAGAGTCCTTATCAACACCAGTTAATGCAGGCTGACAGACTGAAATCAATGCCAGCTATTGGAATATGAAGGCACGATAAAAAGCTACTACTTCCTTTGAAAAAAAATATTTATATTTAGATGTAGATCAAGGATACTTTCATTTTGGCAGCTTGGCCATTTTTTGATCAGCTCACTTAGCATATTTAATTAAAGATATGATAGTCAATCTCACTCCTAATTGCATGCAAAGTGGCAATATTTTGCAGCTTGGTTCCTGCTTAGGAAGTGTGTCCGTTTGTAGTGCAGCCCACTTATGTGCTAAAATGGCTGCTTTTTTTCCCCACAGCTTACAGGAGAAGTTTACAAAGCTGGAGCTGTCAAAAAATAAACCATCCTGTGCTAGAGCTGTGCATACTAATGAGTAGTCTAAATGCTGGTGAATTTTTCCTGTAGAAATCAGTAAGTCAGTGTCCTTTAAAAGGAAGAAAACCAGGTCTCGTTTAGTATCAGATGAAATCATCTGGGAGAGATGGTGAAAAAAATCCAAAACAACAAACCCAACATAAAGCAAGTTCAAAACATCTTTTTTTTTTTTTTTTTTTTTTTTTTTTTNTAAGTAGAAAGTAGTATCAAACTAAGTTGTGTTGGTAATATGAAAGCGACCTGAATCACAAATAACAAAAAGAACTAGAAGAGTAGGGTGTAGCAGAGGGTGAGACAACATTAAAACACTAAATGAAAAAAAAAAATAAAAATCAAACAGGCTGGGTCAAAACAGAGAGATGACATCGCTGCGTCTTCACCACAGAAACACCAATCATAAGCAAATAAAATGGTTAATTTTGCAGCTTCAAAGTCTAGTCTAGTCAAAGATCATTTTCACAATAATTTGGAGCTATTGGAACATATCCTTTGAAGCTAAAATAGAAAAAGGCAGAGGTACTCCAGTTGACCTTGCAGGAGCAGCGTGCTGGAGCCAATGGCAAACCCCAACCGCTCACAGATACGTCGGATCGAAATTCCTGCAAGGCAGCAGCTCAGGGTGTACAGCCCCTCTGAAACAACAGCACAGAGCCAAACAACCACAGATGCTGCTCACTATTGGAAATCATTAACGGTCTCAACTTACCAAATCTTTTAATACATCTCAGTCATTCCTTACCAGTTGGTACTGTGGTGCCAACTAAGAGGCCCTGTTGGAACTGAAGACCTGCCTGTGCTGGATGCAGCTGCCAAAAGAAGGAGATGTCCATTCATCCTCAAGTCCTCTTATTATGTGTAAAGACACAAACATCAACACAAAATATGCTGTTCTCTGTCTCCTGTTGCTGAATTTGCACATCCCCTTACCATTCCCTGCAAAATGTCTATTTTCTGGTAACTACAACTGAATTAACAAAGGAAGGAATTTTAATCACTCACCACCACAGCTAGGGAACCTGGGGAGGTGAGAGGGAGAGCAAGGAGCTGCTGTGATCCTCCCCCATAATGTGCGTGATGCCAACCAGCAGCTGCTGGCCAAAGCTCCACCTTGCACGGTCAGGCTGTCCCTTTGTACTTGCATAGTTTCTAGTGAGGGTCATGGCTTTGGTATCCAGAAAAAAAACAAAAACCAAACTGCACAGTAGAAGCTTTTCCAGACCTGTAGTAAAGCCCACAGCACCAAAACAGCAGCAATACAGAGCACACACCTGAAGGAATTAGCACATTTCTGCGATTTGTTTTAGGTGAATCATTTCCTTTTCCTCTCAGTAGATCTTAAGTTGAAAGTAGTGTGAAAAGTACAACTCAATCACCCTCTAGAAAAATTAGATACCGGCCATTAAACATCGCACTTCATTTAATTGCCATCGCATTGTGAGTAAGAGCAGTCATGTTGGCACAAATTGCAGTTTAATTGTTCACAAAATACTTAAACTACACAACGTGCCCCCATTTGATCCTAGAGCCACTGATGCAGCAGCCAAGCCTTGAAACACGTTCACAAGGCCCGTTTGAGGAGCAGAACCCTTGGAGCCAGCTTTAAAACACCATAGGGCCAGATATCCCTCGCACAATACTGACTGCACCCTGCCCAGGTCCTGCATCCTTGCATATTGTGTCATCCCCCCACTTACAGGTCAGCAGCAGTCCCACTAGATGAGAACTGGTCCCCTGCAAGGCATCACTTCCCTGGAGCACCCACACAGATGGGAACTCCCTTGTGCAGATGGCCATGGGTGCTGCCTGTGCCCAGCCTCTCTGCCAGCATCTTCAAATCCTTAAATCGCTCTTTAAACTGCTTCCTCCTGCAGGGATATTTCAGGCCTGTCAGAAGCCAACAGCAACCCAATTTATTTCCTAGGAAAGTTTTTCTGATCTGGGAAAGGAGGGCTAAGATACTTCCCACTGTCTCGCCGCTAAGCACATCAACTTAGAGATGGATTTTATTCTAGGCCTCTTATAAGATTCCCTGGCTTTGCAGTCATCAAAGAATACAAACAACCAGGGTACAGCAAATGTGGCAGCAGGGGTGCAGGTCCAGGCCAGCTGCAGCACCCCCCTTTATGGTACAATGCAAAGCATTTCTAAAGGTGAGCAGGAAGGGGAGGTTGCAACCAGGTGCTGTACCTGGAGGAGCAAAGCACAGATGATATTTCAGAGAACAAGAGGCAGTAAGAAAAACAGAGGAATCAAGGGAGAGCAAAGTAGGGGTCCTCTTGCAGGCACCCTTTTGGAGATGTCCTAACTTTATCAAGCAGCTGCCTTCCAGCCCCAGCTGGGCACAGCACTCTCCCAGCCAGGAATGGTGACAGTTTCCAAGCAGCTCAGGAGATATGGATTAAGCAGTGGGAGAACAATATAAATATTTATTTATGTATACAAAGTGTCTATCACCATATCAATAAACTTTCATTCTGAGGCAGAGGTAAGAGAGAGTGGAGAAGAAAAAGCCCTTGGGGCCATGGTTATGCTGGACCACAGTCACAGGAAAGGAGGTTCCCATGGCAGCTGGTGTCTTTTCAAATCACTCACACACTTATCCTTGGAATTACCATATCTGCTGCTGCAGAGCACTGGTCAAACTGCTGGTGGGAGCAGGGATGAAGAAGTTACAAGTGGCTGCCATCTTCAGCAAGGCAGCCGGAGAGCATAGCATTCCACATGGGGGACAAAATGCAGGTGATCTCAGCCCACAAAAACCCTTACCAGCAACTCACAGGCTTCACTGCAGAACCTAAAGCAGGACTCATTCCACAGCACAATTTCCCCTCCAGATTTATAGGGTCAGGTGCCAGACACTAAGTTGGTATGAAAGGCAAGTTTAGAGGACCAGAGGATGAAAAAAGAACTTGCCTTCAGCTTCCTTCCTAAAGTGAGGAGTCTGCAGTGGTGGTGGTACTGGGTGGTTCATCTCTTCCTCCATCTCTCTCTTCCTCCTCTTCCTTCACTTCTTCCTTCTCCCACAACTCCTACAGCCACCCAGCAGGGCCAGGCAGGTTTGCACCTCCTTGGCCCCAAGGGATGCTCCAGTGCATTCCCTATGGAAAGGTGCCCAAGGAGAAGTTGCCCCAGCCTTTGGGAACAGTGCTTACCCTGTAAAGGACACTCCCCAAGGGACAAAAAGCTGGATAAAGTCAGTTTTGTTCACAGTCCAGTGAGACACAGATCTGAGCCCCTCTTAAAACAGTGTTTGAGGACTCTAGTAATCATAGAATCATAAAATCATAGAGTGGGTTTGATTGGAAGGGATTTTAAAGATCATCTAAGTTCTAAGGCCCTTGCTGTGAGCAAGGACATCTAATAGACTGAGTTGCTCAAGGCCTCATCTAACCTGACCTTTAACACTTCCAAGAAGTCCATAAGTCCCAGTTCATCTCTACTGACACCAACCTGCAACCATAAAATGCTCAGACATGATCACAAGACCATGGAGTGTCCCATGCAGGGAACAGGCAGAAGAGATACAGACCTGGGTGCATGTTAGCTCCATGGGCAGCACAGCTGCTATCATTACCACTTGTCCCTGTCAGCCTTGCCCCTGAGCACAGAGACTCACAGAAACCTTTTCTGCAGCCTCTCCAGCATTTCATTATGTAAACTGCCAGCTCTATTCTTCCCCTGTGCTGTAGACACCCAAAGAGGATGGAGGTGGCTAACTACAACATCCTCATCTTTCTGCAGAGCTTTCTGATTCATTTGCTCCTTACCTGCATCTCAGCAGCCCAACCTAGTGACACATGACAAATCATTTGCATTGAGCTGACCCATAAGTCTGTTGCTAGATGAGCTCCTTCTGAATCTTAGGATTTATGGCCACATCCATACAACCAGTGCCAAGGCCAGGATGGCATGGACTAACCCACAGCTTAGCTTCTTTAGATGCACTTAAAAATGGCAGAAATAGTAAGGCTGAGGCAGAGCACGTCACAAGGAACAGGGAGATAAATTATCAAATAATTGGAGGGGGAAAAAAAGAGTAAAAGAACAGAAAATGAGGGCTTTACTGTAGCAGATATTATGCAAGAAGAGGAGGGGAAGAAGCATCTCCCACTAAGCTGGAAGAAGTCAGCACAGAAGAGAGCTGTAGGAGAGAGGAGCATTTTGAGTCGACGCTTTCTGCCCTGGGGTGTTTTGTTTGTTTTTTGTTAAACAGAAGGTACAAGTCTAGGCTCTGCTCCTCAAGTTCCTGTGAGAGATGGTCCCCAGCCAAACGGGAGATCCAAAAAACCTTTCAGAGCAGCTGGAACAAAGCTTTTCATCTGGAGCCATATACAACAGAAAGGCTCAAATCAGTCTCCTCCAAATGTTGAGAACGTTTGGATGGGGGTGGAAGTGTGATGGCCAAAACCTGCCTGTCTTTTGACAGGTTACCCATTAGGAAAGAAGTTATTCTCTCCTTTTAACTCTCTGGGCCCAGAAATGGAAACGGTTTCTCTCACAGACACTGTCCAGTAAGGAAAAACTTGAGCAGAAGGATTTTGTTTTCACGGTTGTGATGAAGACAGTGTATCAGCTTCCAGAGTAAGGCCAAAACCAGGGATGTATTAGATAGTCTTTTTTTTGGGGGGGGCGCATTTAGAAGACTTTTCAGATTACTTCAGCTTACTTTTTCAGATTATTTGGGATGGTGTGGGGGCATTATTTTACAGTTCTTTCACCAAAAAAACCCCAGTCTGCCTAGCAAGCATCACCTCCCTGCGAGTGCTAGTCTGGTTTTCAGAGGAAAGCTAACTGCCAGCAAAGAAGACCGAAGAAGAAGCACAGAAACAACCATTCACCTTGTGAAAAGCACACCTTGCATCTTTCTCCCTCTTCTTTTGGCATTGTTTAGTCTAGTCCGGGGTTTCTCCGCTGAAGCCTGCTGGCACAAAGGGCACCTGTTTGCACAAGGCGGGCAGGGTGGCTTCGCTCTGCGCTCTCCCTCCCGCGCCGTGCGGCGTTGTCGCCGAAGCTGGGCTAGGAGCGAACCTGCTGCGGGAGCAGCGTGGGTGTGTGCCGGTGGCATCCGTGAGCGCTCGTGCTAAAATAGTGGGACCCGAAAGAATCGGCAAGATACGCTTGCAAACACCTGGGAGACACAAGCAGCCACGTGGCGAGATTCCATGCGTGCAAGGACAGCTGGGGAGCAGCGGTGAGCAAACAGCACTGCGGGCGCGATGGGGCAAGCGAGCGAGCCGAGAGAGGCTGCATTGCAAAACCACCTCTGGGCTGCGGCTTCACCCTCCTGCCTTCGCACACATGCACGGAACCCCCAGCTGCACTCTGCTTGCACAAGATCCTCTGACCCGAGGAGCCAGGCAAGAAGGGCAGCCAGTGCTGCCTGCCAGTGCCCGGACCCCAGGAGTCAGCCCTGGGCCAGGCTGACAGGCAGTGCTGCCTTTTGGCTCTGGTGGGAGCAAACCAGCACAGGTATGAACAAGATTTATCTTTCCTGTTGGAACACATTCATCTGCAGATTAGCAGCTGTTCTGCACACACCGAGCCTAGATACCACCGTTTAACTCTTTGGTGCCAGCCTGCAGCCCTCCTGCTAGGCAAAACACTTAGACAGCAATGGCACCCAGCTCTCCAGACAGTGTCTGGTTCCTCTGGGAACAGTGCCCTCTGCTTCAAGCACATAAACACAGGTGCCAGAGGCACACTGACCTGGATTTAAAAAAACAAATTCTTTAAGTTTTGAGGCAGAGGGGGAGAAACCTGCATAAGACAAGAGTTTCCTTTCCTAGAGGAAAGAAAAGCAAGTGTTTCTGGACCAAATCCAAGAAGGCTCTGTAAAATTCCCAGTTTCCTTTTTTTTACAGACAAAAAAAGAGGCCAAAATCTTCAAAAGCAAACCCACAGCAACCCGCTACAGCTCCTGTTCCATATTTAGAGCCAGCTACATCTGAAATCTAATTATCCCTCTGCAACTCCCTGTGCAGTCAAGGCAGACACAGAGGGATCTCCAGGGAGCAATTCCTTCAACCTGCCTTAAACACCTACCCTGTGAGATGTGACCGACTCCCTCACACACCCAGCACCTAGAGATTCCCCCCCAAAAAGGACTCCAGATCTCCTCTTCTGTGACATGTGTCAGACTGCATCGTCGCACTTGGCAGAGCAGCTTGTCCTCCCAAAGATAGCCTCTGCAAGCACCCAGAGGTGAAAGAACATCTCCAGCACGTGGCGACCCTTTAAGCAGTGCTAAAATCAAGCAGCGAGAGGAGGCAATTTCACACTTTGTGCTTTATATTCCTTTCTTCCCCTAGATCATGGCAATCTAATAGCCCAAGTTCCCATACAGCCATAGAGCAGTTTGCTTTCCCATTCACTGGACCCAGAAATGACCCTTGTCCAGGGACAGATCCTGAGACAAACAGGATGTGACTTACTCTCATGGCCAGCCAGAGAAGCAAACCTCTTCCCCACTGCAGTGCTTCACCTTCAACCTGCAGCAGAAGGGCTCCTAGGAAGTGAACACCAGCCACTGTGCTGCAGAAAAATACTGGTGGTTTGGAAGACAAATGCTGACGCAGCCATTGGAGAACTCTTGGACAACCAAGGTGGAGAGGGACTGGCCACTCATTCTGAAAGGAAGAAAGAGCCAAAAAACATCTGCTAGGGAGATGGTCCATAGCAAGGTCAAGCAGGGGCTCTGCAGTTTTAAAATGCAAAACGAAAGGACAAAGCACTGTTGGCTGGAGGCAGAAGAGGAAAGGGCATGAAGACAACAGGTGAATACGGCTGCTGGATCCTACCTGAAAGACAATCCATGCTCTTCAGTCACTGCAGCACCCCTACCCCCTGCCCCATTTCTTTCTGGATACAGAACAAGGTCCTTCAAGAGATGCAGTTCCTGCCTCTCTAGAGCAAATAAATAAAATGTAATTAAGCCTATATTTCCAGGGAAGGGTAGATGTGGAACCACCTGTGAAGAAGCAGTGCTATCCACACCAGTGTACATCCCAGGAGACTGGGCACGTTGGTGAGCACTTTAGAGAACTCTGTACAAGACAAAGCTGCAAATATCTTTGCAACATTTCTTGAGTTCCTTCCCATCCTTAATCAATGGAAGAACAGAAAGAAATCAGAGATGCAGTGATGAAGTGAGAGATTAAGGTTTTTCTGGCCCATTCTTCCAGCATGAGGGGAAGCTACATACTGTGGCTCCCCACCATATCAGTAGAAGCCTTCCCAATTTCCTGAGCAGCAGGCTCAGGCAGGCTAAACAATTTGAAAGGGATTGAACTGGTGTGAAGGGGAGCAGCCACTGTGCCAGGACATTTAGAGAAAAGTCGATTAAGAAAATGGGCTGGTTGCCTGCACAGCAGTATCACAGAGTAGGTAGCACACAGAATCAACTGGTAGAACAGATTTGCAGACAAAATCCTGGCACAGTAGTGTTGCCTACGTGTGGTGGAAAGATTGATATACCAAGGCATTGACAGCAGTGGAAGGCAGAAAGGTAGGTGGCGAGAAAGGAAGGGAAGAGAAAGGGCACCCTCTGGCAAAGGCAGTAGGAATCATTGTTGAACCATAATCTGTGTCCACCCACTCAGGCAGCTCAGTCTGCCCAGTACATCAAATGTGCCTTCTCATGCCACACAGGCCACTATATTCCAGACTCTAACCTGAGGTGTCAACTCCTACCTCTGTTATTTGGGGCTAGGACACCAGCATCCCACATGTTGCCCCTTTTGATAGAAAAAGTAGCTCCTGAGCAGGACTGCCTCCTAACCACTGAAGGTTCATGTGAAAGTCAGCCCTGGAAGCCAAATTTATAAACAAACTCTTCTACCAGCTGAGCCTGTGTTTGCTCAGCCTTGCCTCAAACCTCCAGCTGGGTTTGCAGAGTTCTGTGGTTTCTTTCCTCATGCTTATGTCCAGCCCTGCTCCTATTTACAGCTAATTTCCCCTCTATATCTTTATCTACCTCCTTACAGTGGGATTTTGCAATGCAGAAGTTATCAGCTCCCAAAGACAGGCTTCTATAGCAGCTCATCACCCTCTGCTTGCATAAGACCAGATGAGCCCTGTGAGTACTCCAAATCAGGAATCTGCTGGGCTATAACCCTTCAGAGCATCTCTGTTAGACCCAGCTGCCTGATCACTGAAGATTTCCAGTATTTCAGTGGACAGAGGAATCGAGTGCACCCTCAGCAAGTTTGCAGATGACACCAAGCTGTGTGGCACAGTCGACTTGCTAGAGGGCAGGGATCCATCCTGAGGGACCTGGACAGGCTGGAGAGGTGGGCCCAGGCCAACCTCATGACATTCAACAAGGCCAAGTGTAAGGTCCTGCACCTGGGTTGGCACAATCCCAAGCACAAATTCAGGCTGGGTGGGGAATGGCTGAGAGCAGCCCTGAGGAAAAGGACCTGGGGGTCTGGGTTGATGAAAAGCTCAACATGAGCCTGCAGTGTGCACATGCAGCCCAGACAGCAACTGTGTTCTGGGCTGCACCAAAAGCAGCGTGGCCAGCAGGGCAAGGGAGGGTCCTGCACCTGGGTTGGCACAATCCCAAGCACAAATACAGGCTGGGTGGTGAGTGGCTGGAGAGCAACTCTGAGGAAAGGGACCTGGGGGTCTGGGTGGATGAGAAGCTCAACATGAGCCTGCAGTGTGCACA
>VWZI01007628.1:146015-257368 GCA_013396835.1 Psilopogon haemacephalus
AGCCCCCAGCACAAGAAGGACATGGAACTGCTGGAGAGAGTCCAGAGGAGGCCATGAAAATGATCAGAGGGCTGCAGCACCTCTGCTATGAGGACAGGATATGAGAAAAGACAGCCTGGAGAAGAGAAGGCTTTGAGGAGACTTTATAGTAGCCTTCCAGTATCTGAAGGGGGCCTACAGGAGGGCTGGGGAGGGACTATTCACAAGGTCTTGTAATGACAGGATGAGGGGGAATGGGTTTAAACCAGCAGAGGAAAGATTTAAACTGGATGTTAGGAAGGAGTTCTTGACAGTGAGGGTGGTGAGACACTGGAACAGGTTGCCCAGGGAGGTTGTGGATGCTCCCTCCCCGGAGGTGTTCAAGGCCAGGTTGGATGAAGCTTTGAGTGGCCTGATCTAGTGGAGGTGTCCCTGCCTATGGCAGGGGGTTGGAACTAGATGATCTTTGAGGTCACTTCCAACCTAAACCATTCCATGATTCTATGATTCTAAAAGCCACCTCAAGTATGATAAGAGAGTGTGGGAAGGGAGGAGAAACTTCACCAAATTTGAGTCCAAAATTCTCCAGGACCATCTGCTGAGGACTACCACCAAGGCATCTGTCCAACCACTCAGACCTTTGCTGGCAGTACAGCCCTGCTCTCCCCAGCTTAACATCTCCTCCAGCTCAGGAAGCTCCGCAGTGGCTATCAACATGAGAGACAAAAAGGAAATGTTTTCAGATTTAAAAGTAACATGAAACCAAGCAACCACTAAATTGCCTTGTAATCGCAATCATTATATTTGTTGGAAGGAAACAGAAAAAGACCCAGCTAAGCACTATGTACTGAGCATTTTAAAGCTAAAAATAGCAGTGACTACATCAGCAGGGAGAAGGGAGTTTGAACAGAAACTGAATGATCACCAGCAATTATTTCCAAATATTTTAAGTAAATGCCCTGAAATCGGAAAAGGCAACACACGTTCAAACCCCTGCCCTGGCTCAGAGGAAAAATAGGCACAGGTGAAGTACTATGGAGAGGGGAGAATTGGTAAAGCCAAGCACAAGAAGAAGTCAGAAGTTAGGGAAGATCAAACATCAATAATGAAGCCAAGCATCCTTTTGGGAGAGTTAGCACTTCTCTGTACTGACAGACAAGAACAACGGATTTTGAAGGGAGGATTCCTCATCTCCTCTAATAGTTCATCTTCCCAGACCAAATGGTGTCTCCTGGTCTACAAAGGAATCCCCTCCACCAGTGAATATTCCTGATGCCTTACATGGTTCAAAGGTTAATTCAGTTTTGAGATGTCGGAGAGCTGGTCAAACTTCAGCAACAGCAGAGAGTTATAATGTAAGACCATGCTGAAATAGAAAAGGATATGCTTTTCATTTCATTTAGGACAATGCTAAAACTAGATCATGTTCTGTGCACTCCTCGTGAACCATAGCTGTGTGTTAGCTCCATCACAAGGAGATAATTTCTCCCAAGTCACACACCCAGAGTGCAGTGCCAGACATCAGCTTATTTTGCAGCCTGTAGCTGCAAATCCATATGGCTTCTTCTCAAGCTTACTGAAGTCCCAGCATTAAAGATCCCTGAGCAATGGTAATTTTCAACTAGTTTTGGATGTCAGGAGAGATTCCACAAGGCTGGAAGGAGGCTGATATTTTTCCTGTTTATAAAATATATATAGATAGAGAGACTGGATCATTATAGGCCTGTCAGTCTGAAAGCAATCCCTGGGAAAATAGAGTTTAAAAGAGATTAATGCCAATCAATACAGTCATGGTAAACAGATCTTCTGAAATTGACTCTCATTTTAACAGACTACACTTTTCCTTGATAGAGCAATAGCATTAAAGCAGTGGTTTACACTCACTGTGGTTGGGCCAGTCCTGATCTGAATAAGAAAACAGAGTACCAGCCTAGTGTGGCTTAAAACTAATTAAAATCTGGCCAAAGGCTTCAGCATGTCCCTGGAAACAGGAACTCTTTGGGGTAGCAGGGCTCCACTGGGATCTCACATTGGCTCTGGTTAGAGCAAAAGCTGGGTAGTAAGAGCCCAGCTTAGTGCTTACTAAAAGCCTGGGCAGTAAGAGCATTACTTAGCCCATGGGAAAGGGTGATGAAAAGATTAAAGAGTCACTACTAGAAGAGGACTCTGCAAAGCTAAGAAGCAGTGACAAGAATCACCTGATGGAATCAAACAAGCAGCAGCAGCATCTCAGTGCCAGGCCCAGCACAGCTGATGGCTGGGGGAAGAGCCACTCTGATAGAGACAGCAGGAGCACCAGGGGTGGTTTGAAACGGGCAGCAGCAGGCTCAGGTGCTGAACGGGAGGAGCAGGACACTGCTGTGGCTGTTGCAATGCCTGCTGTAGTTTGGCAAACACAGGATGAGAGGGATACATGGCTCTGCCCCACGGCCCAGGTGGGCTCTCGCTGCAGCACAAGGAGCCCATGGCTCTTTCCTGCTGCTCCCTCAGCATCTCATGTCCGCAGGGCCATCAGAGAGCAGGCAGGGGCCTACCAACAATTCACTTGGAAATTAAAGCAGACAAACAACCTGGAACAATGATCGTGAGATCTGGCCTGTCTGTCACCAGAGAGGTTCAAAGCCAGGATCAGAGAGCAGACGCTTCAGAAAAGGCTAATTCAAAGCAGCACTGAGCAAGGATGACTTTGTCATCTCTTCTCTGGGAGTGCAGCTGACACAGACTCAGGCCGTTCCTTCTGACCGTGCTGCCAGCACCAGTTCCAAGCAGTTATTAAAACCTGAATGAATAAGAAACACTGCGATTTAAATCCACAGCACAGCAGCATTTGCCTGGCGTGAAAAGTGCCAGAGGAACACAAGCTGCGAATGTAAGACAGGGGATTATTAATAGCAACCCGCAGCAACACATGGATTCATCCCGAAATGCTGCATGGAAATCTGTTCGGGTGCAGCCAGCCCTTGGCATTTAGGCATCTACTACACTACCGCCACCACGATGGCCCTCGGGCTTCTGAGCAGCAGGAGGGGAGCGGGTGGCATTTGCCTCTCTCCTGCCGCAGTTTCATTCCGGCCCCAGGCAGCCCGAGCTGCAGACCCACAAGAGGGCGGTCGGGGTTGCTTTTTCCTTTCGACTGCAGCAGCATTTTCCACCTTAGCATCCTGGGGAAGCTCACCACGAAGCTGCCCTTCCTCTTCGGTGGCCACTTACAGCTCCTTTCTGAGGAGAACGCTACCATATGCCACAATATAGAGAGGCAACAGAAAACGTCTGCAGCAGATGAAGCAGCTAATTACTGACCCTAGTTTGTGGGGCAGCCTGTTCCAGTCCTGCATCAGCCAGCAGGCCCCCAGAGAACATGACTGGTCATGATGGCGTTCCTAAGGTCAAAAATGTCCATAAAGTTAATGCTGAGTTTTAAAGATTGAATTTTCTTGTCTTCTGCTTTTTACTCAGAAAATTTAAATAAAATGTATTCATATTTAAATATATTTTTAAAAGTGTGTGTGTGTGTGTGTATACGTGTATAAAGATACAAACTATTAGACGCAACTACATCTTTACACCTGAGAGCAAGAGAAATGTTACACTATTGTTGAATTCTAAGACCATGGTCACCAGCACAAGTTTCACTTAGACTTAGGTGCTGTCAGTAAACTATCATTAACAACACACAGTTGTGTCTTTGGCAGCACTTGAAATCTCCTTACCTCCTGTTTCTACCACTTTCACCCTTTTTTTCCACTCCTTCAAAGCAAGGGCCACACTCTGCTGCCTTTCCCTTCTGTACCACGCAGCCTACAGATGCAGAACTTTTCCATCTGTTCTCTTCTCCAGCTCCTCTACTCATCCCACCTCTGCACTCCTTCCTGTTTACCTTCTCTTCCCTCTTCCTTACCATCTCACTGTATTGTGCTTATCTCCTCAGCCCCTCACCTTTCCTCACATGCTTGCCTCTCGCAGCATGATGCTATTTCCTCTTACTTCCAAATACTTTCACTGCCTGGAGTTGTTTCCCTGAAAATCCATCCAGGATCCTTCTCAGTATGGCTTTGTTCTGTGTTTTAGATACCTTCTACAACCAAAGCAAAGAGATTTTTTTTGTGGGGGGAAAGAAAATACAACATTGAGAAGATCAGCTTACAAAAGCCATGCAAAAATATCTAAGAGGCAGAAAAAAAATGTGTTCTCCTCTGCATTTGACCCTACAGAAATCACAATTGCAAGATCCTTTTGGCAACGCTGTGTTATACCAGAGAGCATCAGAAAAGGGCAGCCAAAGAGACACAGTCCTTCGCTTACACAGGAACTTGAGGGTCTTCACACTGCTCAGACAGAAGGAGATACTTACCCAGGTCCTACGGAGAGGGAACAGTGGTTAAAAGATGAGACAAAGAACAAAGAAGCTTCTACCATTTAAAGAGAGACAGTCCTCTGGCTACCCACCGCTGCGGGAGCAGCCTGCCCTCCCCGCTGGCCACCCACTAGAGGGAAGCAGCTCACGCAAAGTTACTCTCCGGCAGCGACAGGTTTCTGCAGGAACGGGATCAGTAGAGTCCATCCCCTGACCTGAGACAGCCCAGCTCTGCGGCGGACGGGGTGAGTGGAACCCGGCAGGCAGCTCAAACTGCAGACCTTAGAGCGGACATCGACTTCATGTCAGCAGCAAAACCTCTGCTTCTGCTGAGGTTACACAAGTGCTCTGTACTTGGATTTGGCACCACTTTCTGCCTGCTTTTGTTTGAATCACTTCTAAAGCTGTCCTTCCCCACTCAATTCTATGAGCAATGACAAGATAGAGGCACCAAGGGATGTGCAACACAATGGGGGATAAGGAAACACAAAATAGAGCCCTGCCTTGCCATTGCACGGTAAGTGTGGGGAATCAGGACAACTTCCTTACCTGTTATCCTTGAGGAGACAATAGAAAGTGTTTCTTGGTGAACTGAAGTGCACAAAAGAGTTTTTCATGGCAGGAGAGTCATACAGGGAAACATGGTCTGTCCTAGGATGCAGTGCTCACAGCCCAGACAGCAGCTCTGGGCCCTCAGGCTTGGGCTTTGCCGTGTGTTTGGCCACAGCTGCCACTTTCCTCTGGCTGATCTGCAGGCATGAGACTAACTCGTTGGTGAGGGCTTGATCTCTGAGATTTGCTCTGTGCTTGCCAAGCTAGTCTCCGAGCACAGCTGCTAGGTTAACTCTGCTCTGGAAGACATACCAAAATAGTACATTTTTTAAAAAGAGAGAATTCATAAAAATATCTTTCCATTTCAGCTGGCTCCCTTGCCCTAGCCACATTTCAGCAGCAGACAACAGTAGCAACCAAAATACCCTGAGAGGTCAAGATCTTGCTAGCAATGGGAAAGGTCAGGGATGACATGATAGTGATAATCCAGACAGCAGTGACAGCTCCATCAGTAAATCAAGACCATCCATGTAGGCAAGCTCTTTCACGTATAAGCATTTTCTCAAGATCAAGTTGAAATGTTCTATCTACTTCCTATTATTATCTTAAAGTTCTATCTACCTCCTATTATTCTCAAGGCCTTCCACCTATTTTTGATGTTTACTAGGTAACTGAATGAAGCTTGTCGAGGCAAATCAGACCAAGTTACAGAGGTTAAATTTGCATTGTAAGTGGAAAAAATACATGTGTCATAAGTGTGCATTCATCATGTGTCCTCTATTAACCACATGGAAACAGCCTTAATTCCCCTTTAAAAGTTCAAAAGCTAAAAGAAGAGGAATCTTGTTAGCTAAGATTCACAAGTACAGAGAGCTCATGCAATACTCTTCTGGAAACAGAAGTGAAAGAGGGAGTTGCTGCAAATTATCCTTAACTTGCCTTTCACCCAGTTGCTGTCAAACAAGCACATCTTTTCTTACCTAGATGAAGACACATGAAATTCAGACAGCTACTTCTGTCTGGGCAAAACAAAGTGAGCATGCAACAAGCAGATAGTTTTGACCTGAGGGTAAATTATGCATAACTACCTGATTTGATAAAATTTTACACCCAAGCTCAGAGGCCTTCTAAGACCAAAGCAAGATAGCCAGATCAGCTCCCTGTTGTACAACTGCTGCTGCCACAAAGACACAACAGGTGACAGCAGTGGGAGACTCTCCACGGAGGGGCACCAAGGCACCCATTTGCTGTCCTGACCTGCAAGGTAAAGAGGTGTACTGCTTACCAGCAGCTAGATTCAGGAACGTAACAGAGGTTGCCTGACAGAATTGAGGCTGTTCAGTCTGGAGAAAACAATGCTTCATGGAGACCTTAGAGGGGTCTTCCAGTACCTGAAGGGGCCTGCAAGAAAGCTAGGAAGGGGCTTTTTACAAGGACTTGTAAAAAGAAAGAATGGATTTAAGCTTGAGAAGAGTGGATTTAGACTGGGTATAGGAAGCAATTCTTTACAGTGAGAGCAGTGAGACACTGGAACAGGTTGCCCAGGAAGGTCATGGATGGCCCCTCCCTGAAGGAGTTCAAGGCCAGGTTAGATGAGGCCTTGAGCAACTTAGGCTGGGGAAGGTGTCCCTGACAATGGCCAGGGGTAGGGGTGGTGATCTTCAAAGTCCCTTCCAACCTAAAATCATTCTACGAATTCTTTGAAGACAGACAATAACCCATGTCATGAAATTGAACAGCAGCTCAGTTACAATTGGGAAGACAGCAGTTTTACAAAACACAACAACAGTATCAAAGAGCAATTTTTATTTAGCTTATTTGGCACAAAACTTACAAGAATGGTTTTGTTCCCTTCTTAAATTTAGTACAACTAGCAAGGAAAAAAAAAAAAAGGCATACTAATACATTTAATTAGCTGTACAGCAAGTGAAATGTAGAAAGAGGCACCAGAAAGATCTACCAAAAATCAAAGTGCATGAAAGATCCCTACTCTGAGCGCCTCACGGTATTGTATTAAGGCACCACTCCTTTAGAAGGTTTACTGAATACATCAGGTGTGCAACTTCTTGGTTTGGAATGTAAGAGTCCTTCAACCTGTATCAGAACTGGACACTGCAGCCTCTGAACAGAACAGCACTTCTCTTCCTTAGTGTTAAATGGAGTGACCTCTTTCTGCCCAAAGCCATCTCTCAGCCAGGAGTGTCACTGCCACATGCCTTGAAAAAAGCCAGTACAATTCAGAGTGACCAGCATTCTACTTTAGTTTTACACTGTCGTATGCACCAGGCCTACTGATTCTTTATCATGAATTTACAGAAAAGAAATGCCGCAGAGACATAAGTAACATGGGACATATCAGCAACTGTTTATCAAAAGGACATTTAAGGACTTCCTGGGGTATCTCTTAAAAACAACAAAACCCCCTCAAAATCTGAGTAGTGTTATAATCCAGAATTACGTACTTAACAGAACATTACAAAGCTTCCATTAGGACTAGCAATCAAGTCTGACAAACTCCACAAGACTTCAGGGATATATGTAGAAAAAGCCCAACAGCAGACAGTGGTGAGTGTTTTTCATGATTGGAAACATTTAATGCCAGTACCTGTATAACTGCAAATTATGTTGTACTGGTGTGTATATGTATATATACATATACACACACACACATACACAGAAACATCATAACGAGAGCCAAACAGACACCTTGGTTCATTGTGGATTCTGCACATCACTGCTCTTAAGTACTACAGAAGTTGCACCAGGTTTATTTCAGCATCTTCGTGAAGAACTATTCTTTCAAGAACCAGACCACTTCAGTTCAAGAAGAGGTACCACAGGCCAGACTCAAACCTGGCATAAACAGGTTCCAACAACCAAACAGAAGTTGCATCTGCCTCTTACCAGCTTTGACTTTGGCTTGCTGCTCAGCTGGAACATAGTCCCTGTACTCACAGAAAAACATTTTATAAGAAGTCAATGCCCATATCAAAATTTAAATGGGAACCAGATAATGCAGAATATTGTATCAAACCATTGTACAACACCTCTACTGTAGAGTTTCAAACATCTCAGGAACTTGAGACTGCTTAACCTGAACTCTGGAAAAGCTCTTTTCTCCATGGACACACAAAGGCATTTAAATATGAACCCTTGCCGTAACAGTATTTCATTTTTGTCCCCTTATGGTGTAGGCCTCAAGAACACAACCCTGTCCCTCATTATAAAGCCAAAGCACCCTTGAGCATTAAAAATTCTGAATAGCAAGGGCTGAAAAGAAGGGCATCTGGAAGTGATCTACATGTTACAGGGCATGGTGTTTCACAAGTCTCAGAACAGTTCAGTTCATATTTTTTGGGATAACTTTCCCTATAGCTTTGCCCCAGTACAGAGCTGTAGTTTTCAATAAGTCTTTTACCCCTGAATTATTTGCTACCACATATAAAACACACCACAAAAGTGGCAGTCAGGGCTTAATATGTAAAAACGTGTCCTCTTCGTCCTTTATTAACAATTACAATCAGCAGAAAGAAAAACTATTCACTCAAGTCATTTATTACATGATTTGTATGTAAGTCATGTAGCAACTTAACATTGGTGTTACACAGTTGTGCTTCCATCTTCTGGCACTTGGAGGAGGAATTCATTTCCAGATGATCACATCTTGCTGAAGCAATCCTTTGCATTTGTCCAAACTTGAATTCCCTTTAAAAAAAAAAAAAAAAGTTAAAAATCAGTTAGTGGAAATATACTTTGTTTACAAACCTCACCAACAGACTTTCTTCCACAGAAAACTCTATTAGAAAACTCTATTAAAAAACTCACACCGCAGGTCACAGAAAAACAAGGCAGAGACCACATGGGAGTGGGACTACACTGCCTATGATCTCTCAATATTAACACGTCACTGGGATGAAGCAAGATGGAATACATGGCGGAGGGAGTGGGGTGTGTATACTAGTGACTTCCAGCCATCAGCCTCTGCAATGTTTACAGTTATTGAAAGTTTGCATCGATCCCCTGCTGATGTGACAAAGAGCCTGGCCTGGCCTTCCAGATGCCAGACCTTACCTTTTTGCACATGCTGATCTGCATAACTGCGTAGCTTATGAGCGCCTCCTTCAAGTCATGGTTCTTCTGCTCTTTAAACCTCTCAATGTCGGCCCAGGCACTTTTCACAAAGTCTCTGCAATTAAAGGAACATTTATTACTAAGTGTTTTACAGGTTCCACCCTCAGCTCATCTTCCTTCGTCTGGACCCTCAGCAGAGGAGCTACGTATGACAAAGTGCTTCATCTTCCACTCAGTAAACCAAGCCCTGTTATGCATCCCACATTACACTCATTTTACAGTTGCCACTACTACCCAGTCCTCCATCTTCTTCTGAAGGCTTTTAAGCTATAGAATCAGTTTCACAGGAAGAGTTGGGTTGTTTGTTTCATTGGTTTGTTGGGTTTTTTCCCCCCACAAGTATCACTGCCATATATGATCAACACAACTCAGAATACACTTTTTCCCCCCCTCAGATTCTGTTGAAGTAACTACACATCTTTACGCTAACACAGCACAAAACACTACATGTTTCTTTTTCAATTGTCTAGTCAGAATCTTCATCTTTCAGACATGAAAACTGAACTTATGAGGATTTGAGACACACAAATACAACAAACATTTACAATGCAAATTTGACTTGAATAACTCAGTTCAAGAATTAATTCTGTGGTTTGGTGATGTGCCTTTGGGTCTCCTTAACTAGTGTGAGGCAGATCTCTGTAATTCATAGCTTTCAATTCTGCTGGGCTACACATACAAGGCAAGTATTCACTTGAAAATTGCTTCCAGAGCTACAAAAGCACATCTCCAGTACTTCTGTCAAAATGATTAAGAAATCACATTTACTGAGCACCTTGTTGTTTTGAACTGTTCATGAACTGGTCTTGTGCTTCCAGCTCTAATCCTAACATATTAGGAGATACCACATTTACTCCTTGTGTTACGCAACGGACATGTTCTGACATAACCATGTTCCTTTAAGAATGCTAGTTCCCATTTTTCATGTTTACATTCTTGAAGACTTCAGTAGAACACCAAGAAGCAGATACTCAGACAACCTGCCAGAATTTCTAACTTCTTTCCAACAGGAGACAGTTGTCCTCCATGTGAGAAGCTGAAGAACACAAGCTCAGGACCCATATGCATAAACCAAACTAAATACTGGATTTGGAGCAAATCAGCTTTTGAGTCTTAGGCTATTCAGCTGCAGGCCTACAAGTCCACCTGCTAAACATATTACTAGCTGAACATAAAGGCATGCAAGTCAACCATTAGAGTGGGTTCAGTAACTGGGAAAGCCATCAGGTTTTACACAAGCCATACGCTCACACCAGAAGCTAGCTGCATGTACTGTACTTTATTTCACAACTTGCAGCTGACAGGAGCTTTTATAGACAGCTCATAAACACCAAGAATATATTAAAAACACTTATAAAATGCAAACACCTTCAAGAGCACCCAGTCAAGAACTTTTGTTAAGACAAGTCTTGTGTTTTCCTGGAAAAAGCCAACCCCATTTACCTGCCCTCCAGATTTTTGGACTTCAGTTGTTCTTCTCCTTCCTGTATCTGCTCTTCTAGAACCTTTACCTTGGCTTCCCTCTGCTCAGGAGTTTCCTGCCCAAAGAGCTTGCTGGTCATGCCTTTCAGAGAGAATGTTCTCACAGTCTACAAAAACACAGGAGACACTCTAGGTTTAGGATTCCTTAGCACAGCCAGAAGACATTATGTGGTTTTTACCAACATTTGGGCTTATTCATATTATTCAGCTTATTTTCTGCTTTAACTTCTATTTCATGAATGATTTTGTTTGGAACTGATAGGTAACTATGGTGGTATGGGAAGGAAGAAAATGCTGGTCTGTGGATTGGACCATAAGTGAGTCATTCCACTGATTAGAGTAACCTTTCAGGGCATTCTTCCTACTCAAACAGGAAAGAAACTAAGTGTTGCCATGAAGAGAGCCATGAGGTGGTTCCATATGAAATATCCACAGATCCCATAGCAGTATCAGGAATTCCAAATAATTAAAACATTATCTAAAAATGTTAAAGTAAAGTGGGTTTTTTCCTTCAGGATAGAGCTGTTGGTGTTATTCTACTCAAGTTGCATTTCCTGCAACCCTTTACTTACTCAGAATTCAATAAAAGAAGTTGATACAAACAACTTATGTCATCAAGAACCAAGTCACTTCAAGACTCATTCCTACAGCTCATATGATACTGCTTCTCATAAGCAGCAGCCAACAATGCTACTGCCATTTAAATGTCATTCTAAGTAACTTGGCTCAAACAAAAAGCCTAATTTTTAAAAAATAAAAGGCATCTTGGAGAAGAAAGTGAAAAATAGACTCACTCCTGTTGCCAGCTCCTCACACTGCTGTTTCTTAGTTGTTAGATCCTGTGCAGCCATTTCCAAATCGTATTGCATTAGTTCATGTTTCCTGCAAACTGCCCTGAAAGGCAAGAAATGAAAGGCCTGTCATGCAATACCTTCTCTGGTTATGTCTCTCTTCATTTACACTCTACAAAGAGCATCATAGGTGTTTGGTTTGGGGTGGGGGGAGGTGGTGTTTTGAGTTTTTTTTTTTTGGTTGGCTAGTTGATTTTGTTTTGGTTGGGTATTTGGCAGGCAGCACATTCAGTTATTTACCTAGCTTGAATTCAACAGTCTTATCACAGAATACTCAACACTGTAAATGCTGTAGCTAAGTAAGCTTGAATTGTAAGTATAAGGCTATTAGTTCATTCTGCTCCTCTTATTAGCCTAACTCCAAGACACTCTCAGCAATACAAGACCTACCACCTACTTAAGGACACCAATGCAAAATAGTTTTATCCAAAATACTTTAAAGAAGAATCACAACTACAACAAAAGGTATCTAGAAAAGACACCTGTCACAGTAGCAACATTATCAGTCAATCACAAAATACTTCATTTCATTTTTCAAACAACAAAACAAGCAACTGTGCTTCTAAATTCACACAGTGCCTTTCATCTGGAATAGAGGAGAGTTTCCTCTGACCACCTGCAGCAAGCCCAAATCCTGTGTGGGCTGATGATGCTACATCTGCACTCCACTGCTGGACACACATGAATCTCCCAGGAGAGGCTACTGGTGCTCTGGGTTCCCACACAGCAGCCATCATACTTGCTAACCCAATTCTCCACAGCACTCTCCAAGAGGTTCAGAGCTAGCCATGGAGAGCACGATAATTTCACACATAATCCTAAAGCACACAGCAATTTCCTTTTGTATCCCTGCTTGTAAGGGAGTAATGACAAATATTAAAAAACAGACAAAAAACCAAAACAACCAAAACTCAGTATTTAGCTGCACGATACTGTACAGCAGATAAAACTTGCTGGAATTTATAATAGCTGTAGCGGCTCTGTTCAACCTATCTCATTTGAAAGCTGAAGCTTTCAGCACTTTGTGAAACAGTGTGACCAGAAGACTCAACAGCAGCATTTCTTCCCACAGTATTTTAATATTTCTGACATTTCACTATTGATCAGCTAAGTTTTAATTTGTATTGTCACCCACGTGGCAATCAAATGAGTAAACGAAGTGTGAGTTGAGAATATGGAGATTCCACAACACTCAAAGTCCCATTTCTCTGAGAATAGAAGAGGATATCAAACTAAATTAAACATCAACACAATGCCAGAGGAAAGGACTACAGCTTTCATCTGAGCTGTACACTTCAGTACATACCGTAATGCTTCTGCATAGAAGAGATACTCTTTCAGCTGATCTGCATAATGTTCCTCTTCTTCCAGTATGTCATCAATAGATGCTGCGTATCTGGTGAAAACAGCCAAGGTAAAATATGAGGTCCCTTAATTCAACCTTGAAAGGCTACACATACAGTGACAAGGGAGGACACCTGTTTGACAAAAACATGAGTCACAAAGTAAAACAATGAAAGGCACTTCAAAAAGGGGTTTTCCTTTGTTTTAATTAAACTCTTAACCAGTTTATATAAACATCCTCGTGGGCCCGTTTATTTGATTGTTACCGCAGTGAATCTTTAGACAAGTTCAAGATCTACTATAAGTTTCCTGCTGAAGATGAGGCAGTTTTTCTTACAGGAAAGAAAAACAATTTATTCCTTTTCTTCAGTCCATCAATAGGCAGCACCAAGGCAAAAAAAGACATGGTGCAGAAGAAATCCTGCAAGGCTTAAAGCCTTAAGGCATAGGAACATGAACATCAATACCTTCTAAAAAGCAAAGAGACTGCTTTCATCATTCATTAGTCAGTCTGAGTAAGAGGGGACTCAGAGCAGTGCTCTGAGCACAACTATAAGGCCCTCAGTTCCATGAAAGTCAGTTGCTTCATCTGCTGTGTAAGCCAGGCATATCAATTCAGAGCAACAAGAACTTTAAACCTTCCTTGTAGGGAAAAACTTGAAGTACAACTACCCAGCTCTTGCATTCAGTAAGAGTTTTGTCATTTAGGCTGACTTTTCTTAAAAACGGCAAAAAGCACTTCTTCTAGCTTATCTTGCTTAGGTTCTCACTAGCCACGATGACTGCACATGGTCACATTTGCAGGCACAGGCCTACAGCTGAGAGGTAACCATACATTTCGCTTGGCACAGCAATGGAAATAGCATGCCACTTCAGCCTGCACTACAGGGCCTCTGCCACTGGAGACAGACAGAATGAATGAGATCCCATCAAAAATGCCTTCACCTATTCTGCCAGCTCACTCTGGATTCTCAAGTATGTGACAATTCCTTGCACAGCTGCAGGCTCCTTTGAAACAAGCCTATGTCCATGCTTTTCCAGTGACCAGCATAACGTGACCCAAAAGTGAATTACAGAACCTCTTGGCTTTAAAGTCTTTGTGGTTTTCCATTTCTTCCCATGCTTCTCCAGCACCTGGCTCTATGGGAGAAGTGGCTCGGATTCAAGATAAAAGGAAACTGGTAACGTGACTTGGGAGAAAATAAAAAATCCTCCTGCAAGGTCCCAAAACACCAGGAAAGTCACTTACACACCTGAGAAAACTGAGGGAGACACTCCTGTTCACAAGGTCTTGTAATGACAGGACGAGGGGGAATGGGTTCAAATTGGCGGAGGGGAGATTTGAATGGGATGTTAGGAAGAAATTCTTCACAGTGAGGGTGGCGAGGCACTGGAACAGGTTGCCCTGGGAGGTTGTGTCTGCTCCCTCCCTGGATGTGTTCAAGGCCAGGCTGGATGAGGTCTTGAGCGACCTGATCTAGTGGGAGATGTCCCTGCCTATGGCGGGGGTTTGGAACTGGATGATCTTTAAGGTCTCTTCCAACCTAAACCATTCTATGATTCTGTTCAAATTTATCATCCTCAGCCCTGCTCAGTAGGGCATGCAAACTAAGACTCTTCAAAGAGGGAGCAGCTACTTGCAGAATAACTGGACAAAAGTGAAAAAATGAGAAGCTGTAAACATGCCCATCTGTTCATGAATGTTATAAGCTGGCAAGCAAGATTAGTTTTGATGCTCTGCAAAATCAAGACATGACACTCTAGGAAAAGCCCTACCAAGGCTAACAAATGAAGTGACCAGCTACAGCTGATTAAGTTGAAGCGATAAAGGAACAAGCAGAATAAGAATTCACATTATGAATCAAACTAAAGTAGTCCAAACTATTGAAAGATATACTTGTTCTGAAGAAATCCTGCAGTCACATAGGTCATAAGCGACTTGCCCTCTCTATTTTTAAGTTCTGAAATGTAGTTATTTTAGTACAGTGGTTTGAGTTCTCAGGGCAGCAGATGGACCACGTTTCAATCTCAACTAGGTTCTAAGTTTAGAACAATGCTAGAGCTCATCTGTGGCAGACATGTCTCTCAAAAACCCTACCAAACAAAGCCCCACCCAACCTAGACAAAATTTTCACAATGCTGAAATACTATTATTAAAAAAAAACAAAGTAGTAAGATGAACTGTATTTCTGACTGCCTAAGATGAAGACTAAATAGTGGTTTGTCCTAAGCAGGCCGACAAACCAGGGGAAATCTTGAGGGGAACCAGTGCAATAAGTTCTAAAGGCACCTAATAGGTTCCCAGTCTTTGTGGGAATTGCCATTTAAAGCTCTGTTTCAGTTTAGACTGGTTCCACCTGTAATGACAGTCTAGATACAGAGATAGAAGGCCACTCATTAATAGCATAAAGGACAAGTCAAAGGTCTGGCATTTTGTTCTTTGATCTTTTAAATGCCAGGATTACAGTCATTCACTGGAGCTCTCTCAGCATACTCTCTTATTGTCTATCATTCTAGCAAGCCTCATCTTGTTACGCAGCACGCATCCAGAGAAGCTCTGGGATTCTTTTGCAAATATTAAGCAGTTTTAACTCATACTAAACAATAACAACTCAAAAGTTTAAATAAACATCTAGTAAAGACTACAGCATATGGCTGAGATAGAGAATAATTAAACTGGTCTTTAAGTTTAACACCAGTATTAGGCAACCCTCTTGAAGTAGCTTTTTGATGTGATAAACTCCTGTCTAATGTTGTGGGAATGGTAACTGAACTGGTAAGTTACACTTTCAAGAGATTGTAGATATGATCCTTACTGGTGGGAGACCACATGGGTCACTGAGTAAGTTCCCAACTCTCAAGTCTGCTGCTTCTTGCTTGATTGTCACTAAGAGACACTTAATTGTCGCTTGATTGTCACTTAGAGTTGCACAAGAGTGCCAGAGCAGAAGATATGATAGACAATGGAAGCTACCTTAGATTTCATGCAGTGGTTAAAATTGCCCAGAAATGCACTGCTGTTATTTTTTATTTTTAAACCTAACTGCATTACAGACAAATATTAAATAGCTCTAATGTGTGAAGAGGTTTCAGCCTCCCGACCAAGGACTGAAATCCACTTTTAGTTGGTTGTGCATTTAGGTGTTTGATATGTTAATGTGGTGTATCTGAAAACCTGCTTGTGACTTCTTCACTCCTCTATATTATACCTTGCCTTCATAATAATTTCAATTTCTGCATAGTGCAGTAGGTGCTTAATATTATATTCCACCTCTACTTCAGTGATTTACTTCTGAAAGCATAGTGCATTGCCTGTTTCTTTATTCTCACCAGAGCTCTCTGCCTTTAAAATGATAGCTTTTTTGGGTGCAGAGCTCCATATTAGCTAAGATGTGGAAATGTGAACAAAATTATTCGGAAGGGTTCACATTTTAAAAGATCTGCTACAACCAAACTTATTCTGAAGAACTGAGGGCAGAGTTTGGTGTGGGCCTTCAGATCCTTCCACTTGGCGAGGCATAATACCAGTAACAACCAGACAGTAGCACAGACGTAAACCTGCAGTGTAAGCTTGAACTGGAAACTGTATTAAGCACAAACTACAGTTTATCGGTAAAAGTATTGTATGAAGAAGACTCAAACTGCTTCCATCTCCTGCTTAAGCTGTTACTTATCTGTACGATGACAGAAAAAAATCAGAGTAATAAGAAATTATACTGTTTCACTTAATATGACTACCTGAAAAGCAGAAAGCAGTAGCCTAGAATACCAGTTCTTGAGTGCTAGACTTTTATTTTGGAGATAGCATTTTTCACACTCTGCCAACTGGCTCTAAAAGATGCAAAGAGGGAGGATTCTCTACTTTATTACATCCCGTGTTTGTTTCAAGAATCCACTGGCCTTTTGGTGCCGATTAATTAAATTTCTTAACTCTGTAATTAAGTCCAAATGTGTGTACCATCTACTGCATGGTAGAAAATGCTGCTATCAAACCCAAACGGATCTCATCAGGTCTGCAGTACATTAAAATTGTATTCCACCAGTTTCTGGCATAGTAGCTTAAAAGGAAAACTGGAAGAATTCCAAACTCTTCTACTATTTCAAAATAATAATAAAATAGGAACCCCTCTAGTTCTCCTGAGACCTTTTGAGCTACTTAATACAGTACATGGATGCTAAAATTGAGCCTGCATCCAAGTCACAGAAATACTGAATACCTAAAAACAACACACCCCAACTCTCTCAGTGCCCTTCTTGTACGTACTTTGGGGTTGAGAGAAAAGAGAGAAAAGAGGGAGAGTTCTACATCTGGCTTACATCAAGCTATCAGATATTCAGTCAGTACTTACACATCCATGTGGTGGCCAGCACTCTGCAACCCATCCCCCATCTCCTTTTCTATTGCACTCCACTCACTGCAGAAAAAACAAAGGAGAAGCAACATCACACATGAAGGGTAAGGGAAGTTAATAAGCTGCATCCTGTATATAGTTTCTTCCCAGGTGACACCTGAAGGGTAACTGCCCCAAAGTTAGAGTTGGTCGAACTGTTTCCTTTTCTAAGAAGCAACACTGACAATGTGGCAAGGCTATCTACAGCACTCCATTAAACGATCGTCCCTGACACCTAAACTCATCCTCACAAATATACTTAGCTTGGGATTGGTTTTGAGCAGAAAGAGTCTTGTTTAAAATAGCTAAAACTCAATAAAAAAGAAAAGCAAGCAAAACATTGAAACAAAAAACCCTAGCACTTAAAACAAACCAAGGAGGTGAGGGGCACTGAGAATTTGGTCTAACACACTCATCAAGAAGGAACTCACAGC
The DNA here is from genome assembly GCA_013396835.1 of Psilopogon haemacephalus. Lineage (NCBI taxonomy): Eukaryota > Metazoa > Chordata > Aves > Piciformes > Megalaimidae > Psilopogon > Psilopogon haemacephalus. The sequence goes on from VWZI01007628.1 coordinate 163,534, forward strand.
GTATCAGACAGAAGCCTCTTGTGCCAAAACAACAGAAAGTGTGATTGGACATTTGCAAACATTTTACTTCTCTTGAAACCATCTGCTGTATGTTGTCTTTTGTTTAGCTCTATTCACTAAAAATGCATCACCTTGCAACCATCTATTCATACGGTGGGAGATCATTTAGATAAAAGGAGGAAACAGAACCACAATAAACATAGCCACAGATTTGATCTGGACATTCAAGTATGTACACTGCGCTTTCATTTGTGCCCTCAGCTTTGTGGAACCTTACCAAACTTCTTAGCTGCAAGAATTACATTCACAACTCTTTCTACTAGAAAGAAGGAGGGGTCCACCTTATATAATTTATGTCTAATGCATCTATTCTGTCCTTCACTGTTTTCATAAACATTCCACTCTGCTGATGTTGACATTTGTTTGTCTTTTTGTTATTACAGAACTACACCTAATTTCACTTTAAAACCCCCAATGAGAAAGACATCTGCAATCCATTAACCCAGAGAATTAAATTTAGCACTTGAACAGTGTGTAGAAGCAGGAGGTTTCCCTTTACCAGAAGTTTAGATTCTTCAATTCTCCAGTGGGATGGAAAACTTAAGCATGCAATCCACTCATATAAATCAAAATGTAAAAGGCAAATTCACTTTAAAAATGTACTAAAACTTGATATAGTTGTTGATTTTTAACCCTCAAAAGGACCTAGAAGCTTTTAAGAGACAACTGCATGAGAAAGTATGTAGGTTAAGTTTCTTCTTCCTGAAGAAACAAGACTGCCTACACAACAATGAAAGCCCCAAAGGTCCATAATATAAAGCAGAAAGGTGCAGTCTTCCACTACAAATCTAGCTCAGCAGATCCAGAGATTGCAGTGCTAATGAGATTTCGGTGCTGGGTACAGCAATATGAAATTTGTCATGGCAGACATGGAAGTATTTCAATGTACTTTTCAAAAGCATAACACAACCAACAAATCTTCCCTCCCCACATCTCTCTATATATGAATATATTTAAGAACAGTATGAACTCTTACCTGAATACTCTTCCATAGTTGCCATGGACTTTATAGACACCATACAGCCGGTCTGCTACCCTCTAAAACATTTTAGAGTCAGACTTTGGTCATCAACATCAAATGTAATTGCTTTGTGAAAATCCAAATACAAACTTCAAGCTAAGGCCTTAATGTTTTTACAAAGGTAAACAAAGATTAAGCCTAAATCTAATCTAAGCCAATACTGGAAGAAAAATCAACAGCATTAAACCTTTGAAGACTAAAGTCACAATCTAGGCTATATTGAAAAGTAACATTTCAAGTATTTCTTTGGAAGCACTCATGAGGCATGCCTGTGGAGACCACAAATAATCAAATTATCTTCATTTTTTAATAAGCAGATGTAAGCATAGCCTCCTTTATCCAAATAATGCAAAATTTATATATACAATCACATATTTAACAGAAAGATGGCAAGACAAAAAAGTCCATCCTGTCACCAAGGCTATAAGAAAAGAAAAGCCTCACTAAAATTCTAACAAGTGACTTGATTTTTCCATCTAGCTCAGTGAAATAAAGGAAAGGAAGTGAGCTATCCATTGCAGAACTTATTGCTCAAGCTAGATACATCATTTCAGTTGTTTGGAGAGCCAGTACCTGCTGCAGCCAGCACTACAATGCTGTCAAAAACCTCAGAAGAAAAGACCACGTTTACACTCTCAACTGTCACTTGTAACCCAGATAATGCCCTTGTAATTGTGACATAGCAATGAATGAAACTGAAGTTTGGCAAGTGTTACCACTATTGGTCTGTGAGAGCAGTAAAAAGGAGACATAACCAAATTGCCCAACAAAGAGCCAGTGTCAGCAGAATGTCAGTGATTAGTCTGCAAGAAACTCAGCACAACAGGACAATCCATTAATGTCCTCTCTGCCTAGTTTTCATTAAAAATTAAATGTGTTGAACACACTAAAAAGCAGTGTCACACTCATCATTGTAACTGTAATTTTCTATTTCCTTTTTGTGACTTAAAAAAAACCAAAACTTCCACATCTTCCATCCTGAACCCATACAGTATCTTGATGCACAGCATAATTGTTTCATCATCATAAAGAACATTATTCATTACAGATCAAAGAACATGCCAAAAAAAGAAAAAAAAAAAAGTGCTGGGAAGCATACACAAATTATACCAAGAACTCTGGAATACAAAGTATCAGATGTCTAACCAGGGCTTTAGGGGCCTTCCCAGCCCAGATATCCAGCAAGAGCAGTTTGTCTGCTGAGTGGAGAGCAGCAAACATCTCCAGCCTCCTTAAACACCTCCCTCTGATACATGACCATCAGTGAAGAGGGCAGATTACCAAGATGGATGTATTTACTTCTCCAACGACTGAACTCTTGCCCTGCCAAACCTGTAGTAAGTTGGTATCCTTTCCCCTTGCCATCTCTTGCCCCACACTCTAGAGCCAGACTCTCTCTCAGGCCAAACCACTCTTACTCTAGAGCACATTTAACCATTTCTCTTGGCTAAACAAGAAATACTGCCTTAGAAATAAATTATACTATTTGTCACGACACACATGGGAAATACTTACAGCTCTGACTCGCAGAAGGTGTGATATGACAGACTGCAGTTCATCGCTGTAGTGTTTNGGAGCAGGAAACAGATAGTACATCATTAGCCATCATGAAAGCAAGCTTTCACAGAATGCAAGACACAGCCACAATACTACAGCCAGCAAGACCCAGTCTGGATTATGTTGAAGTGGAATAAGCTAAAGTCCTGAAGAAGTGACTGCAGAGTTTCATTTCCCTAAAGTAAACAACCCAACACTTGCAAAACTGCTACTTTTTAAATGTAAATTACTGTGTTATTGTGTNGCTGAAGCATACATGTTTCTTCACAAAAATGTATCCACATTTCCAATTTGACTATTTTACTTTAAAGCTGCCATCTAGCCAGTTTTAAGTACAACTTTTCAGAAGTGCAAAAAAGTATCCATAACTATAACAATTCCTCTAAAGATAAGCTGTAAGGGAACTATTACTTGTTATATACAAAACCTTACTGAGACCTGTACCTGCACGAGCCACTACAACTTGACAAGACAACAGTTGGGTAACCATTGGAAGTGACAGTTGGGTGACCCATTGGAAGTGTGCACTGTTGGCCTGCCATCACTGAAGGAAAAATATGATACACTTGACTCATCCTAATCATAGAGCATAGGCAGCTGCCACAGTTTTGCTAGTGACAGGCAACCAATCGAGCCAAAGCAACAGCCACTTCTGTATTCATAAGCCCTTGCTACTACACACAACTGTAACTCATGAGCTGCTTTGATATGCAAGGACATATTTCATCCAGGTGGGAAACCAGAGAGAGTTTTACCTAAATTACTAAACGATGATCTGAAAATAAATAAATAACATTGAAAAACACTATTAGAATTAAAGAAAAGGAGACTAAGATTATCTTTCTAGGTTGATGTTCAAGCATAAAAATACCTCTTCTTCCCTCCTCCCACCAGAGGCACACAGTCAGGCTTTGTGTTTCAGAACAGTTTATAGCTAAGAGGTCTTACTGAAATGAGTCAGGTCACTTGTGTTGGGTGACCAAGTATGAAATTCCAGGGTTTTTCATTTAACACCTCTTCTTCCCTCACCAGGAAGTCTTCCCCTAAAATATTTTCCTCCTTACATTCAGGAAGTAGAAGCTTTATTTCTAGGTTGTTGGGGTTTTTTTTATCTCTAAGGAGCATCTTTTATAAGTTTATGACACACACAGGGTTAAAGTACATAAAACAATTTAAAGGCCAGCAGAGAAACTGTATGGGAAAAATAAATATAGTCATTGATCTGCACAGTGGGGTTTAGAGAGCAATCTTTTCAGTTTATACTTTATAAAATATGCACCAAGGCTGCATGTCAGACAGCTGCAGACATGTACAGTGAAGATATTTGAAATAAGTGAACTCAAAACAAAAGATTAGAAAGCATGCCTTCAACTCAGGAAGACTCCTCTTTCCACTTCAGAAATTTATAATGAAATGTTTTATTTATCCTGGTTTGTGGCAAGAAAGCTTTCAGGAATGCCATATTCCCTGAAGGGAAGGGGCCTAAGAGGACTTTCAGTATCCTGGATTCCAGCAGCAATACCTCTTTTCCCCATGCCAATTCCTCCTCCACTACAAAATAAAATAATAAAAGACTCACTACTTCAGAACTGAGATTCTTTTTATTATCTCAGAAAACCCTACACCAAAGTGATGTTGTTTTTCTGTCCTATCTTCTGTGAAGTTGATAATCTTACAAATACACAAGCATATTTTCTTGAAAAATTAACAGACTGGTGCCACTGCAGATCAAAGGTTTATTACTCAAGTATTTGCTTAAGCTTTAACTCTAGCTCATGTAGGAAAAAAAAAATACAGTTTATAAAATAATTTCCAAACACAGCTTGGTGAGGCACACAAAGGGGTGTTTACTTTGCAGTGCATCATAACAGCATACGAAACAAGACAGTTTTGGCATTCAGCAACTGAGGCTTTCTCCACTAATGCTTTTCACCTGGTTTTACTGTTTCTGCACCAACTACCAGCAGCCTATAGATATCTAATTAAGGTAGCAAGTATAACTTCAGACACAAAAGAAGAACAGATCAGGTCATATTTCTGTAGGGCCACCACCAGGTTTCTCCAAAAAAATCTTTTAAAGACAACAGCAAAGAAAATTTACAGTAGAGAGCAGTACTTTGTGCATTTGACTCTGCAGTACTCCCTCCAGCATCAGAGAGGGCAGCATCATTTTCCCATTTCATGAAGCAAGACGCTACAGCTCTGCCCAGTAAAGAACAAGACGCTTGTCCAACTAAACAGAGAAAACAAATAAGTTGGGGTTTTTTCCCCCATTTCTGCCTTACAAAAGAATCCAGCTTTTTCTAGGAAACCAAGAAGAAATCTACTTCTTCACCAAGAAGAAAGCTGCTGCTCTGATTAAAGCACAGAAAGGGAATAAGAGGATGGGTGCCATGAGACCAAATTAGAGGTCTGCAGTAGATACAAATTTACTGCTGAATACCACAATGCCACATTTGTATCACCACATAATTCCATCACTAAAGTTATTAAATGCTTCCCACAGGAGGAGATTTAGTTTCCCATCTACACCTGAACTCCTAGAGCAACACCATTTCAAGCTGTGTAAAGCTCCTCATGTTGCTCTAAGCTGAAGGGTGCAGCTCCACAGGACCACAAAGCAATCCTTCTTCACCTGAACCCTTCCTGGTCCTGAAAACCTATACTCCAACACAGCAGTCAAATCTTTTGTTTCGGCAAGATGAGCTTGCTTACCCCACTTTACCACCCACCCACACAAGGACCAAAGGCAAGGCATCAAATTCCATGTAGCTTAAGGTAAGTGTACTAGGAGGAATAGTGCCTTGCTCTGCCTTTTAGAGCCACATATGCTGTACCAAAAGGCTCTCCTTAATTTAAAACAAACAAACAAAAACAAAGCTTACAAGAAGTTATGTATTCAACAGTTATTCATCAGTTTTTTATTCAACAAAGTTCAATCTGGAAGCTATGCAGCTGACAGAATACAATAGAAAGCATTTGCCATATGTCTCAAGTGCTGTGAAGTCTTTACGGAGAGAAATACTCAGGGACTGATTTTGATAAGAGCATTCCCTTGTATTAACTCTTTCCTGCCTTCTACCAAGCCACGTCTCACAAGCTTTACTTTCTGAAACATTCAGTTACTTCAAAGGCTAACAGTCTATTTCTCACCTCATTCTTAGCCAGTTTTGCCCAACACATTTAGGCAGACTACAGGCAGTTTCCCCGCTGTGAAAGAAGGAAAAGCTAACTCTTACTAGTCACAGGTGAAGATGATGGAAAATGAAGCACTCAAAAAAGGGGCAAATTTCACCAGCAGCTTCTGAGGGACCTTTTCTCATTCAATCTCGTTCATGACTGCTCTTTTATATTCAACCCTAGCTAGAAGCTTCCTTTCTGTCACACAGGTGACAAAGCAAACAATAAAAAAGAAGGGACTGGATCAGCTCACAGACAAGCCTCTAAGCCTTTTAGGAAGGTGTGTGCCCTCTAAAATCTCTAATACCCATAATAAGAAAGGGAAAAGACAACACAGCCAAGCACATGGACTTCCCCCAAATAGCATCTCCTATTGGCACAATTAGACAACAGATGAACCCATAAGGATACTTCATATGGGTCTCTAAAGTTTGATGGCAAATAGTAGCATCTCTTTTGCTGCACACCAATGTTTCTAACTATTGCAGAAGCAGAAACTCTCACTTTAGCCTGCTTACCATGCGGGGTATGATGAACCTTCTGTTAACACTTCTCACCATTTTTTTGATCCAATAGATTGCTCCATGGCCTGTCTCAGAGCTTCCTAAACTGCAACAGAGTCACAGTGATCTCTGGACTTCCAAAAGCATCTGGGAAAGTTGGCAGCTTGAAGGGAACTCTGAACTTCAACACCAGGGTGTATGCATCCAGAGTATGCAACAGCAGACTTCTGGAAAGACCTACTGTCAATCTGTATTCTGGTCATGCTTGGAAAGAATTGCAAAGAAATATTAAGAGGTTCTTTCTCTGGGTCTAAGGTTGGAGGTTTTGTCCTTTCCTTTTAAACTACTTAAAGTGAAAGACTCATTTTGCATAAAGTGATGCCTTTTTCTGCATGTTTCCTGCTTCTAGAAACAGGATTTATCAAACCTTTTCACACTACCTCCTTACTGGGCTTCATGCAGAAAGATAATTTTTCCCTTCTGAATTTATTCTAAGGAGATAGAATATTCTATCATCTGAAGTTACAGCTGTAACTGAAAAAGGGAAAGAGGGAAGAAGGATGTGGAATCTTACTTGTCTGGGTTTTTCACTCTGAATGTTGCATTAAGAGCTTTTAATCTGGAATCTGCCTGAAAAAGGGGGAAAAAGAAAAAGCTTTGTTAATTTAATGCAATTAAATTCCAGTGCAAAAAAAATTCCAGCCTCTCAGCCTTCTGACAGCACTATTAGGAAAAAAAAAAAATTGCGTTCCTCACATATTTAAAACTTCAGACATTGAACAAGTTGACACTAAGGTGTCATACATGTCAGATTTTAGTAAAAAAAAACAAAACCAACCACCACAAACAAAACAAAAAAACACCAAAAAACTATTTTCACGAACTAGGATGTAAACAGTATCCACTAAAATTAAGCTGGTATAATCCAAATCCCACAAATACAGTCCCTTCTGAAATGCTACACAAATCATGAAGTTAAGATACACAGCCCTACATTCTTTTTGGATGAAGCAGTTAGGTAACATAAGACCATATGGACAAGCTATTTTATATTTTTCAAACCAAATAAAACCAGTGGTAGAGTGACCTCTATATGCTCTTTATTACTAGGAACAGTTCCCCAGTGAAATCAAAACCTTATATATGGTGTTCTCTTATTTTATGACTTGCTTTACAGAAAATATGTGATTTGTCTATCAGAATACAGCTATTTTTAATACAATGTTCTTTTTTATGTCATAGCCTAGGTAAACCTCTACAGAAGAAAGGTCAATACCTAATTAAAAAGGTAATTGGCCACTTAACTTTTTGAGGTGCTGGCTTACCAATGACTGCAACAGCAGTATGGAATTGGAGGAGTCTGGGGGTTTGGTTTTTTTGTTTAAGTGAACAATAAACTGTAGCAGTCATTTACTCTTAATAAGATGCCAACACAGATGAGATATTCCAACCTCATCTACAGAGGTCCCACATCACCACAACTTTTCATTTCTATATGGCATTTTACAAGCAGCTCACCAGGGCTCATCTATACTGCATGAAAACTCTAGCTCAGGGAAAATGGCTGGAGTGTACTTCTGATCAAGACATCTCTCTTTTCAGTGAAAGAGAAGTGATGTATACAGATTTCCTATAGTGCACCCTTACAGCTAATGGACTGCCACAACTGCCAGCAGGAAGCTACTTCGACAGCACTTGTTAGCGCTGGTATGTGACACAAGAATATTTGTGTCCACTGTTACAGCCAACTGGGAGCTTGAAGAGCTATTATGAATTTGATAATGAGGGGAACTGTTTTCTCAAACCAAGAGCAGTTTTCTTCTAGGGCCTTTCTAATAACTTCTATAGATGAGACAAACACAGCTTGAGACTGTTCTGCCTGCAACTGCATTGGGGCTGAGCAGAAGATACCCATATTTGAATATCACAGGTTTCACCTGGAACCACTTCCATATCTAGAGGACACTGAGGACAATATCCAAGTCGAAAGCAAAGCAGCTTCTTCCTTGCAACTAGGATGAGACATACTGATGAAAACCTTGAAAACTTCAGCTGTATTTCTTCCAGTCACCAAACCGGCAATAAAACACAATCCACAAACCAAAAAAGTAAGTGAATGATACCCGCAAGCGTCTGATATTAGACGAAAACAGGTTCATTGTTATCACTACATGCAGCATCCCTCTAAAAATATCTTGCGAAGGGAAGAAAAAGTCAGCATGGGGAAGCATGACCAAGATAGCACAGGGAACAAAAATGCTGCAGTAACTCCAAATCCCAGGTTTGACATTTATTCAGTGTTCCACAGACCTCTATGACCTCAGACCTCCACTGCAGTTGTTGAGATGCACCTACATGTACTGCCCATACATCCTGTAACAATGCAAATACCACTGAGACACAGATCACAGTCCTTCCCTCAAGGTGGCTATTCTCCAAAATACTGTATTTCTGTTCCAACAGTAGGCACCAAAGCCATTTCAGTTTGTTAGGACAATATGGATGTTCTACAGGTTCACAACTGGAAAGGATCACTTCCTGCATTACAGTTCCAGGGCAAGTTTCTGCCTTTTGTTACAGACACACAGAGTGCTCTTAAGAAAGAGCTCAGGAAGTATACAAGCACTGTCAGACAGGAACCATCAGGCAGGAACCAAGATCCTGCCAATGCTCAACCATCCAAGCAGGGTTATTTCCTCCTTGCTGTTAACAGCCCAGTAACTCCCACACACCACTTTTGAGCATTTGTGTCACGCAGGATCACACTGCTGGAAAACTGTCTGTCCAATGGTAAACTTGATTTAAAACTAATAAGCACAATCATTTTTGAGATTAACTCCCCCTTAAATGAGGTACAGTCAAGTTTTCAGACAGTTAATTCCTACTGTGATCCTATAATCATTTAAGCAAACTGAAGAGGGAGGGGAATTTTCTCCTTCCTAAAGGACGGGTTAAAATCCCAAGTGACAAATCCCTTAAAGAATAAAATTAAGTGCTGAGGGTGAGAGGGAAGAAAGGAATGATTTAATGATACAGCTGGCAGAGTAAACAGTCTCAAACATCAACATTCATCTAATAGCATGCTACACTGCATTAATGCCTAATTTAGTTAGCTTGGTTCAAACCCTTTGGGACAAAAGGCACATCCTGCTTTAATGCCTGAGCAGCAGCATAGTCTGATTCTAGTCTAAGACAGGTAATGAACAGAGTTTATCCTCCAGTGTAGTGCTAAATAACTCCAATCTTGAAGACCATTACTTCAGAAGTTGAATAAAAGGAAACATGCTTTTTCCCAGGCTTTAAAAAAAAAAAACAAACAAACAAACAAAAAAAAACTAAGGAAAGAAGAACTATAAAAGAGAAACTATAAACACAATCGAATCTAGAAGGAAAACAAGATTTGCTCATCTCTTATTTAATCTGCAGTACAGTTTCAGCTAGGCAAATATTCTCAGCATTCTGCCATGAGTTTTCATATAAACATCACGGTGTGTACTCCTGAACATAACCTACCAGTACAAACTTTGAACTCCTGTGTGTAAGCTGAAATATAGATGCATTGACTAGGAAAACACAGCTTGAGAGCTTTAATTTCTTTGCTTTATAAATAATAGCTGTATGCAATCCCTACCATGGTGGAAGAGAATTATTGTCAATTTAAGTTATCAACATTCACTGTCAGTATGAAAGCCCCTTGGACACTAAGGATAGAGTACCAGTGATTTTCTTTAGCTCTCACTGTTCAGAATAATTCTTCATAAACCACCTAATTTTCAGTTGTGATTTCTTGAGTTGATCACACTACAATAAAACAAAAGCTAATTATGTCTCCATTATGTACCTTTTCCAGACACAGCCCAGCAATCTATCATCTTCTCACAGGTTATTGCCCTGCACACAACCTTTACTCCTGAAAGATTTCCATCAGTTCACCCAACCAGGAATTCACTGATGTCAATAGGGATACCACTACTACTTCAAAATACACACTGTTAAGGGGCACCAAACCCATCCATTGTAGTCTCTTTCAACAATTTATCCTTGTAGAGAATCCAACAATTTAGACCCCTTTCCCTGCCTTTGGGATTTTTTTGACACCTTGTACTGCTTACCAGGCTAAATTAATCTTTAAAATGATGCTAAACTGACAACATGCAAAAGCACTGCGGTGGGCTCAAGTTCACCAGTTCTGAAGTGTAAGGATCATAACTCTACATCGCTAGCAGAATTACAAGGCTGAGCATCACACATACACACAGAACTTCAAAACTAAAGTCTTACCTATTTTATGCTAAGAACACCACTTGCTTTTGTGGTTACAGTTATAGAAAAAGCAATGTCTTTAACTCACTCTAACAGCAAACAGCCTAAAACATGTTTGCTGGAGTATTTCTGTGTCACAGCAGTCACAAGACAAGCAATTACAGTAATTACCTTTAATTGAAATCCAGTCTCATTTACCATTTCTTTCCATCCAGCTTCCTTAAAAAAAAAAAAAAAAAAGAAGAGAAGTTAGATTGACTTAATAGTGCTACAGCTTTCTCAAATCCCTATGGCAGTACCTATATCATAAGAGCTTCTCTGGCAATCCAGGTTCTGCTTCAGCTATCTTCCCTGTAACTCTTCAAGAATCTGGGTTAAGAATAACTTGTCATTATGTTTGCTTACAGATCAAACTCCCCCAAAGAACTCTCTTCATTGTTCAATTACCTCATTCTATCAACTGGGGGCAGGAGTCACACAGCTATATCTGAAGAAGTAGCTCAGCTCTTCAGAAAGAAGGGTAGTTATCTATTGTCTATTGTATTATTAGCCACCCCAAGGATCTTTGCAGCTTGAAGTCAAGAGCATATAGAAAATATACAGGTGACTGGGTGGCTGTCCACTGCTCTCAGATCCTGTACACTGGTTCATGCACGTGCTACGCTGTGCTGCAGTAGCATATCTGCTCAGTCTGCTGTTTGGCAATTTCTCAAAGCACAAAGAATCAAAACAACTAACACCTCCTAAATCTGAAAAGTGCACAATGCAACACTTCAGCTGACAACTGGATGGTAACTTTTGTGATAGTATGACACACATGAACGGATCTCGATTCCAACCACAAAGCTGAAGAAAACATGAACAGCCAAGAAGTGAATTGGAAGGCAGCACTGTCTCTGCAGCCAGCAGCGTAGCACACTACTTCAGCTTTAGTCCTAGGAAAGCTTTCCCAACCAGCACATGTTAAGTTCCCAATGTGCTGTTTTGAAGAGGTGGAAATTCTGTCTTAAGAGCCTCATGAGGACTGGAAAAAATTCACAAGGTACATTAGAATGCCAACTGTACAACTGCAGCGGGCTGTTGAGCAAGGCTTTCCCACCCCATTTTTCTATACATCTAGACACAGAACAAGCTATAGGTCAGTGGGACAGAAGAGCAAATGGGCACAATCTTAAATAAATAATCACTAAAGAATGTATTTAGAAAGCTTTACCTGTGTTAAAAATGAATAGAAGATTTTGTCTTGGCAAAGAACAGGATGTGAAGCCACACGTAACAAGAAGTTTTCCAAACCAATTCTTCTTCTTTCCACAAAATCTGGATCCATATTATCTGCTGATAGCTTATGCCAAACAAAGTCAGCCTTTAATTTAAATAGAAAAGTGTTAACAGTAAATAAACAAAAAACTATATAAAGTAAGCTGCATCCTCAGCTTCCTTACCCTTTTTTCTGGCAAGGGTGGAACAACAATATGTGGATAGGTAACTGACAAATAATTCCTCAACAACTCAAATTCACTGTAACGTCGCCACAGGGAGTCCACCGGGGCACACTGCCCCTCACTCTGTGTCTCAACAGCTCTGAAAGATAGAACAACAAATCTGAGTATTAGTAAGATATCACCTTCTCACTCAAACCATCTGTACAACTACAGCAAAGGCCCTAAAAATAGCTAGCCAATATTAATTACTGCATAACTCACCCATAATCTAAAAGTAACCTTTATTGAGGTCACATCTAGATACTTCATTTTAAAAATGTGTACAATTTTTGCCTAATTGGACTCAGAATTTTTTTTTTTTTTTAAGGAACACAGGAAAAGTCAACACATTTTCAACACACTGCAAACAGATAAGTGACAGTGAAGACTCACAGAAGTGACTTAATTCACATCACTACAGGATTAGAGATATTTCTATTGGAAATGTTAGGCTCCAAACCAGCATAATTTCATGTGCAGCTGAAGGATACAGAGTAGTACAAGAAGGAATTTACTATTCAATGAGAGAAAGTCTTCATTCTAGATGATAAAAATTGTATTGCCTGCAACAGCTAAAATAGTTCACAATGTTTAAGTATTTTTAAAAGTTATAGTTTGGAATAGAATAGAATAAGCCAGGTTGGGAGAGACCTCCAAGATCATGCAGTCCAACCTCTAACCCAGCCCTAACCAATGGCAGTAAGTGCCCCATCCAATCCTTTCTTGAACACCTCCAGGGATGGCGACTCCACCACCTCCCTAGGCAGCCCATTCCAATGGCAAATCACTCTCTCTGTGAAGAACTTCTTCCTAACATCTGGCCTATAGCTTCCCCAGCACAACTTGAGACTGTGTCCCCTCGTTCTGTTGCTGGTTGCCTGGGCAAAGAGACCAACCCCCACCTGGATACAACCTCCCTTTTGGTAGTTGTAGACAGCAATGAGGTCATCCCTGAGCCTCCTCCTCTCCAGGCTAAACAACCCCAGCTCACTCAGCCTCTCCTGACAGGGCTGTGCTCCAGGCCCCTCACCAGCTTCATCACCCTTCTTGCATACGTTCCAGTACCTCAACATCTCTCTTAGATTGAGGGGACAAGAACTGGACACAATACTCAAGATGTGGCCTGACCAGTGCCAAGTATATGGGAACGATAACCTCCCTTGTCCTGCCAGCCACACTGTTCCTGATACAGGCCACATTTTCAGGGATATTTTTAGAAAATCCTAGCATATTCCAAATACTTTAAATTTTTTTTTTTTTGTTCAAAGCAGTATCTTTTTATATTTAAAGGACTAAGGACATTTAGTCAAAAGAAGCAGCTAAAGACAGAGTAAGGTGGTACAAAAATTATACATCTGAAAAATCTGTTGAAAACTTAAAGCCAACTTCACCTAGCAAGGTATTAAAGGGTTTTAGGTACTGTAAATGGAGAAATCATGAAACATTACAGGATTGAAAAGTAATGTATAAACTTGTAAAGCAAAAATTATTTCACATACAAGACATTTAAAGCAACAGAAATGCTTTGCAATATCATAAGTATCAGGTCAGTAACACTTCTTGGCAGTTAGCATATGCCAGAATAAACACAGAGAAAGAATTTGGACAAGGCACTTCACAGAGCCAATGATGTCTATGTCTACCTTAGTTTTTATATTAAGTAACTAAAAAGAGCACAAGGCACTGGCATAAACCTACAGGAAACAGTATTAACTACATTATGAGATTATCACAGATTAGTTGAGGCTGGAAGAGACCTCTGCAGATCCTAAATCTAGCTCCCTCTCTTAAAGCAGGTTGCTCAGAACCATGGCAATTTGGGAGTTGGGTGTCTCCAGGGATGGAGACTCCACCCACCACACTGGACAACCCATTTCTATGTTTAACCCATGTCCATGTTTAATCACCCTCACTGTAAAAGAAATTTTCTTACATTTAAATTTCCTAGATTTGAATTTGGGGTTGCTGCCCCTTGTCCTCCCTTCTGTGCATCACAGGGTCTGACTTCTTCACTTCCCCCATCATGTATTTATACACACTGCTAAGTTCTCCCTCAGCTGTCTCTTCCCAAGGCTGGACACCCTCATCTCTTTCAGCCTCTCTGCACATCAGACATTCCAACTCCATATTAATCTTCATGGCTCTTTCCTGGACTTCCTTCAGCATACCCATATCCTTCCTGCACTGGGTAGCTTGGAATTGGGCAAGGTAAGCAATGAACTACAAATTCCAGTTTCAAATGGTGTTCCCCAGGGTCAATTTTTGAGTCGACAGAAGAGCAATGAAGCTGGTGAAGGGTCTGGAGAACAGGTCTTAAGAGTAGTGGCTGAGGGAACTGGGATTGTTTAGTCTGGAGAAGAGGAGGCTGAAGGCAGACCTCATTGCTCCCTACAACTACCTGAAAAGATGTTGTAGTGAGGCAAGAGTTGGCCTATTCTCCCTTGTATCCAGTGACAGAATGAGAGCAAATGGCCTCGAGTTGCACCAAGGCAGATTTAAATGTTTAACCTGAAGATTAGGAAAATTTTCTTTACTGCAAGAGTGGTCAGGCATCGGAACAGGCTGCCCAGGAAGGTAGTGAAGTCACCATCCCTGCCTGTGTTCCTAACGTGTAGACGTGGCGCTTGAGGACACAGTTTAATGGCCATGGTGCTGGTTAGGTTAATGGTTGAGTTCAATGATCTTATAGATTGTTTCATTCAGAAAAAACCTCTGATTCTACTTATTTGTACAGCGCTCAATAGAATAGGGTACCACATCCTTTCTCCCAACAGAATTCAGGGTATACAGTTCTTGAATTCATAGAAACTAGTAAAGTTTTAAAAACAAAGATGTTACTGATTTTTTTAAAGCTATTCTTAACCTCCAAGGCTGTGTTTCTAATTACCTTACTGCAAAGCGAACAATCCCACTCCAATTATTTGACACTCCTAAAATACAAGAAATCTTTTACATCCATTTCTGAACTCTCATTAGAGAGAAAAACATTGCTGTATCCTCTTTGTTACATCTTGAAGCTGAAGTAATTTCATAAAGAATGACACAAAATAATTTTTTAAAATGAGTAAACCAGAACATTTTCTGTATATCTGTCCCTGCTTTGTGGAAAATTACATTTATTTCAGGTGACTAAATTTGTATAAAAAAAATAAACCCAAGGAGGAAGACAAAAGGATATATTCATAAGTGTTCAATGCAAGCTGCTGCAGATTAAAGGTGTTTGACCAGAAAAAAAGGTGAGCACACTGCTGACAGACACTGAATTGCACAGACAATATCCCACAGAATTTCTCCTTGTATTTTGCTTCACCAACAGCAACTATAGAATATTGAAGAGGGCAAGTTTATCTCAGTGTTGGACTGACAGGCTGTGCAGCATTTTTCCCTAGATGAACATTGCACAATTCCAACATCTGAAGAACACTTCAGCTAAAAGCAGGTATCTACTGACTATACTACTGCTGAGTTGGAGGTAAATTTAAATAGAAAAAGAACTAAACTACTATGCTTCAAAAGATTATTTTAGTTGAAAGCTGAAGGCAAAAATCTCACTTTCTTAGTGGAGAAACTCCCAGCAGGGTCTGGTAAACAATCCAGCCATTCAGGACACTCACATAAAGGAATTTTATGGATCCTTCTAATTTCTAGCTTCAGTAGCTATCAGTCAGTTGTACTGATTTACATCATGGGTTTCAAGAGCACTATGTCTGCATGGGCTATTATCAACCCTTAAGCAAGACTGCCACCACCAATAAATCATAATGTTAAGTACCCTGTCCAAGAACATACTGCACAAGCAAACATGAACAAGAAAAAACACAGGCTAGGACTGCCCTGAGAACACAGACACATCCCCCAGGGGAATCCATCTGTGTTGCAGGTCTAGATGCTGAAAGGTACCACAGCCACCTAGAGCTAGGCAAACTGCAGCCACCTTTATTCTAAAGGCAGGAATATTACAGATCCAGATCTCAGATCTGGAACAAGGTATTCTCTGTAATAGAATGGATGATCTATCAGTCAAGAAAGAGAGGAAGAAAAGAACCTGCAGGATGCACTTGGTTGCTACTGAATGTCTGTCTCTCCTATGCATAACCATTTCCTGCCCATACCAAATGCCATGCTGGGACTGGCACAGGAGTTAACTTTCTCTTCTTTCCAGTGGTGATTTTAAATAACAGAGCTTCATTATTCACCTTTTTTAAAAATTTAACTGAGGTTTAAGATTGACCCCATCATCTCATAACTAGAGGCAGACTAGGTGTGTGCACACTGACTGATTATGACAGCCTAACACATTTCATATGCACAGCAGAGTTACAGGGCCTTAAGAAGTTACCACCAAAGGGTAAACTTTATTTTTTAAATATAATTCTTATTTTCCCTGTCAATACAAGCCCCTAAGGAAAAGTAATGTTAGCTGCAATTATTTCTCATCTCCACTTATTCTATGAACTTGCACTGCCACTGACAACTTCAATTATGCAGTTTTCTACATCCTGAATACAAAGTACTCCAAGTTCATTTGGCTGTTTCATTTCAACACAGTGTACTCCAGTTTAGTCTTCTGCCTCTGATGCAATCAGCTCCCAACACAGGGCAAGTCTGATCCTGTATTTATCACATTCTAAATAATCTACAACATCAATGAAGTCAGCACAGAGAAGAATGAAAAAAAGTTCATCTTTCAAGGAAGTTTTCAGTCTAGACATTCCTACTCCATGTTAAAGTGCACTTCTGTAAAAATAAAACTTTCAGGGAATGTTAGAAAGGAACTCTCTCTCATTTTGGCAGCATGGCCTTAATACAGCACCTTAGTATCAAATACAACTTCGGTAACATGCATTGGTAGTAAAAAGTTAAGTAGCTTGTCTTCCATGCTTGATCTGCCCTCACTCATCCTGCTCTGGGTTGCCATTGCTACACAGACTCATTTTTGCCAAGTCAGCTTTATTGTGTAAAAGTTGATCTGGATTTTTCTTACAACTCCCAATTCCTGCCGTTGAGAGAGCCACATCATTTGGTAAGTTTCAATAGTTTTAATAGCACAAGTGTTAGAAGAGAACCAAAGAATAGTACTCTGCTACAAACCAAGAGGAAAAAAAAATATATATGAAATCAAGAATGCCTTTATAAGTTCAAAAGTCACTCCACAGATTTAAGTCTGTTTAGGAAACTAGAGATACTCCACTTTCATGGTATGGGTTAGAGGCTAGAAGCAGATATGCTTGCATGTTCTGTTCCTATCTTACAAATATTTAAGGAAGTAAAATAGACCATGACACTCACATCTTCCCCTTCCACACTGAAGAAACTAAGGAAATTTACTAGATCTAAAGGCTACCATCAATTTACTCCAACAAAGCAGATCTATAGACAACAGACCAGGCCTTAAGTCTAAGTTGATCAGGCTTTACAACCCTTAGGAGGGACCCACACTTTGCATTATATCCCAAAGGAAAAAAAAAATCAATTAATATTAGAAAGCCTTGAAATTCAATCCTGCCAAGTAGTTTCCTCTTTTTTAAATAGATGGCACATGACACAACCTCAACATAGTTTGTGTTGAGCAGCCTGACATTACTTCTCTTAACTGCCTTTAGTCTAACATGCATTTATTCTCACCATCTTGGGAAGTGTGATCACTGCCTTTTTTGGTTGTAGTTTACAGCTTTATATAAGAGTTCCTGCTTTTGATGAACAGCAATAAAAAGACAACAAATATGACTGCAACACAGGTAGATAGACACTTGTCCAGAGACATGTCTGGATGTTCTTTGCCCAACATCCCACTGCTGCAGTCTCAACAGTTACATGTCAGCAGAAGCCTGTCACTGCACTGCCTCCTCCTCTGCAGGAAGGACAGCCCTGCTGCCTCTGCTACTAGGAGCACCCACATTTGTAACTTACTTTTGTTTAGTGTCTTTTAGTCATTGCCAGGGGAAGACATCTCAGGAGTGCAGCTGCATAGCATACAAAGAAGCTATGCTTTATCTAAATAAATTTAAAACACATTTTGAAATTAATCCTAGTTTAAGAATCCACCTCATGCTCAGACTTTGATGAAGTCAAAACAGCTGAATTCTGCTCTCTAGAACACACAGCACTGTGGAGTTGTGTAAAGGATGGGAACAGCAAAGTTCTTTGCAAAGCTGTGGTGGGAAAGTACTGTACAATTATTAACCTGCATCCACACTACTACCTATTAAACAAGGTAATAAGTATTTGAAACTGAATGAATGGATTTGGGACAGGCAAGCAAGATGAGATATTTAAGCACACAAAAAAAATGTCTCCACCTGGTCACACACACAACCGTAAAATATCACCAATTACAAGAGCATTTCTCCCCAGGACCCCCATTCCAGAAAGGAAGTAGAAATCCACAAAGGTACTCATTACACTTAATACCTTCATTACCATCTAATTTTTTAGACCACTTTATGAACTCCACCATTAAATGCAAGTACTGCATACTAGTTTCAATTAAGATTATAATCACCTGTTGACATTCAGATAAACTTCTCAATTTGGTTTGGTTTTAAAAACACAATATAATACTTGTACAGTCTTGAGGCAGGAAAACCATATGTTTCCCCTCCAAGTACAGTTTTAACAATGCAAGTTATTCATTGAATTAACCAACCTGCCTGGGAAAAAAAAAATTAAAAAATTAAAACCTTCAGTTGTTACATTCATAACTGATGTCATAAGTGATTAGAAGATTACATTACTCTGAATGTCATGTTCATTTGCCTTAATTCAAAGTGCCAATGTGAAAACTTTAGTCCATTTAATTAACCTCTTCCCATTTCCCATTTAAAACTAATTATCTTAAATGAGCCATTAAACAATTCTGAATGCAATAAAAAGAGGAATGGCTGCAAAATATTAAATCAGACAAGAAGGAAATACATCAGTTCATTTCCTTTTAAAAATAATCATCTCTCCAGTTGCAGAAGCAGTACCTTTGCTTTCAGCCTTTGACCTTCTAGTGTACAAGTGACATTTCCACTCCCCTATAGCGGACAAGGTTCACTTGCTACGTAGAGGAACACTGGCAGAAGAGCAATCATTATACATAAACCATGTGCTTTACAAGACACCAAAAAAGTGACCTGCTAAACTCTACAATGAAGAAGCAGTTCTCCTGCCAGAATACATTTCACAATTTAGTCATTTGGGGTTTTTTTCCCCTCCCTTTTTTTCCTTTGTATTGAAGAATCACAGAATATTACTATCAGTGTCGTGGTTTAACCTCAGCTGACAACTAAGTGTCACACAGCCACTCCCAATTCTCTCCTATGTGCCATTGATGGAAAGAGTAAAATGAGAAAACTTGATGGGCTGAGATCAAGACAGTTTAATAGGCAAAGCAAAACATGGAACTCCTTTACTACTTCCCATTGGCAGGAGGCATTCAGCCACCTCTAGGAAAGCAGGGCTCCATCACACTTAATAGTTACATGGGAGGACAAATAAATCACTTCAAATGTCCCTCCCTTCCTCCTCCTTCTGACAGCTTTTATTGCTGAGCATGACACCATATGGTACAGAGTATTAATGTGGTCACTTTGGGTCAGCTGTCCCAGCAGTGTCCCCTCCCAGCTGCTTGTGCACCTCCAGCCTACTCACTCATGAGGTTGTGGAACAAACAGGAAAGGCCTTGACTGTGTGAGCACTGTCCAGCAACAGCTAGAACATCCCTGAATTATCAACACCGTTTTCATCACAAATCCGAACCATAGCCCCATATAAGCTACTATAAAGAAAATTAACTCTATCCCAGTCAAAACCAGCATATCTATTTTGCTGCACTTAACTATACATAAATCTACGAGGCAGGTTAAGGATTCATAGTTTTAACTAAGTAAGAACCAGCTGTAAAGTGTTCACCTCCTCTGTCTTTAAACCCCCGACCCTCCCTTGTTCAATGCTCATTCTGAATTCAGACTTTTGTTTTTCCTAATACCTCTTTTGGAGGGAGCATACAAGTATTCCTCTCAATAACCAAAATCTGCATTTTTATTGTTTTATCAGAAGACAACAAAGCTCGGCAGGAATTTGTTCTGTGCCTCTCCCCAGAAAATGCATACCTGGACTCTTTCCCTAAGCCAACATGGAACAGGAGACTTTGGAAGTGGGGCTCTAACAGAACATAACAAAGAAAAACGTTGTGAAGTCTCATGGTGCAGCATTGCTACCACTGAAATGTGACCTGTCTGGCTACTGATTTCCAAGTTCATTTCCCTCACACTGATTTTCTTTAGAAGTTCTTACACTTTGAATGGCCAACCCGAGGTCTTAAGGAAGAAGCAGGTATCACTCATGTAAATTTAACTAACAGAAAGCTTTCCAAATACTGAAAGCTGAAATAAGCTTAGTAACTTCCCCAGCCATTCTGGGGCAGCAACATGAAAATACACTGAATTACCATGTACTTCAAGAAGCAAACACTAGTGGGGCTGAAAACTGCTATTAAGTAGTTAATCAGCAGGCTACACGAAGTAGGGTTGTTTTTTTCCTAAGGCTATTTAAAAAGAAAAAAAACAAAACAAAACACAACAACAAAAAACTCAAGAAAAGATAAACACACTCTAGTCATCACACTATGTGACCAGAGGAACCATAAAGATGCGAAAGGCAGCAGGGACTGAAGCAAAGTTAACTAAATGGAAATATTCTAACATTACAGAAGAAATTGTTTAAAGGAGAAACCAAAAAAAATGTTATCCCTCTATGTGCTATAACTACAAGGCCATCAATACAGAACACTTACGAGGCGCTTTGCACTGATTAGCTTTCAGTTCTGTCACAAAAAACAAAGGGTACAAGACCAAGAGTTAAAATTCTGGGGTTTATACTACCTCAGGTTTTGTTTTTTTTTTC
The DNA here is from genome assembly GCA_013396835.1 of Psilopogon haemacephalus. NCBI lineage: Eukaryota > Metazoa > Chordata > Aves > Piciformes > Megalaimidae > Psilopogon > Psilopogon haemacephalus. Next base: position 184,488 of record VWZI01007628.1, read on the forward strand.
CTTTCATGCAGACCACAGCTGCCTGAATTTCTTACAAGGAAGCGAGTCTGAATATAAGTGAGGATCTGGATATTTGCAGTTCCCTTACAGAACCCAGCACCTGCATCTCAAGAAGTATTTAGCTGCACATCTCAACTACAAGAATTCGTACTTACCCTAATGACATTCCTCACAAAGAGGTGGAAGTGCTGCTCTGTTCTCACAGGGAGAATATAAGAATGAAGTTATTTTTAAGTAACTGTACAGTTTAATGGAAGCTGTCAAACAAACTGACTTCAAGACTAATTGAACGGAAATAGCTCACCACAAAACTTTAATTTACTAATGCAGAAAGGTGTAAACCAAGAACAAAGGGGATACTTTCAGGAAGCACAACCCTGGGAATCTGCTGAGGGTCTGCAGTCTATAGCAATGGAGTTTGTTTTGTCTCGAAGAAAAAGCTCTACCAAGGTATAATAATAAAAAAACCAAACCAAACCCCACCACCAAAACAACAAAAAAAAAACCCTTCCAAACAAAATAAAGGTAACATGAATATGTGAGAAAAGTGATAAATATTTTTAAAAATAAAAAATAAACACCATCATCACTTGAATTCTTAAAACAAACAGTTTCATCAGGACCAGTGGAACTAACATTTTGAAAGTTTAGGTACTCGGCTCCTGTTCTGTAACAAACATACAACGTAATTGCATCCTTCTTGCATCTCTTTTTCACCCACATGCAATTCCTCAATTCAAATGGAAATTAAATCCCAGATAGCAGTAATGACAGAATCCCAGTTCACATAAACATAATGCAACTATTATTAAGTGGTCTTCCTTTTATATTACCATAAACTGAGTCTTATTCTTCAGCTACAAAATATCCTATTACCCACAGACAAATTGCTGTGAAGCCCACCTACAGCTACAGGCTCAGCAGGAAGCACATTTAATAGCCACCAATTACATTTATGCAAGAAATTTTGCTTTCTCAGCAAAAGGAATAGAGAACCTATTTTATTAGAGATGTAACAAACCCACATTTTCAATAGTTCTGTGATAAACATATAATTGGTCTTGGTATTTGCTGACCACAGAATGAAATAAATCTTAATAAGGAAAGCAATCTGGGTAGCAAAATACATCTTTGCCACTACAACACAACCACTGGGAAAGACCAACAGGAGCGAGTCTAAAGCAATGTAAGAATGGTGGGAAAGGAGGTGCAGTTAGCATGTTCTGAGGCTGCATAAAGATGCCCCCGGAGTACATTTGTCATCACAATTAGACACCAATGATTCAAATTTTCTTCTCTTTTCCTTGGGAAATGTTATTAGAAGAATAATAACATGACTTATGTGAGAAGATATGATCTTTAAAACTATGAAAGCATTCTTTTAAACACCTGAGCCACTGCTAGAGTTAAGAATTTTTTAAAAACAAAATGCATGTCTAATTTGCATTTTATTCTTAAAGCATAGCAAAAATATAATAAATGTATCCCAGTCAGTCTGCAGTCAGTGTGACTGGCATGTCTCTTCATCAAGTTAAACGAGCTAAGAAGCCTTTTAACTAGTGTGACAGCATTACAATTTGAACTCTTCAGAGCCTTTGCAAAATGTGACTGCTTTGTTTCAAGTAGATTTTATCTGGACAATAGATCATTCCTGAGCCAAAGCCCAAAGGTTAAAACTGTTCATATTAAGAAGAGAAAGACAAAACTCCTAATAAAGTCTAATTTTGAAATTCTTGCTTCAACTGAGTAACATGATCCAGCATAACAGGGGTCATCTGTGACTGTTCGGGAAGTAATGATAAGTTAGAAGACATTTTAAAGCTTTGTTCACTACTCGGTACTTAAAGTTGCAAGTTGTCCTTCTAGCACCAACTGTGTTTGCCATACTTGTATTATTGATCTTGTTAACACAAGCCAATTGAAAGCAGTAAATTTTCCAGTGAAAGTTCAAGCTAGTGTGAAGGAAGGAAGCAGTTAACCCTAACCCTTCGAGCAGCTACAAGAAATGGTGATCAAACACAGCACTCTAAGTTATAATGGAGCAGTAAATTTTGACCACATGACATAAGTCATGAGACTTCTTTATTTTCTTTTAAACAAGATTTCTTCAGACCACAGTGCACAACCTCTCTCCCATACAAGCTGCACATAAGACCTCATATACACATATATAAATTTATCCAACCTTTGTCTAACAAATAATCAAAGCAGTTGCTGATGCTGTGTTAGAACAACATCTTTCAAGCAGACATTTTTCCATCTAGCTCCAAATGAAGAATGACAGCATACAGCATTTGTACCAAATGGGAGATCAGATGCCAAGCTTTCACAGGAAAAGATCCCCCAGAGTGGGTTGATAATCACATAACAAATCATACTCCAGCTAAATCCTGTCATCAGCTGTATCTGAATATTTTTAAGGGTGGCAGGATGAAATCTGTGTAGAATGGTACATCCACATACACTTTAAGAGTGAGCTCTCATCACCCACCTTGTCTCAATGAGGTAAGCTGTGTATGTTTCTTGCATATTCATGGCATTCCTCCCAGTCCGTTTTTCAGCTTCTGAAACAGTGATTTCCATTTTTTTTGCCAAACAGTCTTCCATCTTTTTAGAGGAAAATAAAGACTCATATAACATTAGCCACAAAAGCCAAAGACAACTAACCCTGCCTTCCCTTCTCCCACACCACACTAAGACACGTCTCTATAGGGTACAGGTTTTGGCAGGGCTTCATTTTACACTCATCACATTTGCAAATGCAAACAGAAAGCCTGCTTTTGGCGGTGGGGGGAAATGCAGTCAGCAAATTGGCAGTTTCAGATCCCAAAAGCCATTATATTCTGGGAAGATACAGAAAGCAAAAATATTTCTCCCAATAAGGAAAAGTAACTTTCTTTAAAGGCAAACAAAACAAAACACCCCAGTACTTTCTACTCAAACACTTCCCAACTGCCAGCAAATTCCTCCTCAGGACACCTAGGGCACAGGTAACCAGCTCTCCCCTTTCACGGGAAACACAACACAACCGGAGAGAGATGTTTTTCTTTCAGTCTCTCTGAAGAGAATCGTTATCTTTAGCACGTTGGCAGGCAGGAGTCAGTCAGGACCACACTCCCACCCTCTAGAAAAGCAAAGCTGAATTGAGCAGGGAGGGGGATTTATTTGTGAAATTAGCAGGGGGAGGGAGGCGCAAACTGAGAATAAAAATATTAAACTAATAATATGGCACTCATGATGAGGGCAGACGGTGCATAAAGCCCTCTAATCGCCGTCAAGAACAGGGCTGGGAGAAACACCACAGCTCAGAGGATCGGGCTGCGCTGCTCTGATTCGGACTCCCCTGGGCAGGGGCTCGGCCCCAGGCAGCTTCATCCCACCTGTAGCCCATTCCCACCGCAGCGTGCAGCGCTGGGCTACCGCTCGTCCCCGGCCTCCCCGCTCCGACCGAGACCCGCACCCCTCCCTGCCTGCCCCGGGCCAGCGGCGCGGCGGCCGGGCAGCAGGCTCAGGAAAGCCCGGTGCTCGGCCCCAGCAGAGTAGGCCGTAACGAGGCCGGAGGCCGGCGCAGGGGGGTCGCCGCACCGCCGCTGTCACCCCCCACATCCTCACCGTAGTTGCGGGCTGCTCCGGAGGCGGGAGGCCGCTGCCGGGCGCTGCGCCGTCCTCCTCCGGGCGGCTATCACTCGGTTCGGTCTCGGCGCTCTCCATGGGGATAAGGGGCTCGGCCGCCTCCCTTCGCGCAGGCGCTGAGGCCGGCTCCGGCGGGCAAACTCATCGCAGGTCCTAGAGAGAGCTGCCGGGGCGGGGGTGTGTGCCCGGCTGGGGGCCGGCGCTGCCCACGGCCGGTGCCTAGGGGCTGAGGCGAAGCGGGCTTGAGGCGACGTGCACCGCGCCGGCCCTCAGCCTTCCCTGGCGCTTCGCCGCCGCCTGACTGGACCGATGCCCATCGATTGACTTGATCTAAGCCCTTTCTAGCTTCTTGGCGCCCTGCCCACCTTTCTGCCAAAAATGGCATCGCTAGGTAGCTGGCGCTGGGGCCTTTTCCGTGCACTCGGGTGGGTGTAAAGGCTCCCCTCATTGTTAACACTTGCCCGGAGCCAGGCAGCGTGAGCCTCCACACGGGAGAGGGACAGACCTCCTGCCATCCCCTGGCCGCTCAGCCTCACACAGAGAATTCTCAATGTCTATTTCTATGATTTGACTTTTGTTGTTCTTCCTTTCTCTCATTTCTCAGGGTCACCAAAGAGTTCCTGACTCATGTATCTTATCTTTTGCCTGTAGCAGGGCAGCTTGTCACTTTTCTTCACAGAGCCTCTTTCAGCAGCTATTAACTTTCCCACAGGATGCTTGTTAAAAATAAATAAACAAATAACCCGAGCCGGCTAACGTTAAGCCCGCCAGCCTGTTACTTCCCCGCTCTTACCCCTTTACAAGCAGTGGAGGATCGGTCGTGCTGTGTTCGCTGTTACTTTACCCCCCTGCCTGCTCCGCCGCCTTCGCCGGCTCCCTCCGAGCGGTGGAACGACATTCTCCTGCCCACCACCTCTGCTGGCTAACAACCAAAGTCTGTCTTGTCCTGCCATGCTTCCCCAAGAGGTACCCAAGCAGTTAAAATGCCCCAAGGTCAGCTGTGGAGAAGCCTCTGTCATTTATTTAATAAAAGCCCATGCTGCCTCCTCTCTTCTCCTTGAGCAGGAGCAAGTCCTCTTGTGTTTCCCTGATTCCTATTCTTTTTGGAGAGAACTTCAGCAACTCTGCCCTGCACCTCCTAGTGAACATCAGTTAATTGGTCACACTACATATATCTGTGTGTATATACATACATATATATGTGTGTATACATGTATGTATGTGTGCATACATGTATATATATATATATCATAGAATCATAGAATGGTTTAGGTTGGAAGAGACCTCAAAGATCATCCTCAACCCCCCGCCACAGGCAGGGACACCTCCCACTAGATCAGGTCGCTCAAGACCTCATCCATCCTTGCCTTGAACACATCCAGGGAGGGAGCAGACACAACCTCCCTGGGCAACCTGTGCCAGTGCCTCACCACCCTCACTGTGAAGAATTTCTTCCTAACATCCCATGCAAATCTGCCCTCCGCCAATTTGAACCCATTCCCCCTCGTCCTGTCATTACAAGACCTTGTGAACAGTCCCTCCCCAGCCCTCCTGTAGGCCTCCCTCAGATACTGGTAGGCTGCTATAAGGTTTCATCGAAGCCTTCTCTTCTCCAGGCTGAAAAGCCCCAACTCTCTCAGCCTGTCCTCATAGCAGAGGTGCTCCAGCCCTCTGATCATCTTTGTATACACACACACACACACGTATGTATACCTTAATTGTTGCAGCCTTTGGATTTATTCTCTCACAACCCAATGATGCTCACACAGCCCTTGTGGGGTGAGAAAACTCAGTGGAGAGCTTCTTATTTATTTCTCATGTTTCGAAACATCATTTTGGACACTTAGGACTAGCCCCATCACCCCTCTGGTTTACACAGCAAATCGCCCCCCCGAGATTTCCCATTTTTCTACCAGATTCATATACTTTGTTTCAGGCACTACATTTACTACACCCTTTGCTCTCATCAGACCCCACCTGGAGTACTGTGTGCAGTTCTGGAGCCCTCAGCACAAGAAGGACAATGGAACTGCTGGAGAGAGTCCAGAGGAGGGCCACAAGGATGATCAGAGGGCTGCAGCACCTCTGCTATGAGGACAGGCTGAGAGAGTTGGGACTTTTCAGCCTGGAGAAGAGAAGGCTTCAAGGAGACCTTATAGCAGCCTACCAGTATCTGAAAGGGGACTACAGGAGGGCTGGGGAGGGACTATTCACAAGGTCTTGTAATGACAGGATGAGGGGTAATGGGTTTAAGCTGGTGGAGGGGAGATTTAAACAGGATGTTAGGAGGAAGTTCTTTACAGTGAGGGTGGTGAGACACTGGCACAGGTTGCCCAGGGAGGTTGTGTCTGCTCCCTCCTTGGAAGTGTTCAAGGCCAGGCTGGATGAGGCTTTGAGTGACCTGATCTAGTGGAGGTGTCCCTGCCTATGGCAGGGGGTTGGAACTAGATGATCTTTGAGGTCACTTCCAACCTAAACCATTCTATGATTCTATGATTTCTTTATTATTATTGTCATCATGTAGCTTTTGTTATTTTCCTGCCCTTTTCGAACCCAAGTTAAAGGCCAGCTCAGGGGATTAAGGAGGTGGTATTACAGGTTTCTTCGCTCTGCCTTTTTTTCTTTGAGTAGGAAACCTTTTTGTGTGTGTTGACCAGAGCTGAATTTGCATACATGTTTCATCCAAAAATTAATCTTTTTCTTTCTACGACAATTAAAGTAAATCTCAAAATCCCCTTTGAAGAACCCATGAATTAATATCTGGCGTCTGGTTTCTATTCTGTTGTCTTCAGTGTTTATTCAACTTTTCCCTCAGATTGTTTGAAGTGATACCTCAATCCCTCCTTTCCCACCCCTCCACCACTGTAGCTGGATGGAGTTTCCCAAGCTTTTCCACAAAAGGCTTTCCTAGAACAAAAGTTTTCTACAAGTATGTGAACTGCGATTTGTCCTCTGAGCAGAACTGATTTAAGATTTGTTTTCTAAACCCGAAGTCTAGCTTAGATGTAAAAGCATGATTGCACATTGTAAGACAAAGTCTGTTTTCCATTAGGGCATGGTTTTCTCATGTTTACTCAAGATGTACATTAAGATACATACCTTGTATCAATTACACTTGCATTTGCAGGATGTGCATACTGATTTTTTTGCCCTGATCTTTATCAGTGATATAATGGAAATATTTATGCGAGGCTCATGCAGGATATCATACTTTGTATTAAATACTTTTATTACGGAAACAACGTTATCAATGAAGTACAGTCGTAGTTGGCATGTCTCACAGTTATTTCAAAAACTCTTCTCAGATTGGTGTTTTCTTAGTAGTAGTAAGAGCTGTGGAGAAGAGTTAAAGCACCACATGTGTGGAAGGAGGGTAATATCCAACAGCCTTGTTATCTCTCATGCACTGTATAGCCTGGAAGGCTTTAGAGGAGTGTGAGATGCCCTGACGATCTAGTGTGCAATTAAAAGGTCTTCAATAAACACCAAAGTCTCCATCTAAGTGAGAGGAGTATGAGGTGTCCTTATGATCTAGTGTGCAATGAAGAGGTCTTCAATAAACACCAAAGTTTCCAACTAAGTGAGAGGAGTTTGAGATGCCCTGATGATCTAGTGTGCCATGAAGAGGTCTTCAATAAACACCAAAGTCTCCATCTAAGTGAAAGGAGTATGAGGTGTCCTGATGATCTAGCGTGCAATGAAGAGGTCTTCAATAAACACCAGAGTCTCCAACTAAGTGCTCTTCCTGAGCCATGTTTCATGGAATCAGTTTCCCCACCTCGGATGCAAAGTGGGCTAACAGTATTTTCTCACCAGAAGATGGTCCCAGCACACTACTGCTTTCAGGAGTATTTCCAGTGCTTGCATTACTTTGGTCACAACAAGCTTTAGTGTTCTGCCCTAGCTAGGCACAGCCACTTTGAGAAATCAGGGTCCCATTAAGCCCTTTCTTCTCAGGAGGTGAGTCTGATTTCCTGCAGGTTACATAAAATGGGGGCACTCTCCTCCTCGTCAGCATCTTCACTATATAGCATGTCTGCTCTTTAACCATAAGGCAAGCTCAATTCCTTACCTACAAAGCAGGAAGCTGTCTTTGCAGGGGTAGATTTTCTCAAAAACATCAAAGCATTATTGACTTCTATACTAGAGAGTTACACAACTTACAGGTAAGAAAGGAATGCCCCAGGTTCACCAAACCTTTTTTGCAAGTTTTAGTAAACTTTCTCTAAGCCAGGACTCCATATGCAAAAGCAGCAGACTGCCCTATTGCCCTCTTCTCAGCTGTTTCTGGCAAACCTCATCTTTTCTAGCCTTTAAGCCCATTCTTTTTAATAATATTGTTACTCTGGATGAACTGCTTTGAGACTGAAGAAAGCTAAGTGAAGTATATTACCATGTAGCTGGCTCCCTGATGGTTTTTGCAAGGTTATATTTGTTACCTTTCCTGCTTGGGTCTCTTGCCAGACTGTTTTGTTCTAGCAAATAACACATCTTAAACAAAAAAAACCACTCGCCATGTTAGTGGGAAATATTTCAGCTAATTTCCCCTTTGTCTCAATGCTAATTTTCAGTAGCTTCATTTAGAGTTCTTCATCCCTTCAACTTCTTAGTAGTTTGAAATAAATGATAATGCAGGCAGCACCAACAACCATCACTTTGCTACTGAGAACCTCATTGAAAACACCTGAAGGGGTGGCTATACTTTGCATCTGTCCCACAACGCCCGTGGCCTTTCCTTAACCTCAGAAAGAGAGACTTAACCAGCCAGTGTTCCTGCTGGCAACCAGCATGTGCCTGTGCAGTCTGGCTGTGCCTGTGCTCACAAGCAGTGAGCTACAGTATGAGCAGATTCATGGAACAGCACAGCTGGAGCTCAGCATCCATCATCTCCATCACATGTAGGAGGTATATTCTAGGGTGTCTCTAGCTCCCTCCCAAGGACTGGCCATCCTTCACATCTTCCAGATGAACTGCTACTGAAAAAAACAAAACAAACCAAAAGAGTGTGTGCCTGCCCTAAGACTGTCTTGTAGCACAAGCCAAAGCAGGATGCCCAAGAGTTCACCTTCTCAAGCACATTCCTGGTTCATGGTTCAGGCTTCTGGATCCTACTATAATTTCACTACCAGTAACAATGCTATAAAGGTCACTGCTGTTTAGTATCTTCATCAATGACATGGACAGTAGGATTGAGTCTACCCTCAGCAAGTTTGTGGATGACATTCAGCTGAGCGTTCACACGCGTGAGGGATGGGTTGTCACCTAGAAGGATCTAGACAAGCTTGAGGAGTGGGCCTGTGTGAACCTCATGAGGTTCAACAAGACCAAGTGCAAGGCCCTGTACCTGATTCAGGACAATCATCAGTATTAAAAAGGGCTTGGGGATGAAGGGATGAAAGCAGGCCTAAAGAGGACTGGGTGGTACTGGTGGGTTAGAAGTTGGACATGAATTAGTAATGTGCACTTCCAGCCCAGAAAACCAACTGCAAGGCTCGACAGGGCTCTGGACAACCTGGTCTTGTTGAGGATGTCCCTGCTGACTGCAGGTGGCATTGGACTAGATGACCTATGGAGGTCCCTTCCAGCCCTGGCCACTGTATGATTCTGCAATCTTGAGCTGCATGAAAAGAACCATGACCAGCAGGTTGAGGTAGGTGATTCTGCATTCTACTTTGCTCTGATAATGCCTCACCTGGAGCACTGTGTCCAATGCTGGAGACTTCAATACAAGAAAGACTTGCACCTCTTGGAGTGGGTCCAGAGAACACCACAAAAAATACCAGGAGACTAGAACATCTCTCCTATGAAGAAAAGCTAAGACCATTTGAGTTGTTCAGTCTGGAGAAGAGAAGGCTTGAGAGACCTTACTGCAGCTTTTCAGTACCTAAAGGAGGCCTCTAAGAAACACAGAGATGGTATTTTTAGCACAGCCTTTCGCAACAGAAAAAGAGGTAACCATTTTATGCTAAAAGAGGGGAGATTTAGACTAGATAGAAGGAAGACATTTCAGCATCAGGTTAGATGGGTTCTGAGCAACCTAATCTAATTGAAGATGTCCCTACATACTGCAGGGAATGCTGGACTAGGTGATCTTCAAAGTCTTCTTGCAGCCCAAAACACTCCACGATTCATTGATCCTGTGATCCTATGAGGCCCTACTGTCAAACAGCTTGTGCCTCCCTCTACAGGGAAATCCTCTCCTCCATGAGTCCAGGCTCCTCACTAACATATTTATGTCTTCTAAATTGCTGTGTGAAATGACCACTAAATGGCAGAAAAATAAACATTCTGTTAATCATTCAGAGAAAGGAAAACTCACAGAAAGTAGAGAGAAATATGGAGAGTAGAAAAGATATGTGACTGTCTTTTAGGATGGAGAAAATCGTTCAATCCCACTCAGTCTGAGATTGGTAGCAGTGGTTTCCACCCATTTCAGCAATGGCAGATCTGGATCCATGAATACAAAGAAAGACAAAACTAATCCATACTTTTGAAAGAATCTGTACAAGCACATCAAGAGTATGAATAAAAAAATATTGAAAGTGTCTTCAAGAGTATGAATAAAAAATTATTGAAAGTGGCTTCAAAGCAGCATAAAGCAAGTCATGAGAAAAACTAAACACTTCACAGGAACAAGAATAAATAAAACTTCATAGGAAGAATCTTCATAGAAGGAAGATTGGGGCAGAACTGAAGAGAAAAAAGCAACTCAGTAACATTGTGAATGGGAGAGATGGGCAAAATAGTCCTTTACTTAATCTTGATGCTGGTTTGGTCAAGAAGCCTGTTGCACCCAGTGTGAGAGAAGTTGAGAGAAGTTAGAAATGAGGCCAGTGTTTCTGAACTGCAGAACAACTCCAGTAAGAGTCAGGTATCACTTAGGAAATGCATCTGTCCTGCATGACTACCAAAGTGAGCATTAGCTGAGAGGCAGGAGCATGGGAAAGTTGGCAGAGAATATGTTGTGGCAATGTAGACAAGGCCACCTATACCCAGAGGAAGTACATCTGTGTCCCTTAGGATGCACTGGTGACTTTGATTGCACTCTTTGTGTCACCTGATCATCGAAGGTTACCACACCATCACTGGAATAAACTACAGCAAGAGAACAGAAAATTACAAAGGTCAAGTCGTGCTATTTTTCCCTTAGATGATAGCAAGGACCACCAATCATAGTTCCACATACATGAGCTCAAATAAACACCAAAACACTATGAAACTGTGACAGCACAAAGTTATTGAGAACTTTTTCCAGAGGCCAATCAATGGTCACCCTCAGCACTGACCAGGTAATGGTATTTGAATTTATTCATCCCTCCCAATAATGAAACCAGTGCAGGATAGAGATGGCAGCTGGATTTGATCTGCAGCACAGAATGCACAACTTTCTCAGGCAATTGTTGCTAATGAGATGGTGAAACCAAGGCCATTCTTATAAGATGCAGAAGTGATGATACTGAAATTCTTGGGGTTTAATTAACTGCAAGGACAACCTGAGGGTAGTTCGATACAACCCCACAATGTGTGCACATAAATCAAGAGTATGGATTTAGTGCTCATTAATAGAAGCTGAGTCCTGATCCTGTCAGGACTTACCTTATAAAACTTGGAAGTATAAAACAAATATTCTTTACAACACAAATACTCATGGAACTGACTTATCTTAAGTCCAACATCACTGCTTACTTCAACAGATTAAAAAAAAAAAAAAACAGAACAAAGCAGTCCTGTAACATGCAAGCAATCAAGAGGAAGCATCTTCTGACTGCAGAAGTAAACCCTACACCTTTCATGGTAGTCAGTCATTTTAAACCCAAGGCTCCCGCTGTGATGTCTGGGGTCTAGCAGACGTGGAGGAGCTCCAGAGGAGCTCAGAAGTCTTGGCCCTTGCATTAGCACTGCTCAGGGCATGGCTTAGTGATTCACTTCTTCCCCTTCTCTTCCTTCATGAGCCTGTGTCACAGAAAGGTGATCTTTGTTCCTGGGAAGAATAAAAGATTTGATTCACCTGGGTCTGGCATGTGCCCATTGTGATGTTACCCTGCACAAGGATGTTTAGTGCCTATGTTGGGAGCTTCAAATCTATTGATTGATTGCAGAGCTTTGCCTCCCGCAGTGTAAAAATCCAGGCTGTTTGAAACCTTTGTTTAAATGTAGGCTATATTGTTTCAGGTGTCTAACGTTTTATTTTATTTCTCTAGTAAATATCTCCCAGCTCCTAAGTGAGAACTTTGGGAAAAGTGCTCCCACAATGCAACTTCAAAATCACCCTGCAGAGACCTTACGTTCCTCAGCCTAAACCCAGCCTCCAGAGTGTCATGAGTTATGAGGTTGTCCAGACCACTAATAAAGGAGCAGGGGAATTTACACCAAAAGGAATAAACAAGCCAACAATAAAAATAACCATTTATCTCTTCTTCCTCCCCAATGTCTAACTTGAAAGGTCACTGTGTTCTCTTGTGGAAACAAAGCTCTATAATGTGAGCTTAGACACTTGAGGCTAAGCCCCAGAGTTCTTACTCACTTTTCCCTGAGTAACTTTAGTAGATTTTAGTCTACATTTTTTTCTTGGACAAGGTCTAAGAAACAAGCAGGCACTCCAGAAAAGAGATGTTGGGCTGAGAAAAGCCCAGGTCAGTGGGGCACATGCAGTGTGGCTCCCTGCTCAACCTTTGGGTGATTCACACCATAGCAGTAGGAAAGACACAAGCCTCAGGTTCCTCTAAGTTTGCAGATGATGTTTGCTTAGAATAGCCTCACCTCAGTGGACCAAAAATGCAGGTTCCAAGAGGGTTCATCTAGCTCTGTGCAACCTTACATGCAGCAAAGCCTGAGCAGACAGGTTCTCCCTTTGCAGAAAGCACTCTCAGAACCTATCAGCCAGTTTGTGAAATCAAATCTTTGCCCATACCACCGTAACACTACATTTTACCAAGCAGCAGGTCTGAGAAATAAGTACAGATGTTTAGGAAGCACAGGACAAACGTTGCTCCCCAAAAGCTTCCCCTTGCAGGACTTCCTGTAGATACCCAACTGCTTTGTAAAGATGCCATTGTGTGGGAGAGCAGCTGCCTTTCCCCTCATTTCAGGGAGCTCCAGTCCCACATCTCTCAATAAGATTACTCTGCAGACAAGATAGATCATTTTACAGGATTCATTTTGGCCCAGAAGTCATTAGGCGTTGCCTGGGTCTTTGCAAAACTCAGCTCCTGCAGCTCAGGGTCCCTGGCTGCAAGGACATTGTGCAGGCTTCCTGCTGCCTTCCTAGGTTCTGCCACTAAAAAAAAATAACATCCCTTGCTTCCCTTGAACTTCCAAATCTTACAGCACATTTTGTCAATGTCCACTGTTGTTTAAAGCCCCTCCAGGCTCCTGCTGGGGACATTATTTCTCTCCAAGTTTCATAGGCAGTGGGGGATTCTTTCTGATTTTAAAGAGGGCTCCCATGGATCATGAATAACCTGTGACATTCCTAACACAAGCCTTATCCAGTTTGTATGTATCTTATAACACACAGAAGGGCTCATGTCTAGAAAATCCAACCAGAAGCCTGAGCCATCTGCGGGCATTTTGAAGTGCTCTGAATCAGAAAGTGTGACGCTGGCAGGTCACCCAGAGAAACCGCCGGGCACACAGCAGCTTCAATACACTCACTGGAAAATCATCTGTTTTCAAACCATGCTAAACGTTTGTTCGTCCTTAGCTCGGGGCCACCCTATCTCTTCCCAATTAATGCTACATAGCACATGGAAAGATGTCCAGTTTGATGTAAAGACAGCCAAGTGAGGGAGAGCAATGTTGTGTCTTGACAAGGACTCAAGACGAAGTTCTCTGAATCAGAAAGTGTGAAGCTGGCAGGTCACCAAGAGAAACCGCTGGGCACACAGCAGCTTCAATACACTCACTGGAAAATCATCTGTTTCCAAATCATGCTAAACATTTGTTCATCCTTAGCTCGGGGCCACTACATCTCTTCCTGATTAATGCTACATAGCATGTGGAAAGATGTCCAGTTTGATGTAAAGACAGCCAAGTGAGGGAGAGCAGTGTCGTGTCTTGACACAAGTACTCAAGACGAAGTTCTCCGGGGCTATGAGCAAGAGTCAGCTCCCCTGGTCAGACAGACCTTTCTGGGCTCGTTCTTCCAGATACATCCTGCGTGTATCTCAGGTAGCATCTTCTCATAGGCTATTCATGAAGCTTTCTGCTCTGTTACCCCAGGGACATACAGGACACAGCATTTCTCCATGGAGGATGAGCTAAGCTGGCTTGTGTCTGGCCATCACGATGCAAGTTGGAGCAGACCAAGCAGCTCTCTGTAGAGGCATGCTGAGGCAGCCATGGCATAGGACACACATTTCACCTACTCCATCTAACACCTTCCATTTTCTCCTTTTTAAACACGGAAGAAGAGAAAAGAGATACCATTCTTTAACTCCCTAGCAGAATAATTCATTAAAACAGTTCACAAAACAAGAAGGTGTAGTTTATGGGAAAGAGTCATACAAAGAAAGGACCTCCAAGTCCAGCAGAGCAAAACGCTCACCAGTGGTGATCACATATACACAAAAGTATATACACACACACCATGTGTCCACCACATACTGATTAATGAATTGAAAGACGAATTGCACAGTGGGTAGACGAAAAGCTGGAGACTCACTGAATTAGAATGTTGAGCTTGCATTAAAAATTAATCAAGGTATTTGTTGGTAACTATACAAAATTAGCCTTACCTTAGGGCAGGGGTTTTGGCTACAACAAGCCTGAATAGAAACATCTCTTTCTCTGCCACATTATAGCACCTTGATCATTATTTTAACACAATCTGAAGGATTGGAGTAGATCATAGGGCAAGAGCTAGAGCATTCTACTCCTGCTTTGCCACTGATTGATTGTGTTAACAATCAAGGCAAGTTAGATTTCTGCTATGTTTCACAGTTTCCCTTTTGCAAGTAGGCTAATATTTCTCACAAGTTTTTATAAAGCAGTTTGAGATCTTGTGGAGAAAGCAGCTATTTAAATGCTCAATGTTATTATTTTAGGCCCTGATTCAGGAAAACATATAAGTATATATTTAAATCCTGCTGCTCTAATGGGTTGAGAGCACCTACTTTTGGCTAAGGTTATATTGATGTGGTCTTTCTGAAAAAGCTGCCCTAAAACTTCTAGTTATCTGCATATATATATATATATATATATNTTTTTTTTTGTTTTTTTTTTAAGGGGGTGAGGGGGGGAAGTGGCAAATTAATGGCAGCTCAACATATTGAAGCGTTACCTTCCATGTTTTACTCGGATGAAAGAGGCATGCAGGAGTACCCATGCCTTTTTCATTAGATGCATGCAGCATTAGGTCCCCTTCAAAGATCCTTGGGCCGAACGGAGCAGCTCCACGTTGTCATTGGAGGGGAAAGCAAAAAAAAAGCCCCAAACCAACAAACTCTTTTTCTCAGAGCCAGGCTTCTTCCCCCAGCTCCCCCCCTCCCATATTTGTATATATTTCTAGAGGAGAGTTTGGCTTAGTTTGTTCATAAACTGCAGTTCCTGGGCGGACCCCACACACAGCTGTGCTTTAGCGGCTGGATCCGCCTTCCTGGCAAGCCTGGCCGGGAGCCTCGCAAACTCGGGGCTCCGGGCTTGACAGCACAAACGCAATAGACTGGCTGCATCGAGGGAAGATGAATTGGTCAACGCTGTGAAGCCGGGCTTCTGGTCGCTTGTGGGATCCAGAAAATGGGTTACTGGAGAAAACTGGGGCTGCTTTCCTTACTGCTGCTCTCCTTCTGTGAGTAGAAAACTGTTTCTGGTCAGGCGACGTTTAGCAACATAGTCCGAGAGGTCGTTTATTTTTCCTTCCTCCCGCAAAATAGCTAATCATTGATTTCTCCCCTGACAGCAATTAGCCAGAGGATTGGAAATAGCTGAGAATTTAGTAGAGCAGACTGCATCAGCTGTGTATTTCTTACAGCAAAAGCAGAGAGATTGCCTTGGTGGAAAAGTGCTGCGTGCTTGCATGGAGCAGCTCACAGATGTCAGTGGTTACAGTGCAAAAATATATATAGGTCAGCATTACTTGTTGGAAGTTTTTGTTTTATTGAG
This sequence comes from Psilopogon haemacephalus, assembly GCA_013396835.1. Lineage (NCBI taxonomy): Eukaryota > Metazoa > Chordata > Aves > Piciformes > Megalaimidae > Psilopogon > Psilopogon haemacephalus. The sequence goes on from VWZI01007628.1 coordinate 200,223, forward strand.
GGAGAATAAAAGCAACTGAAGTGCACCACCGAACGACCTGGCTTCGACAGTGTGCAGATGTGGTGAAGTTTGCCACTCAGAACTTTTATCAGCCCTGGTTAATGCTCAGAATTAATCGAACTATTAAAGAAGGAAAGAAGTGGGGAGAGGGGGAGGAGAAGTGTCTTTGCAACAACATCTGGTTATTCAGCAAACCTTTCCAGCACTTATGTAAAGATTTCTTTGTACTAAATGCCCTGTTTGGGTTTTGATAGCACTTCTTCAGGACTGTAGATAAAACCCTCCAGCAGCTCTTGAAAATGTGCCCATCCGTGGTTTAACTTCTCTTGTTTATGTCTTGATGATTGTTTCATAACAGGGAATGGATTTGTATATAGATGAGTGTTATATGCACATCTCCTAAGTATGTGTGTGTGCCTTTCTGTATATTCAGTGCCTGTGCATGTGTATACTCTCATATATCCCTATATAGCATATATTTATCTATTTGCATGAGCAGTGGCACTTTTTACAGTGAACTGTTCTACAAACATAGATCCACTCCCCTCACTATAGAAGTTTCAATGCAAATTGCCCTTTGCTCAAAGTGATGAAGTAGGAGGATTATAATTCCAGTGGGTAACTGGAGGCAGGGATCTGTATCTGCATCCACTTTACGTGGGTCCCTCTATCTACAGGAACAGGGAATGAAAGAACATGATCAGTCAATAATTTGGGTGCAGGCAAATATAAGACTTGGTGCAACTGTTAAAGTGGAGAGATACAAATGTGTGTGTGTTGGGGGTGGGGGAGGGGTTAGGATATAAAGATTGGATGATTTTTCAACAATTTGTGGGAACAAATCTGAATCTGATATTGTAGATAAGATACCAAAGCATGGCTTGAAATGTAGGATGCTATATTAATAACTTCCTGCTAAATTAATCATATTTGGGGCAGAACTGAAGAAATTACTACAAGGCATTATTTAAAGCACAAAGCACAGTTGGTTTTGGTAAGAAAGACAACCACTAACTATCCTTCAGAAATACCTAATTTTGGAGTTAGTTAACTTATGGTTTCCTTTTTCTGAAAGGCAGGGTTTTAATCTGAAAGAAGCCAAACCAAAACATATCATGATTACTAAGTTCAGCTAAAAGGTTACATGAGTGATATGATGACAAAATATGCCTCTGTATGAGGAGGATTAAAAAAAATAAGCCAGGGCTTGCTGTCTCTGATTCAGCTCAACAATGATCTATATTTTCTGGGACTACTTCCATTTTCCTTGTGTAGAATGTCGTTTTGAGACAAAGTATCCTGGGAGCCCACTTTGCATTGCAATTAAAGGAGAAGGGAACAGGAAGTGCCTCAAAAATGACAGAAAATACACATTACAACTACTCATCCAGCCTCTTGTTAAAGAGTGACAGCACTAGGTTGGTGACAGCAGCAAAGTCGCTCCTCTTAGCACAGAGATTTAAGACTTGCTCTAGAGAGCACAGCTCACATTGCATCTTTGTTATCCCAGAATAACTCTAGCTCAGCTTTAGGGACTTTGCCACCCTCCCTAAGAGTTCACACCAAAGCAGTTCTGGATTTACTTAGCCCAGCACAAAAAAAAAACCAAAAACACAAACCAACAAAAAACCCACACCCCCCAAAAAAAACCAAAAACCACCAAAACCAAAGATCATTCAAGGATTGGAAAATTTGTCTTCTTCACTGGAGGAGTGAACAGTTTTAGTGTCTTTAGTTTGGCCAGGAGAAGTTGGGGAGGTGAGCTAGTCATCATTCATAGCTAAGTCCCAGAGAGACGATTTCTTGCAGAGGGCTTTCACTCTACAGGGCAGGAAAAAAAAATTACACAGTGGAAGCTGAAACCAAGTGTTTTTGTGTTACACACAACACAGTGAAGTTGTTCCAGCAGGTAATTACTCAGGCTCAGGATGTGGTGGAGTTTTGTTGCTCAAAGCCTTCAAGACTGCAAGGCTATCTGCTGGGTAGCCTATAACCCGTCCAGAAGTTACAGGCTTGATATTTGGATTACTGTATCGTGCACATGGAAATACTCTGGCCTTAGAGTTAATAATTGGGAGTTTTCCTGCCCTGTTTTACATCAAAATCAGGAAACTCTCCCTTGTGCTCTGTCTGTCAGGAATAGGGCTCAGGTCAGGCCATGAAGTATGCTGAGCAAAATCTCATCTCATGGAGAGGAGACAAGAGAAAAGCAACACAAGTCTCTGAGCTGTTGAGACAACCTCATGAACATGAGCTAAGTGTCACTAGTGTGACGACAGCTCTCAGAGTGTGAAGATCCTCAGGATGCCAGCAGAGTGCCTTTGGGCATCCATTCTCCAAAAGAGAAATCTGCCAGGACACACAGCACTTAACAAGAGAGAGCTGTACCACATGGGATATGTTGAAGCTCCAAAGAAAGATAAAGAGAATCTGTGGAACAAGGGAGATTTGCAGGTCTGCTGCTCAGAGTCCAAAGCTCTCAGCAGATTTGGGTCTGCTTCCCCATGACTTGCTGCTTCATTAAAATGCTGGCCTACTAAAATTCATAGAATATTCAGGCAAATTTTTGCTGTGAGTCTCCTGGGCTCCCTTTGCAACAGTTCCTCAAGACACCTTGAAGTTTCTGCAGGTAGCATATTCAAAGTGGCATCCCTTGGTAGGTGGTGGCTCTCTGAGGCCACATGCTCTTCCCTACTTGCACAAATCAGCCTCTGTTCCCCCAGTGAGCCTCTCCAGCTAAATATATAGAGAGTATGTAGTTCATAAATCATGACAGGGAGCTCTGGGGCTGTCAGAAAAAAACATCACTGGCTTTTGATCTGCTCAAGAAATCTTTGACCTATCCCAGGCTCCTCAGGCCACTCATTCAAGAAGTCAGCCTCTTATTTCTAAGGTCACCAGAGCTAAAAGTAGGAGTCACTGCCACTAAAATGCCAGCCTGCTCCTCAGGCAGAGGAGCTCTTGGGATTGAACCCCAACACACGAACAGTTCACTAACATGAGGTGAAACTTGAGCTGGTGAGAGGATGAGGAAAGATGAAGAATCAGCCTCTGTTTCACAGGCAAAGACATCCATTTGCAGAAAGAGGTTTTGCAAGTTCAAGGCTGAGCTGCAGCAGCAGAGCAGACTTCTTCTTCCAGCCTACACAACACATGGAGGTGGGTGCTGACCCCCTCCCCATGGGACACATGGCTGCAAGGTTTTCCAAGTAGCACCATATTTTGCTTTGGTGTTGTTTTAAGACAGCCAAAAGACCAAGGAATAAATAATCATCCTCCAACCAAACCAAAAGGCAGCAAGATCCCCACGCTGACGGGCTGTGGGTAGCTGGGTTGGCAGCAGGTACAGCATCTCTCTGCCTGAAAGGGAAACTGTTGCATCCTTCTATGAGGCTAAGTAAGATAAAGTTGCAACAAATTCTCCAGTTAAGAAATAAAGGGGAGAAACATGAGAAAAACCCTGACCGTGCAAAACTGGAGTTCTCTCTAGTGTTGCAAGTAGCATGAGACTAAGCAAGGGAAAGTGATGGATTATTTTGAATTCACTCTTCTCCAAACCTGATACTACAGTTTCAGCCCTTGGTGTAAAGTTAGACTAATTCAAGGCTAAGAAAGTTGGCAGTGTGCAGCTGTGTCAGATTTCTGAAAGCAGGCATTTCCTCTCCCCTTGCCATCTCCAGCTTTGCTCAGACTTGAGAGAGTTGATCATTGTTAAGATGTGTTTTGGGGGGGCTTTCTGAAGGAAAATCCTTTTTGAAACATAATTCTATGGAACTTAAATTACAGCATTTTGAAAAACATAGCAGAACAAACCCCACCCCAAAAAAACCAAAACCCAAACCCGCTAACACCTTCCCCCCCCCAAAAAAAAAACAAAACAAAACAAAAACCCCAACTGATTTTTACTGGTGGTGTCAGTATTTCATGATGGCCACAAAGACATTTTTGTGTACTAGTAGTAAAAAAGCTCAGCCAGCTGCAATCACGATATTTGTTACTCCCATTAGAGATGGAGTCCTGAACAGATGTATCCCACATACTCACTGAATATGCAGAAAGCAAACATTGGCATTAAAAACAGGTGACTGAGGTGTTTTATTCTGAAAAAGTATTCAGCTCTACTGCCTGTCCTGCACAGCTTTGTGTCATCCTGTGTTTCGCTCTGTTGAGTTTATTTCCTCAGGACGTTACTTTCCTCTCCCCTTAGTGATAACTCTTTGCAATAACATTTGCTTTCAGCCAGGCTCCACCGTGCTGCAGCTTGCCATAAACTAATGAACTCTCCCATAGATTGTCATGTTTTGAAGGAAGCACAACATCTGATCTTTTTATTAAAAAAAAACAGTCCCACCAAGGAGACAAAAGCAGCAGCTCCCACACACTTTGCTCTTTTCACATCCAGTGTTTAGCACTGTGTGCCAAGAGAGAGCCTCGCACTGGAAGGGGCCTCTGTGTAGAGGGGAGATAACACCACTGATGGCTGCCTGCCTTATCAAACCTGGGGATTACAGCTACATTATCTCCATGCTGGATCCCAACTGTGGGATAATGTTCCCTTGGGGATCTTCAAGGGGAAATGAAGGGGTGGCTGAAAGCTGTCTCGGCCATGCTTGCATGTACATCCCTGGATTCAGAGACAACTGCTGTGATTCTGCCTGCAGAAAGGATCTGTAATGTCCATCAGAAACAAATTCCTTGTTTGTCAGCTCATCATTTTTTTAGAGCCCATGTAGGACTGAAGCTCTCCCACCAGCTGCTGGTAGCTCTCAAGCTTTTAGAAGAAGGGGCAGCCTGCTTATCATGCAAACCCCTGCAGCCTGTGCTTCTACCAGTTACGCTCTTCCCAGGATTTACCCTTTCATAGAGCTGTTGCACTGCAGTGATTGGCTTCCCACTGATAATCCAGGAACATGCCTGACAAATGCCAGCTGATTTATACTACAGCAAATATATCCCAGCATTGGGGCAATTAATGTTTCCAGCTGTACCCCATGGCCTGTCAGTCTGCACTGGCCAGAGGGCTGTCACCTGTATAGATTCTAGAAACTCCAAGGATATACCTTAGCCTTGACTAGACAGGATTATTTACACCTGGGTTAAAGATTAAAATAAAATTTAATTTAAAAAAAATAAAAATAAAAGCTATTTCCAGCATTTCCTCTGTGTGATTTAGAGCTATCTGTAGAAGCAAGCTGTGATGAGGAGCTGATGAGCAGCTCTGGTAGTGGCAGCTGCTGGATTGCTGTGCAGAGTCCTGCACTCCGGTTTGAAGCCACAACTTGGCTGTGACTCTGAAAGTGGTGAAGCAGCATTGTACTGGAGATACTCTACCTGCAGCAAGACCTTTCACCTTGTTGCTCTGTGGATGGAGATGTTAACTTAACTTCATGTCATTTGTTCTTCTCCAGGCCCAAAATTTCAGCTCTTCTGGGTAGGCAGAAGTTTAAAAAAAGGCATCCCCAGCAGCTCCCACTCCAGCTCCAGAGTCAGTGCTGATGAGGCCTGATGGTGTCTGAAGAAAATACTCCCCTGCCTTCACTCAGCCTGCAAAGAGCTGTTGTCCTCATCTTGTAGCATATGATGGCAAGTCCTCTAACCATGCCTGGAAGCTGCAGAGTCTGTGCCTCCAGAACCAGAGCAGTGTTGATGAGCTGGTGCTAGCAACTGGAACCAGCACAAGCATGGCAGTCAGCAACAGGGCTGGCTTATTGCCCCGGTCTTTAGTCCAGGTAGGGCTGAGCCCTTAAGCAATCACCTGAGGTGACAGCAACTCATGTGATCTGGTCATAAATAAGGCATCTTCTTTCCCCAGTATCTAAGCATCTCCTAATCTTTTCAGTTTCCCCAGCACCACTCTCTCTGGGAACAACACACTTTTCTTACATCTTTGCTTCTGGGAGGCCTAGAGACATCTGCTAAAGTTCCTAGTCTACTGGTTGCTGCACCTTTTCCTTAAATCAACAATAGAAAACTGTGAGGTTTTGATATTGGTCCTTTCTCACTTCAGCCATTCCAAGCCAGAAGGCTTGACCGTGTCCTGCATTGCCTTGGGGTGCCATGCACCCCATCATCAAGATGATACTGCCAGTGTGATTTCACTCTGTGTCTGGCACTGGAATTTCCTCTTCTCTTTTCCTGCTAAATCAAGAACTCAGATCCCTTTCCCCGAGCATGTCATGACTACAAGTGCTTCTAGGGCCTTCACAGCTAATACTGGTATAGGTGTTTCTTTAAAAGGATTCGTTGCTGTTTTCAGGTGGATCATTTAGTAAAATGCCACCTGTGCAGAATGAATGCCTCTGTCCCCTTGAGAAGTGCTTGACAGAGCAGGGCACCAGTCAGCACAGCTGGGACACGATGAGTACCATCTGTCTGATGTTGCTTGATAAAACTTCCTGCCTGGGAGATTCTGAACACCAGCATCCAGCATGGAAGAAACTGCATTAGCCACCGTCTTGCTGTGTACAGCATTTTTTCCATGCTAGATCTATCCCAAAATTAGCCCCAACCAGTTCATGATAGCAAACAAGACCTTTCTTCTTACAATGGAAAGCGGCACCCAGAGCCATAAGCAATGAGCATTTGAATGAATCACCCTCCTTCAAATAGACTCAGGGTACAAGCATCAACAGAAATAAGACCAATGGATCCCCTGGGAGCTCAGTTCCTGCCATGTCTTTAATATGTCAAAAGGCACTCAGTGGTGGTAGAAAATGGTCACAGGCATTCCCAGCAGAGACAGAGCCTCTGCTTAGGGGTGAGACCTCCTCAGCACACATGTACCCCGGTTTTGTGTATTTGCCCTATGCTCACCTGTCTGTAAACTAGTGTCAGAAATGGCCAAGCTTTTCTTTATGCTTTGCCAGGGCTATTACCTCTGTGGCAGGCTGTGGCTCAGCAGGCAGCTCTAGGGCAGAACCTCAGCCACATCAGACTGTGATATATTTCAGGAGGTATCTTAGGCAGGATGCTAAGTGGAAAAGGTAATGTGCTACTGCAAAATGATCAGATCACAGAATGGGAGATGGTGAACAGAGAACATTTCCCTCTTTGTTCCTCCATGCTGAAGGAGCAATTTTGCTCTATACACCTTATGCCTGCCAGCTGCTGAGGCTCCCTGGAGCTGTGCTGCGGTTCTGCCCAGGGCTGGGACCTGTGGGAACCCTCTTGTGCAAGAGAGATCTCTTGAAAGGCATCACACAGGCATGCAAGTTCCCGTTGCTTCCATGCATGGAGAGAAAGCACTTTAGGCATTGTCAACACGACTCCTTGTTCCATTCCTGCAAAAATTCCCTTTCAAAACCCTTCTCCCTCCTTCTGTAGGTTCCTTCTGATTTAGGAAAATGGGAAGTATTCAAGTTGAATTCAATTTGATTAGGCAGGATTTAATATCTTAAAAGATATTAAGAGCTCAAGAAAGAAAGAAAAGAGAAGATCACACCACCTATCTATGCACAAAATGTGGGACACTTGAAGATAACCAAGAAGGCTTTAGTGTCCATAATACAGGCTAGCCTCATGTTCAAGTTCCCTCTGACAGCACAAATTACTTAATCACTTCTAAATCCAGTCTAAATGAGGGCAAAACTCATCTCTACGTCATAATTTTAGCAGACATAAGGAACAAACAGTGCGGGAACAACTTGATGACAGCACACTGATGAAGAATGAATAGAACATCTCTGCCCCAGCAGCTCTTTGCACAGTCCCTTGCAAGCTCCACTTCCTCTCAGGAATCAAAATGATAGAAACAGAACAAAATACAAAGTAGATAATCATGAAAAGTCCACCCTAGGTACAAAGAGCAGCTCCAGTGTCTCCTTGTGAGCTCACCAAAGTCCTTCTAGCAGATGGTAAATCGAACATGTGCCAGGAATTTCAAACACTCCTCAGGAAGTTCATCTAAACCATCAGCAAATCATTTGCACTTAAAACAGAGCAAGCCCTGTTGCCCAAATGTGACCCAGATAATGTTTCTGACATGTTTCCCTACTTGAAATGTCCATTTCTTCTCTTCATGGAGATGCAGCATTCCTGTAGAGCCTGAAAAATATACGCATAGCTGCCTTCCAGAGTACAAAATGATGATAATACTAAAGAAAGTCTGCTGCGCAGTAGTTCTTGATTTGTAGCAGTTAAGACAGAACAATGTCAGCAACTCACCTGCAGCTCACTTGCTTTTGCTGTTAGGTTCAGTGCTGCTGTTTTTCCTATGTCGAGAGGGGAACTCACCTCAGCTGCATCTTTCTGAGAATGAGATGCAGAAGCTGCAGTTAAATAGGATGAAGGGTAGACTGTTGGTAGATCCAAAGAAATAAGAGAAGCAATGGCAACAGCATTGTGGAGTTTGCTGACTCTTAACCTTCTGCTGTTCAGCTGCCAAACTTGCAGTGCTGCTAAATCCTTAGCAATTTCTGCAGCAGACTGAGACAAGATGAGCACAAACAACCCATGTGTGGCCAGGCTATCACTACTACTCCCAAGCAGCATGGGAGGTGGGAAGAAGGGACTCATTTTTAAGGCCAGGATCTAGTCAAAGCCCTGTTACTACAAAATGCTCTTAGAAGGGCTGAAATGTCAGAACCCTCTGAAAACACAGCATGTGAATATCTAATCTTCAAAAGGCATTTTCCATGGAGGACACGTGCTTAGCCCTCTGCAAATTACCACAGCCTATGCACACCATGTCATGGCATATGCTAATGCATTGCTTTACCCTGCAAAGCCCCAGATAAGCAGAGGTGTTGGCAGAGCTGCTAAAATTGCTTATGAACATTGTATCTAGCAGCTTTTCTTTTCCTTAGACCTTGAATGAATTGCGCTGCTTTCCACTCAACATAGAGAAATGTCACATTCCCTTTACACATCATCTGGGCTGGTGGGATTTGCCTTGGTGGTAGGGCTGTGGTGTGATGCTGGTGGAGATAACCAGATAGGACCAAGTGAATATATGATTTTGACTTGGGCTGACTCCTGGTTATGGAGGTCTTTTCCTTTCCAGACCCCAAACTCGTTGTTTGGGCTGCACTGTTGGCTTTGCTCTCTCCAGTGTCATGCAAGACATGAAAAGACAGAGGAATAGGGGCAGTAGGTGCAATGAAAGGGAATTACTGCACCTTCAGACACAGGATGGCTGCAATATTTGGTATGTGTCACAGCTGCACCTGCTTGACTTTCATAACCCAGCACTCAACCATCAGCTGATGAATGCCTAATGGGAAAGTACAGTTATTACTGGGCAAACTCACAACTGCTTTTGTCTGACAGGGCAGTTTTTGCCAGGCATGGTAACAGCTCTGGAGATACCAGCCATAACTATAGAGCAATCCACCACATCCAGCATATACCTGGCACTCAGGGCGTTAAAAATCCTGTGTTAAGTTGCTGACCTGAGGAACTCCTGCATTAACCTTCAATCTTCCCTTCAGCCACCTTTTCAATGAAGGATGTAGAGTATCCCTGCATATCTCCCAAGGGAATATGTAATCCTCCAGCATGGCAGGCAAACTGAAGTTGTCGGCTCCCTCATGGTTTTAGGACAACTTTGCTCGTGTAGGTTAGGTGCAGTGGTGACACCCACATGGAATTGTGAGCTTGCCCACCAGTACCACCTTCAGAGCTGGGACACTGCCTCTTTGCAACCCATCATCTGCCCCGGGACAATGATGCCATCTTTATATTCAAATTGCACCCAAGTGAGTGGCAAAAGCTCTCACCTGATCCATCAGCCCAACCAGGCCTAATTCAGCAGGTCCAGCTTATGCAGGAGCTTGAGTGCCTTAGGGGCTCACTGAAAAATAAGGCAACTAACATGCAAACAGGTGTTCCCCAGCCACCAGCTTTACTGGTGTTTTGGTGAAGGTTAAGTGCATTGTTGAAATGGATTCAGAAATACAGTACTGCCAGACATTGAGAGAAGCAAAGAAAATGGTGCAGAATCACCAAGTCTGTGTTCTATCTGCTCCATGTCCCTCAGCTCAACATCTCAGTCCAAACTGGTATTAATCAGAAGGATGCTGTCCATAGCACCAGAAAGAAGAGTGCTGAACTGGCTCTTGTTTCGTTTTTTAAACTTCCATGCTGAACTGTGAAGAGTTCTCCGGCTAAAAGACAAACAATATGCGAGCACAGCATGTTTCAAGGAGCAAGAGAAACCCACAAAGATGGTTAAAAAGAATTAAGTAAACTGTGTCTTAAATAATTTCATGCAGGGAACAAACAGGATTTGCTTGCCTGGTACAACAGGCAATTTTTTTGATAACTCTTTTCTGATGCATTCCGTGAGAGCTTGGATGCAAAGTAGCTGTGTGGGGATGGGGAAGATCCTCCAGAAATTGCTTAGCATGTGGAAATGAATTTCAGTTCTGCCACTTCAGAACATTTTTTTTGTTTGTTTGTTTACTTTCCACTGACATGAGATCAGCCGTGGTTGCGTTGCATGAGGGATTGGTTAGCCAGTTACATAATGCTTAATAAATCCAAGAGAAATAATGCAAAACACATCACCCAGTCTGGGAAGAGTAACAGCATCTCAGCCAGTGTCACTACCCGACCCGGGCCAAGCATCTGAACTGGGGATGCAGGGTTGCGTTGCTGCACGATAGATGCTATTAGGAAAAAATGCTTGTGGCATGCTTAGAAGCCTTGAAGACAGACCGACTGCCTGGGCAGACAGCGTGTGACGGCAAGGGGATATTGCAAAGTACGAAGCCCTGCTCCTGCGGAAGGGGCAGCCCACCCTGGCCGGCAGGGCATGGCAGGCACATGCCCGTGCACTCAGATCCAGCCGTATCAGCTACTCATGTAAGGTATTGCTTCGCCTTATCAATTTTCCTCCCAGTACTTAATAAAAACATTATGACCCTGTAAACAGAAAGAGTAAGTCTTGGTGATCTTTTCTGCAATGGCAGTGTGGAGAAGAGGGGACATTTTGCTGAGAAGTCAGCACTGGTGGTACCCGAGGAGCAGGCGAGCCCGGATAGGGCTGTCAGACTAAACGCAAAACAGCGGTGCTGATTTGCACCCCAAAAAAGCAGCTATATCTGTCGCTGCAGTGTCGGTGCCAGCTCTCCCAGGAAAGCTGTCCAACCCAGTGGAGCATCGTCCCAAGCACACTCCGCTGCTGTACACGGATCAGCTCTCCTCTTCCTTATCCGCATTTCCCTGCCTGCTCTGCTCCCGTGCCTTGCTTTTAGTCCCAGGAGAGACCTGCTGCCGCCTTCACCCACGCTGTAGTTAAATACCAACAGAGGAAAACGAGAGATGAAAGGGTTAATTACTACAGGCTCAGCACAAGCCAAGTCTAAGTGACTCCCTATTGCTATTTCGAAAAGAGGCTGCCTGGAAAGGGAAAGGGGAAGGAGGGCGGGGAAAAAAAAGTGAGGTTTACTTTACAACCATCATTATTTCATCTGCAGAGTTTATACAATGGAAAATAAAAGCCAGGGTACGTGTAGGCAAATCATTTCTGTTTCATTAATGGTATGGAAATCGTTTTGTTTTTATAGGGGAAAAACAAATGTGAAGTTGATGTGTGTGTTTGAGTGCGCGCCCGTATGAAACTCCTTTCATTGCAAAGGGCAGAGCAGTGAAATCCAGAAATAAAAAATGACTCAGAGGCCGTAGGATCTATGAGTCAGTTGAGCTGTTGTTGTTTTTAAACACCAGCGAGAGCACAATATGGCAGATAATTGCCCGTGCAGCCCTCCCGTTGCAGCCGTCCCCAGCAGCCTGCAGCACGCCGGCTCCCCGCCAGCTCCCCCGGCCGTGGGCACCGGCCACAGCCTGCCCCGGCACCCGAACCTCCGGGACTTAAACAAGGAGACAGAGAGATGAAGCACGGGTTGCCCCAGCAGGAACAGCTTTTGGGGGACAGCAAGTGAACTCTGGAGTAGGAAACCTGGAGGGGAAGCATCTTGATCCAAGTGGAGAGAAGGATCCATGGCATTCCCTGTTTTCAGTGCCTTGGGCATAAGCAAGATAGGTTGTTGCAGTGGATGGAGAAGACAAATGTCCACACGAGCAGAAAAAGGAGTAAAGGGTCAGTCACACTTCCTCTGCCCTTACCCACAGGACACTGGCTGACTGAAATCAAAGGCAGGCTGCTCCAGTCAAATCCTCCTCTCCAAGTGTCAGGCGTCACCTCGCTGGCCCATGCCAGACAACGCTGGCTTTGTTGGAGCATGACCAACAAAGGTTGGGGTGTCTCCGTGCACAATGCTCCAAAAGCAGAGTCGTTACTCTGAGGCACAGACAACTTGCAAAAGGTAACAGAGAAATGAGTTAACCAAAGCAGAAGGATGGGTAGTAACCTGCAGAGCTCATACCTCCCCGGGGTGAAGTCAGATCATGATGTAATTTAAGCATCTGAAAGAGATTGGAGAAGTCTGCTGGTATGATCCATACCCAATTTACTTTGTAATAGGACTAAGCAGTATTTGCTAAACACTTAATTTAAAGGGATATTTTCACAAAGGAAAAATAAGTGGTGGAATAAGTCAGTTACCAGCCTGTTTGAAGAAAGTCCAAGCAAACCAGAAATACATACTACATGTCTTTCTGGCACTGGGAAGCACTGATGTCTAACACAATCAAAATCAGTCCTTTTTTATCCACCAGGAAACATTACTGGCTCACTCCTTGCTCCATCCTGGACTCTGCCAAGTACAGTATTTATTATGCAGGACAACGTGGGACCACATACCTGAGGGCAGTGCCTGGTGCTCTGAACTGAGTGCAGCCAAAGCACTGCTGGGTTTCCTGGGGGAGCTGGGGGCTTGTGTCTTGCAGGGGCAAAAGGTAGAATAATATGATTTTTTTTCCTCTATTCGGTCTGCTCTATCTCTCCTGCTAAGATGAAGATATGGTGTTTATAAACACATGGACGGAGAAAAGCAGCTTGATACTAAAAACATCTTTGATTTGAGAGCTAAAAGTAGCATGAGAGCCCACCATTAGGGAACAGAACAGTGCTGGAGGAAGCTGAACTGCATCCAAAATAAAAGTGCATCACCTTGAGGTCCAGCTCTGGAGAGATCCTGAAGCACTGCAGAATGCCACAGCGGGACCAGGCATGTTCCAACAGATTGGATCTAGCTCAAGCTGAAGCTAACTGAGGGAAATACAGGGATCTCTATTACATGGGCCATGTGGCAATGGGGACTTCAGACCCTGCATAGGATCTCCTGGAAATCGGGGACATAGGGATTATCCTGACAGCCCATCCATGGCACTGGTGGTTGCTACTTGGAGGAGGCAGCTCAGAAGTAACCTGCCAGTGGAGAACATCAAGGTCTTGGTGTTCTCACATGGGTCAGCAAGAGAGCAGAGCCCATCAGCTCTGCTGTTGTTTTAATCTCAAAGCCAAGTACTGTATATAACAGAGAAGGAATTTGTTTGTTTTGATAACAATTTTATGAGAGGCTGTGTTATTGGGTAGTCATGTCATTAGCCACGGATGAACGCCCAAGGCAAAGCCTAACCCTGAACTTGCTGGTGGACGAAGGACTCACTGCTGAGCCCAGGCTCACCCAGGTGGAAAAGTAGGTCTCAGCACAGGTCAGGTTTCCATTAGGGCACCTTTCTGGGGCTTTCCAGGAGCGATGCGTCTGGAGGGTTGAGACAGAGATGCTCCCCAATCCTGCTGATTAAAGAAAGCTGCAGAGCATGGCAGCTAAGCTCTCAGGCCTTAGCCTCTCCAAGTGCAAAGCCTGGGGATTACAGACTGACTGACCTGTGTGGAAAGATGATGCAGAGAGCTCCCAGAGCCACTGCACTAATGGCAAGCTGGGAAGCCCTCTGCAATTGCTGAGTTAGCAGCAGCCCCATCCCAGGGTGCTTAAAAATACTTAGAAAAGAGGACACAGACCCCACTGTAGAGCATTTATGATCTAAAAATCATTCATTTTCTCTATCCTTGAAATATAAATGCCATTTAAGGGCAATTTGCTACTAAACGATGGAGAATAATCTGAAGCTCCTATAATGGAGGTCCTATGTGGCCTTCATCCCACTTCCACCTCAGGATGGAGAGAACTGGGGAGGTGCAAGTGCCTTAGCATCTCACACAAAGCACTTTTCCTTAAGTCCATCTGGTGCTTAATTGTTACAAAAACAGCATGTCAGAGAAATTATTTGAGAACTAGAACTCATTCAGCCTCACAGAGAAAAAAAATGTGTTTCCTGCATGGGTCATCGCTTCAGCTGCAAAGTGTTTTCTCCTTCCCTGTGATCAATGCACCACACCTCCAGCTCCATGCACCCCGAGGCTTCCTTCTTGCTGGTCCACCCTCCTTAGGGACTGCAGCAAGCAGAAAGCTGTAGCCAAATTTAGGTGGTACATGACCCACCTGCTCTCCTGGAGCTGCATTGGTAGAGATGAGCTAATGAGAGCCATTTTTATCCTGCTGGGTTCTTACAGCTGTGGTCACCATTGGCAGCTGAACATCTGGCAAATGAGCAAAAAGCTCATCTCTTGGGAGCTGACTGCTTCTGTGGCTGCAGTGAAGGGATGTGAAATGCTCTTGGAAAGCTGTTTTGGATAACTTTTCTATGGAGGAAGAGAACAGGTTATTGACTATGGCAGTGGTGCTGCACTGGGCCTTGCAGGTGGCCAAGCAGGGAGTTTGGATGCCCTGTGGGCACTGAGAGGCTGGAGGGCTGCCTCAACACGCATGAAAAAATATCTCAGTGTCCTTGAGTAGTGGTATCACTCCTGCTGCTCTTGCAGGAGGGACTCGGGAAATTTTGGCATAATTTTTTCTCCTTTATTCCCCTACTTGAAAATCATCTCATATTCTCTCAGTAGCCTGAGTTCTTCAGTTACAGATACCGAAAGACTTGATCCCACTCTCCTGCACAAGAGAACAAGCCTCCCTATTGATAGGAAGCCAAGCTTACTGTAAGCCCACCTATTGGTGACTTCAAACCATCTTTCCAACTGTTGTTCCACAATAACTTTGACTAACTGCACTGTTTATTGGCTCACATCACATCCTTATGGCTTCAATTTATTTTTGGAAAACTCAACCCGCATTTAATTAGTTTATAGTTTGTTCCAAGTTTTGCTTATCCAGCTTTTTTTTTTTTTTTCCCTTTTTTTTTCTCGTCCTGTTTTTTTGAAGTTTGTATTTTGATGTTTAGCATTTGCCTTGGCAACATCTGGAACCCCTTTATGGAAGTGTATTGTTACTTTTACCGCTCGTGCAGCTTTATTAAATCATCCAAGTATTAATATTGAAAGTGTTCATCTGGCTCTAATCAGGGCCAAGATGAGTGATGTGGCAGTTAGCATTGTACCTACCAGCTAATGGTTCAAGGACACCAAGTCCTGAAAATCTCACAGTGGGCTTTGTGTTCTTCTTTTTAGCCTCCTAGGAGAGGAGAAAAGAAGAGATATTCCCGCTCTGACCTTTCTTGTAGAGCAGATAACAGTCTTGCAGCCTGAGCTAGTTTAGAACAATTTGTCTCCAAAGAATTTTGTCCAGTTACCACTATATTTCTGGATCTTGTTTCCATATTTAACTCTTTCATCTGGCCTGGCTTCTCTGCTCTGCATTGCAAATGGCTGCCAAGTCAAGATCCCCACCACATGCACCACTATGAAACTGCCGTTTTGCTCTGAGACCTCAAGCAAACCCTTGATATAAATAAGCAAACAATATACCTGGTGGGTACAAAGACATGAATAACAAGCCTTATTCAATTTTCTGCATCAGCAGTGTCTACAACCAGTTGTCCATTTGCTTCTCCTCTGCAGGGACCCCCAAATAACCCTGGGATGATGGTGCTGAGCCAGTGATGCTGCATGAGCATGATGTGAGCACAGCAGGAGCCAGGGCATGAGGGGCTCGAGCTGAAAGGATGAAAGGAGAAATACAGCAATGAGACCACCAGAGCACAGCCCTGGAGGTGTGGAGTTTAGGGGCAGAAATCAACTTACCTTCAATTTTCTGTTCCCACTTAGTAATGCCAATGGAGCTTGCAGAGCACAAGAGCTGTTGCTGTAGAACAAGAGCTCCACACAAATGCTGGGCTTAATTCCTGCCATAAACTGTCATCTTAGAGATAAGTTGTACCTGGGCAGAGTTTTGTAGGCAGAATGAGGCACGAAGGCAAAGGTGGTTCAGGCTTGCTTCAGGTGTTTCAAATCCCAGAAGAAGTCACAATTTCAGTAGCTAACCCTTGGGCAGATGTGAGGTTGGTTCTGCTGAGGTCATACACAAAATCCCTGGGTGCTTCAGCAAGGCCAAAGCAATTCCATGCACAGGATGAGATGCTGAGCAAGAGATTGTGGGCAACATCCTCACCCACTCTGCTCCCAGATTCCCCACTGCCTTGCTTGATATGATCCCTGCTGAGCCACATTCTAAGCCTCACATGGGTCCTTTAACTGAAATTTCCTCCTTTCAGCTTTCAGTTGCAACAGATATTTCTTCTGCAGCCGGGTTTACTGCTGCCATTAACCTTGACCCTACATACAAGGCCACAGGAACTTGTAAATGGTTCTTTTCTGTGTGGGAGCCTTCCAGCAGCTTTTATGCCTGTTGCATGGACGGGGGGGACCTCTGCCAGCCAGGGAAGCAGGATGTTGTCAGAGGAGGCTGTGCACCCTGGATTGGGGAAACAGAGAAATTAAATATCTCTTTTCGCTGTTGGGATAATATATATATATATATATATATATATGTATGCCTGTGTGTATGTGTTTTAAAAAAGAAAGGAACTCCAGGCTCAGCCACTGGCCATGGGCAGGTTGCAGATGTGAACACCAAGAACGCAGGTGGTCCTGCAGGTTGCCGATAGAACCAGGAGTGGCTCTGGGCATGCTCCTGTACCAGCAGGGCCTTGCTTGCCGTGGCTGAGGCCTCACAAGCCACAGCTGGGGATTTTGCAATTTGTTTCTTGTTGGAACTAATGGCTGGTGATGACAAATCCCTGTGATGGTTGTGGCAGGACAGGGAGGCACCCCCTTTCCCCTCCCAANTGGCAGCACAGTGAGGCACCACTTTCCCCTTCACAGGGGCTGGAAGCACTCACTGCTGCCAGGTAGCTTTAGGAAGCGTGGATAGACCAAACCTTAATAGCTTTTTTTTTTTTTTTTAAAAAAAAGACATTTAGCAGCCTTGAAACAGGAAGTTTAATTTTAGCTGGGATTTATCCCTTAACTGAGCATAATTCATTGAGCCTTCGTATAAAAATAGAGATAATTTTATGCCCGTGAGATACAGAGAGAGCAGCACCACACAGGCAGTGGATATTCCTGCTGCTGTAGCCAGCCCCAGTGCTTGAAGGGCAGGAGAACATCTCACGCTGGGCACAGTGGGCAGTGGAGCCCTGGAGGAAGCAGCCCCTGTTGCCCCAGAGCTCAGGAAGTCTCAGTCCATCATTTATTACCAAAACCACAGATGCCCAGGGAGTGGGTGGCAAACACATTTCCTGACTTGGGTTCAGTGAATGGGTAGAGGGAGGATAAGGAGGCAGGAGAAGAGGGGGAGGCTGGCTCAGTCTGCCTGTGTATCTCTCCTCATCACCTCTCTGCCCCTGAGAAGGGGAAAATAAAATCCACAGGCATATAGAGACCCTGAGTCATCCTTTTTCAAACACTCAGCATGAGGGGCGATGCAAATTTGAGCTTAAGTTGTAGAAGAAGAAATAATCTTCCCTGTGATGTTAAACAGTACAGGAAACATGGAGGGGAAAAGCTGTTCTTACCAACTTCTTGTCTGGTGGGTCCTGCCTCTGCACCACCAGCATCCCTCCATCTCCTCTAGGTTGTGGCACAACCTAAAGCACATCGGACTGAGTAATGAAACGAAAGCTATAAACAAATGCATGGGAGAAACAGGGTCAGTTCAGGCTCCTCCTCCTGTTGAAATCGCTGAAAATGGTTGTTTTTCCCCACTCTGGGCAAGCATGATCACACTCACCCTCCACCACCTCTCTGCCCCTGCAGCTTGCAGCACCAGCGCTCGCCGCAACCTGAAGACCAACCTGTGCAAGTGGTGCGACTCCACACCGCCGGCCTGCGAGGAGAAGGTGTGCTACAGCAACTGCAACCTCAACTCCTACTGTGAAGACCCCTACGAGATCTGCGTGGCCATATGGTAAGCAACAATTCCCTCATCAGGGGAGGACCTGGGAGAAAAAGGGGCCTGGGAGAAAAAGGGGGTTGTGCAGCATCGTTTCACGGGAACGAACATCTATGAACCCCTGCACTTGAGTTACTGCCCATTCGAATGCTTCAGGACTTTTCCCTTCCTCCCTCCCTCTCTGACTCCATTATGATCCGTTATGATAAAAACTACAACCTGCAGTTTAAAAAAAAAAATAAATTTAAAAACATATTTGATCTGCCTTGTAATAAGTACCAGTTTAGTTTCTAAATAAATGAAGCGCTTAAGTGCCCAACACAAAATGTGGCAAGTTTGCTGTGGGACCTCTCAACTCCCCAACACCTCTGCATTTAGCTTTACATGCTAAATCCAAAGTCAAAACCAGCAGCCCTGCTCCAGCCCCTCAACCCCCAAAATAACAAAAAAACAAAAAAACAAAAAAACCACCAAAACCCAAAAAAAAAAAACCAACCAAACAACCCACCCCAACACACATGACACCCTCCCTGCATCAGGCTGGTGAAAGAGTAGTTCACGCGGCTCAGACAGCCAACCGTATCTTGGGCTGCATTAAGAGAGGCATCACCAGCAGGGCAAGGGAGGTGATTCTCCCCCTTTACTCTGCTCTTGTCAGACCCCACCTGGAGTACTGTGTGCAGTTCTGGAGCCCCCAGCACAAGAAGGACATGGAGATGTTGGAGAGAGTCCAGAGGAGGGCCACAAATATGATCAAAGGGCTGAAGCACCTCTGCTACAAGGACAGGCTGAGAGAGTTGGGGCTTTTCAGCCTGGAGAAGAGAAGGCTTCGAGGAGACCTTATAGCAGCCTACCAGTATCTGAGGGGGGCCTACAGGAGGGCTGGGGAGGGACTGTTCACAAGGTCTTGTAACGACAGGATGAGGGGGAATGGGTTCAAATTGGCGGAGGGGAGATTTGCACGGGATGTTAGGAAGAATTTCTTCACAGTGAGGGTGGTGAGGCACAGGAACAGGTTGCCCAGGGAGGTTGTGGCTGCTCCCTCCCTGGATGTGTTCAAGGCCAGGCTGGGTGAGGGCTTGAGCGACCTGATCTAGTGGGAGGTGTCCCTGCCTGTGGCAGGGGGGTGGAACTGGATGATCTTTGAGGTCACTTCCAACCTAAACCATTCTATGATTCTATGATTCTAAGCAAGAGTGCAACCAGTGCATGGACATCCGAGCTGGGGTTTAACCCAACTTCTTCCCATCACCTGGGAAAAACCCACTCCTGCTTCCATGAGAGACGACTGCAAGGCAAACACAATCTTGCATTTCAGGCCAAGCATATGCCGCATCATTCAGCCCGGAAGAGTGCCTCCTCCAGCTTTTTGGCCCCCATGAGCAAAACTAAAAACACATCCATTTTGGGTCTGCCCAGAGTGATTTTCCTCTTCTTTCCCTTTTAATTTGGCTGCCAAAGCGAAAAGCCAGCCAAGCACTTATCGCTAGGCTTTATCTCAACCTGCTAATTAGCGTGAATGCTGTACACCCCACTTGCAGTAGGAGTTTCCCTCACTGTAATTGTTGCATTATGGACTTAAAAAAAAAACAAACAACAACCCAAAGCCAAAAAGAAACCCAAACAAACAAAAATCCACCCCCTGACCCAAATTCCCCTACACACACACGGAGAAGATACCTTACATTCATTCTGAGTAGACAATCCAGCATCTTGCTGGGTTTTCCCATTGCACCAACCTACACGTACAGGAAAAAGCAAGACCCTTGCAGCATGAATCTCCACACCAGGAAGGACTCTGCCACGGCACAGGATGGGGCTGCACCTTTCACTGTGTATTGGGTGGGGTTGAGACAGCTTTAGGGTCACAAATAACTGGCCTCCTCCCAGCATCTTCCACCCCATCTTAAGACCCATCCCAAGACTAAGATCTCTGCAGGCAGGGCTTAACTCCAAGCCACCCTCACTACCTATTGCTTGCTTGCAGAGGCATAATTGGATCATCTGAACTTGTCCAGTGTATTACAGTCACAGCAGCAGCTTTGGCCCCATACCCATGGGCAACATACTCAGACCCTCCAGAACATCCATCCTGGGCAGCTCACAGAGCCGATCACACCCTACTAGGACTCTTGAGCTGGAAGATCCTCTGACAAGTTACCTGAACTTGGTAACTTGTCAGAGGATCTTTGGGCAGCTCCAAGAAAATACAGAGAGGACTGAGCGCAGGGAATTTTCCAGGGAGAGGATTAAAATTTGTATTCTCCCCTCCCACTTCTGTGTGACTTCCCAGATGACCTCAAAGGAATCATGAAACCCCTCCATATCTTTACTCTCCCATTTTGTTCCGTTAGGCCAGGAAGCAGAGGCTGTTCTTGGGAAAGTAATTAATGGCCGTAATTTCTTTAGAACATCCCTAGGAGTAGCTGCAATGCTCACCAGCCACCCACAGCCTGTGTGGGACTGGTCATTCCCCATCACTCATCCTTGCCCCAGGGTTGCTCTGCAAATGCAACCAGTGCCAGCTTCCCCTGCTTCCTCTATAGAAACAAGGGTCAAACACCGGTGCTTTGCTCTTAGTTCTTAATTAGGCCTTAATTAGCTCTACAAGGCAGGCACTGATCATTGCTGTAGGAGAAGGGCTGCAGCCTGGGTTGCATTTACCCAGTGATACTGGCAAGGCAGGAGCTGTCTGGCCCTGAGCTGCCTAGCATGTCTCCTGTGCTATGCCAGCAGCCACCATTAGCTCTGCTACAGCTCTCTGAAGGCAAGAGGCTCTGTTGCAACACCAACAGCTGCCTCCTAAGCCTATTTCAAGCTTCATCTCCTTTCAGCTGTCTCCATCTGCCCCACAAAGGGACATAACCCAGTTCATGCTTGGCCATTCTTATACACACCTGTGCAGCTCATTTTTAAAAGATGCTCACTCTTTGCTCCTCAAGGCTCTCCCTCACCCAGTGAGCAGAGATGAAGTCATGGGTCCAACAAGAATGACTCCACCATACACCAAAAGAAGGGAAGCTCACATGGACCATAACATGGCTGTGCTGGACCCTCTAGCCAAGCCCCTTCATGTTGAGCCAATGCTGCTTGAATCCATTGGGAGAGCAGGGTTTTGCCAGCAAAACAAGCACCCTGTGGTTGAAGGGTTACATGGCAACCAGAGCCAAAGCCATCCTTTTGCTCTACATGTGACATTTTTCCGTGGTTTTAATAGGAGCCCAATCTAGGTGATGCTGAACAAAAAACATGACACATGAGAAGGACCTAACCTGGCTGCAGAGCAACAAATCATATCATAGAATGGGTTGGGTTGGAAGGGACTTTAAACATCATCTAGTTACAAGCTCTATGGCATGGGCAGGATGACCTTCCATTAGATCAGGTTGCTCAAAGCTCCATCTAACCTGGCCTTGAACACTTCCAAGGATGGGGCAGCTGGTGTTAGTAAGAGATTAATTTTGTCCCCAGATCCATGCAGGGCACTCAGCCCTAGGGTTGGCACTACCTGACTAAAGGTGCAATTTTATGAACTGGTGAATGATCTACTGGCAACCACAAGAGACTCTGGTTCACATCCTGCTACTGGTACGTGCTAGACATTTCTCTTTTCACTGTTTGGATGACACAAAGAGCTTTAACAAAGTTCTGCCAGAGCATGTGTAACTAGAATTACATTGCAACCTGCGTGACTTAAAATGAATGATCCTAAAACCAGGTTTTAGAGGGCACGTGGGTGACAGGACGGCTGAGCTGCCAGACTAACACTTTGTCCGTTCACTTGGCATGCTCAGGAGACAGGACAACGCAAGCATCAGGATCAGCACGCTCTGCCACAACCCTCATCGCCCCATCGAAAACCTCATGGTCCCCAACTACAACACCTCACGCTGCATCATGACCCACCAGCCCAGCGAGGATGCCATCATCTACATCTGCGGCTGCGTGGACGAGCAGGAATGCAACGACAAACTCATCTTTGAGAACCACACCAATGGTGAGGGCTTTGCTAAACGTTGTTCATGGGGGGAGACCACAGGATCACAGGATGTTAGTGGTTGGAAGGCACCTCCATAGATCAAGTCCAGACCCCCTTGCCAGAGCGGGGCCATAAAATCTAGCTCAGGGCACACAGGAACGCATCCAGACAGGGCCTGAAAGTCGCCAGGGAAGAGACTCCACAATCTCTCTGGGCAGAGCCTGTTCCAATGCTCTGTGACCCTTACAGTCAAGATGTTTTTCATGTTGAGATGGAACTTCCTGTGCTATAGTTTATACCCATTGCCCCCTGTGCTATCACAGGGCAAAACTGAGCAGAGTTTGTCCCCTCCCTCTTCAACCCCAGTCCTCAGATATTTATAAACACTGATTAGATCCCCTCTAAGTCTTCTCTTCACCAGACCAAAAATCCCCAGGTCCCTCAGTCTCTCCTCACAGGGCAGTATTCCAGCCCCTTAATCATCTTTGTAGCTCTCCATTGGACTTTTTCAAGTAGATCCCTGTCCCTCGTGAACTGGGGAGCCCAAAACTGAATGCATTATTCCAGTGCTAATGACACGTAACTTGTACTTCCAACAGAGGAGGAGATGCAATACCAGAAGGAGCTCTTTCAGCTTCTTCAACCTCTCTATACAAAAGTTAGGTAAAATTTGTACCTCATTACCGAGCCAAGTATTTTGTCTGTTACTAAACCATCCCTCCCAGCAATGCCTCCAGCCTTGGTCTGGGAGCATCAGGTGATGGAAAATCCACCATTGCTCTCAGTACATCGCACCTTTTGTCACAGAGCAAATCAATTGGGGAACCCAAAAGCTGATGTCACCCAGCATGAGTCAGTGCTCTGAAAGCTTTAAATAAATCATGCTAGCGCATGATTTATTATTATGATTATTATCATCCTGCCTCGGCACACCCACAGGATCTGCTGGCATCCACCGCTGCTGCAAGCCAAGAAGGTGGTGGTGCTGGAGTGTGGGGCTTGGGACACGGCAGTGCCTCCCCGGCTGCTCTCCCAGGGATTTCTCCAGCAGCCTGTCTCTTGAGCAGGGATGGTCAGAGCTGCCCCATGGTTGTACACATATGTGAGAATGGCTTGGCATGCCTGTAGGTCAATGGCTGGAGATCCAACAGGAGCTGTAAATCCACAGGAGGGAAAACTAAGAGGCAGCTAGTTTCTGTACCTTGGGAGGGTCGTATACTTTGGAAACGTTTCCAGCTAGATCCCAATCTTTTGGGGCTTTGTCCAAACCTCCCTCGCTCCAAACGGACCAGGTTTATCCAAGTGGCAATCGAGAACCTGATCTGTAACAAAAGCAAAGTGAAATCCCTCCAACTTTCCATAATTACAGAGCAGTGGGACGCTGAGAATGAGCCTAAGCACAACCTGCAAGTGAGCAGCAGAGTTTCTGCTGCAACACCAGGAGAAAAGAAAAAAAAAAAAATTAAAATCACATAAAATGCAAGTCTCAGAACAAACAGGGCACTTTTAACGAAGGCACACGATGCTAAACTTGGCAGGCCCTTGCTGCTTCCCAAGCCAAACATAACAGGTACACACACTTCTAAGGAGAGATAGTCAAACCCCAGAACTGATGCTGGGATATGTAATTTCACACAAAAATGACAACTGGCTCACTGGAAATGCCACCCTCAGCGAGGGCTTCCTGCAACATCCTCCTCCTGCCAGCCAGCATGTAACGTGTGAAAGCACTGATGGTCTTAAATAGTTATCTGCTCTTGGCTTGGTTTGTGGAGCCAGCTTTGGCAAGCCCCAGACTCAGAGAAGCCATTGTTTACATCTTTTTCTTCTGCTTCAAGGGGTCACTTGCATTTTAAATATTAGCTTATGGTCACCTTCAACGGTACAGACAACTGCTGAATAGAGAAATATCTAATACAGACCAGAACTTCTCTGGTGACTGAAGAAGGCAGTTCTGGAGTTTTTTTTCCCAATTTTGTGTTTTCTCAAGCCCTGCTTTTGGGTCAGGGCTGTTAGGTGGCACTGTTCTAGCACCAGGGCTGTAGCAGATCCCAGAGCTCAGAGAGGACCCTAACAAACACACAGAGGCATTGTTTCCTAAAGCCATGTTAGCAGGAGACCAGTAGATGCCTTGGGAAGATGCTGGGTAGGGTTGAGCATGCAGAATGCTCTCTACTCTTGGTGAGCCTGGCCCTGGAGGTCCATCTACTGTCAGCAGTGAAGGAAAGACTCATACGGTGATGCTTGACAAGGCATGAGGTAACAGACTCAGGGTTATTGCAGGAACATCTACATTTGCTCTGGAGAGAAGGGGTTTAAGCATGCTGGAACTCCTCCATATCAAAGAGCTTGCATCAGAAGGGGCATTCTCATGAAGGAATTTGCTGAAGTCGTGTTAACTTCCCCTTTCCAGGACTCATGCAACCTTACAAATATCTTCTCTTGCTTTAGGGTTTCATAGATGGGATCTTAAGCATGGGGTAAATCCATTAAAGCAGTAGGTGATATCCAGACCCAGCGCTTTCCAAAACAAACATATTCCTGAGCTAGTTATTGATTTAGAGCTGTTTAGGTTGATCTTGTGGTTTGAACGTGATGCCTATTTTAGAAACGCTTTCACAGCCTCGCAGAAATTAGCTGCAGCACATTTTTTTGAAATTTGCCAAGGAAAATAGCTAAACCTCTCTGTTTTTCCAGAACCTGAATTATGATCTGCACACACTGAGGTCAAGCAGCCAGAGTTTTGCTTATGGAATGATTCTTATCCCTCTTCCCTTGGGTTATTATACTTGGCAGAAAAAACCTCTGAGTAAGATTTTACTTGAATATCTCTACTGAAGTCAGCATGTTTATTCCAGGAATCATGAACATCAAAGGATAAGACAATTATATGTTGTGTGAGGGTTAGGGCTTTATATGCGCATCCCTCCATCCCTCCCCGCCCCAACTCCTCCCCCGACAAGGCTGACATGGGCATAAAAGAAATAAAACAAAAGTAGCCATGCCTGGTTGCTTGATCGGGGTTGGTGTTGTGAGGTGTTGAGCAAGGAGATGCCGACACTATGGGACGTGACTAGAACAATGCTCTCCTTTACACCAACTATCATGCAAAGCATCCCAACACTTCTCTGGGCTAGTGGTCTTGGGTGCTCTCCATGCCACCAGCATCCCTCCTGGCTCCTCTTGCACCACAGGGATCTAGAAAAGCTCCAGCCCCAACCTCCCTCAGAGTTGCTCCATTTGAGCCTTGCCTCATCTTCGTCGCTGGCTCCTCTTGCCACAGGCTGGGGGGCAGACAAGCTTCTTGGTGGCAGCAGCAGGGGCTCAGGGGCCACAGTGTCCATCACAAGCAATGCCGGCCAGCCTGATGGATGGAGCTAAACTTGAGACCTAAGCCGGCCAGCTCTCTTCCTAGCTGCCTGCATCTGGGCTCTTTGCGGCCCTGCAGAGGGCTGTGCTTCATTAGAGGCTCCGCGGGTTTCCCTCCTCCTCCACGCCTGCTGGAAACGAGCAGTCGTAGACCCACGGCCTTTGCTTTCCCCCCACCGCAGGCTACTCCATGCTGCAGAGCAAAGAGGTGATCCCTGTGGCCGCCATCAGCCTGCTGCCCCCGCTGCTGGTGGCGGTGATGATCTCGGTGATATTTTACCTCTGCCGCACGCAGAAGCGGCGCAAGAGAGCCAAGGCGTGGGGCGGGAAAGCGGGGCAGCCCCCGGCGCTGTCGGAGACGGGGCGGACTGCCGAGCGGGAGGAGAAGACGTCCGTGCTGATGGATGAGAGCTCGCCCAACGCCAGCCCCACCACCGGCACCGGCAGCCGCCCTGCCGAGCTGCTCCCCATCGAGCTGGACGAGATGGTGGGCAAAGGGCAGTTCGCGGAGGTGTGGAGGGCCAAGCTGAGCCACAGCCGCTCCGGGCAGTATGAGACAGTGGCCGTTAAGATCTTCCCCTGCGAGGAGTACTCCTCCTGGAAGAACGAGAGCCAGATCTTCACGGACGCCAGCCTGAAGCACGACAGCGTCCTGCGGTTCCTCACCGCGGAGGACCGCGGCACAGGGCCCCGCCGGGAGTACTGGCTCATCACCGCCTACCACAGCCGAGGCAACCTCAAGGACTACCTCTCTCGCCACGTCCTGAGCTGGATGGACCTGCAGAAGATGGCGGGCTCGCTGGTCAGCGGCGTGGCCCACCTCCACAGTGACTACACCGCCTGCGGCAGGCCGAAAATCCCCATCGCCCACCGAGACATCAAGAGCACCAACGTGCTGGTGAAGAGCGAGCAGGAGTGTGTGCTCTGCGACTTCGGCATCGCCATACGCCTCGACCCTGCCCTCACCGTGGATGACTTTGCCAACAGTGGGCAGGTAAGTGTGGCCTGCCTGCCTGCCAGCCCCGCAGGGGACCCTTTAAGAACTTTCTCTAGGTTGCCCTGCGGTCGAAGTCCTCCTCTTGAAATGCTAATGCCTCTCTCCTCTTTCTGGCCAGGTGGGCACCGCCAGGTATATGGCCCCAGAGGTCCTCGAGTCCCGAGTGAACCTGGAAGACCTGGAATCTTTCAAGCAGATGGACGTCTACTCCATGGCCCTTGTTTTGTGGGAAATGGCGTCCAGATGTGAAGTGGTAGGAGGTAGGAGTGTCCCAGGGGGGTTGCTATGCCTTTGTACTCTTTTCCTCTCTGTATGGGGCATGGCTCACCTCGGGTCTCTGGAGGTGGCATGGTACCCGATCTGGAGTGGTTCAAGTCTCTGCAAAGAGCTGGCAGCAGATCCTCCCCCAAGGGTACCTGCTCTACGAGCAGTGACTAAAGGGGGCTGGCTCAGTGGCCAAAGAGCAGGACAGGACCCCCAAGGCATCATCTGGTCCAGTCCTCACTCAAAGCCAGTCAGCTGCCAAGTCACATCTGAGTCAGTGTAGGCGATGCAAAGCAAACCAAGCAGGAAGAGCCAAAGCTGCCTCCCCATGCCCAGCCACAAACACTTTTTTTTTCCTTCTGTCAGACAAAACCAGAGTTTATGTTGCAATGGGGACTTGCAAACTCCAGCCCCTTACAAAGCCATATCATCCTCCCTCGCTTCCCAGAGCCACATCCTATCCTGGGCATTTGAAATTGTGTATAGCAAAACATTTAATTAACTGCCCTACTGTTAGCCCCTGTCTGCCCTTCTTGCCTGCTCCATTCTTCTCTTTTTAGCTCTCTCCAGTTTCCTCCCTATCCCACCTACTTGCAATACAAGCCCAGGGGGATGCAAAAAGCTCCAGCCCTTGGCAAGAAAGCTTCCACAACTGTTGTCTGCCACTCACCTCACACTGAGAGGCTTACCTGACACAGATGTCCTATCCATCTGTTGTTCCCAAGCCAGCATCCCAAGACATCCCTCACCATTTGTTTTTCACCTGTATTCGCTTCCAGGCAGGAGCTGGCAGAAACCAGTAGGCCTCTCACCTCTGCAACAGGGCATGTCTCCTTGGTCTGTCACAATATTAGGTTGCTCTTCTTTAAGGGCAGTTTCCCCATCCATGCCTGCAGCAGCAATGTGGTTGCTGGTACCACAGTCACCTCTCCCATCTTTCATCAGTGCAACAGATTTTACCTGTTCGAAACATATCAGCCAAAGACAGATAATGTATTTTAGTGCAGCTCTTGGGTTCAGGAAGGTGGTTGGATGGTTCCTAACTCCAAAAGCAGCCTCCACATGAAACCCCAGCACTGCATTTCTATGTTCAAAGTTTTTTTTCCAGATCCATTTATTTTGGCAAATTGATAAAAACGAGTTTGTTCTCATTTGGTGGACTATAGCAAAGCAAAGCACTGAATGCATTAAAAACATCCTGTAATGCTGCTGTTGCTTTCTTGCAGAGGTAAAGAATTATGAGCTGCCTTTTGGGTCAAAAGTCCAGGAGCAGCCCTGTGTGGACACCATGAGGGATATTGTGCTCCATGGCAGAGGGCGACCTGAGATCCCGAGCAGCTGGCTGGTGCATCAGGTAAGTCAGGGAGTAGTTGGTTCAGAAAAGAGCAGTTCACCTTACTAAACCACCCTGAAAAAATATTAAGAATTGTAATCAGAAATAGACAGAACTCCCGAGCCCTACTTCTAGCTCTATTCTAGTCCTAACAAGACTTATTTCCCTCATGTGTAAAAGCCACCAGCCAGGGGTACAGCAAAATTTATTGATCAATAGTCACAGTTGGGAAGCACCATGAATATCAAGTGATAGCATTCAGTTATCTTAAGGATATCAGAAAAATTGAGCACTGCATTGCAGGCTCTTCTGGAACAGGAAACCATCTGAGTTCACTCCACTCTCTAGCCACCACTCCCAGAAAGCCCTAGCTCAGAAAACATACAGACCCTTGCACGCAGCCACCTCACAACATGAGAGAGAGGGCAGGAAAGTGCATCCAACCATCTGCTTACCGGTTGTGGAGGTCTCAAGCTCAAAATTACCTCTATCAGGAGAAGCCATGATTTGGCATATAAGACTTTCACTCCTACAAAGAAATGCAAAACAGGAAGCATTTCTCCTGACTGAAAGGAGGGGAAGTATTTCACCAGCCTTCACCTCAGAAGGCCTGAAAGCAGGGAGTTTCAACACAGAAAACATAACGAAGTGCTCCAGAATAGAAACACTTTGGCAACCATGAGCAGTGCTCTGTTAAAACCACCCACAAACACACCCAGACCAACCAGCTCCAGAAACATGACTACCTCCTGGCTCTGACGGGGTCCCCTCTCTCTCTTTCCTGGGTCCAATACTTTCTTCCACACATTGAGGGCACAAGGGGTAGCACTCATGCTGACCGTGATTTTCAGATCTTGCCTGACACTTGTGCTTCCACCATCTGCTGACCAACAACTCAGTTCATCTGAAAGACAAGCTGAACACTGAGCCTGCTGGCTCACCCAGCCTTACACCTTTCAGAGCATTTCACAGTATCCACCCATAAAACACACTGTTACTGCTTCCACTCTGCCTGGATAGCACAGGAAGCCAGGCTTTTCCAAAGGAAAAACATGATTTCAGGATCTTAGCAGGCCACGTGTTCCCTTGTAACATCTCCCGTGAAAACCATGTTTGTCCAGACTCACAACTGACCCAAGTGACCAAAGCTGCAAACAGCATCACATGAAGGTGTGTTTTCTGCTGGACTACCATTGAGTTTCAATCAGTCCGTTTCTGAACTTCATTCAGCTTTTTTTCTTGATGAAGGCAAATACAGGAACTTCAATATGCACTGGTGCATATTTTAAATCTTTGAGTATTCATCTTAGACATTTACCTCCCAGGGTCTCTGATAAACTTTGAAACCACAGGAAAAATACACAGAGCTTTCAACTGTCAAAAATCACTTTGTTGTTTGCTGAGCTTGAAAGAGGCTGATGGCAATCACCTCAGAGAAATAATGTTGCTGTAGCTGGGCTGGTCCAGCACATAAACAGAGCAAGGCTTATAAGGCAGTAACTTTTATTAGTCCACCTAATGCCCACTGGGAAGAGGAACAGAAAAGCTATGCTGTGCCCCTGAAAGCTTGCCTCCGACTAATCTTAGCAGAGCTAATAAACAACTCCTTGCAAGCCTGGCATTACAAGATTTTCTGGGCACTTTGCAAGCAGGATGAGGCATAGGGCAGCACCATCTGCTGGGAAGCAGCAGAAAGCTACCGATTTGTGCCACTCCTGGGGCTGATGGCTTTCTGCGGGAGGAAGCAGCGTGTCATACCGAGGGTGACAAATGCTCACCCGAATAGGAACCTCTCACCAATATTGCCACCAAAGAAAATAAGCATGATGCAGAATTCTAAGAGCTGCTTCCACGTTTCAGCCACCAGGATCACTCTCAGTCAAGTGAGGACTGACATTGTTGGCCGTGGTTTAAGACTTGCAGCAAACATCAGCATTGTTTTCCCTGACAGAGCTAACTCCCCCAGCGTGCTGTCTCTGCAGCACCAGTGCAGCTGTTTGCAAGGCTGCACAACAAAAGCAACTAAAGAAACCTATCCCCAAACTTACCCAGATAACTTACAAACCCCCTCAGGCCCACATTTCTACCTTGCTTCACACCACAACACATTGCGAGACAAATAATAGTTATTAAGGTCAGGTAAGTTCCCAGATGTGGTTCATAAAGCAGCTGAATAGACTCTTGTCCTGGCACAACAGTGCAGGACAGAAAGGAGCAGTGGGAGCCTAAGTTAATATTGCCACTAAAAATACACTTGTAAAACTCAGCATCCTTTGGAAATATAACCCCAAATAAGTCCACTTTGTAAGCATAACAAGATGTTCCTGTTGTACCAGTCAAAGGAGCATCATCATTACTTACAAGGCAAACTGCAAGTAAGTGTCACGATTTTAGGGCAAAATAAGCACAGAAAATGTAATGACTAAAACATTTGACAGTGCCACGTTCTGGTTGAAAAAGGACTTATATTAAAAGCTCTGCCTAAGCCAGCTCATTTTTGCATGTTCATCAATTATCCTCAAATCCCTTCAACTAAGCTAATAAATGAATGGTGTAAGAGGCACTGAAACACACCATCTGTCAGTTTTACTGCACAGTCCTGTTCTCTCTAATCTGAATCCACAATGGACAAAGGAGAGCGGCAAGTTCAGAGCAAGGTGCAGGACAGATGACACACCTCTGTAGGCCCTGCATCTTCCTCTTGTGTTGGTCCATGTGAGACTTTTGGTTTCTCTCAGTTGCAAAATCAAGGAATGCACAAAACCCACTGAAAACCATGAAGCTTTATTTAGAATAATGATTTTTCCACTGTGTTGCAGCCTTGGTTGACGATGCAAAAAGCAATAGCACATGACAGGAAGGTGATGGAGGGTTCAACATAGCTTTCCGTGCTGTTACTAGCTTAAGAGTGAGGAAAAATACCAGCTGAACACTGCCATGTTGTTTCTAAACCCAAAATAATGAGACTCTGAAGAGCACTACACAAATGGATTAAAAAAATATTACTGTGAGATGTAACCATTGTAACCAAGAGGATCGAATGTGCTCTGGAGCACACTGAGAAGTACCCAATCCCACCTAAACCAAGGCATTATTTTGTGGTGAGAGAACTGCACAATACCATGAGTATTTGGCATGATGCACCCTTTCAGAAAGCTGCTAAAAGTAGTAGTTGGATACAAGAAGTTTAATTCCAAACTTGCCTTAAACCCTCTCCTCCATCCAAGTTCAACAGCCAGGGCTGTTAGGTTTGAAATCCAGAGAGCCAGGCTCAGCAGTCAGCCTGCAGGTCACCGTCTGCAACTCTACTCTCTCTCTTGGTTTTGATCTGAACAGGTAAAGCTGAGACAGGAGATGGAGGATCCTATTTTCTTCTAGCCTCTGTTCAAGTCAATAAAACACAACTTTCAGGTGGGATTTCCAGGGAGTGTGGGAAACGCCTGGGACCAGACCCCAGGTGAGCAGAAACTGCTGCTCCCACATAAGCAATGCTGGTAACAGTGCAAGCACTGGCACTTGCCACAACTTACTGGGGCTGTTTCCTCCTGTGCTTAAGTCTGGTGAAAACCCTCATGTTTCTGCAGCAGGCTGTCAGAAGTGTGTTAAATGGCTGCGACTGCATTAGGTTAGCTTCTAGCCCTGTTCCTTCTGCCTTCAGATCTTAATTTCAGCTCTTCTGACTGCAGGGAATGCGTTTTCTGTGTGACACCATCACGGAGTGCTGGGACCATGACCCCGAGGCTCGTCTCACCGCCCACTGTGTCGCCGAGCGCTTCAACCTGATGGCACAGATGGACTGCGACGACATCCTCAACAACAACACCGACAACGAGGCCAGCAAGACAGCTTCTCCAGGCGGGGAGAACCAGGACACTGATGGGAGCAGAAACACACAGTGACACAGCAGGCAAAAAGCCTCATCAGGGGGAACAACAGGATAAGTGAGAAGCATTTAGCTCATGGGAAAACCCCTCGATGCCTCTTCCCAAGTGGAACTAAGGCCTAGTACATAACTTATTTATATAAGACCTGTTTCCTCCCACAGACACTGTGAACTGTGGAATCCATATTTTGGTTAAAGTGCAACATTATATATGAACTGGTTTTGTACTTTAAGTGTATAATGATGCAAAGCATTCATTTTATTATTTTTTAAAACAATAATGTTTAATCTTTTATTAATAATCACCTGAGTTCCATGTCTATCTTTTGAAGTCCTTCCACATGGCCATCATGAGTTTTTCCTCTAACTGTGCACTCCACAGACATTGAGACAATTTTCAATCTTCCTTTTCCACACACAAACACACACCAAAAAACCCCATCTGTTTTAGCAGCAGGAAAAAAAAAACAAACCCACATCTTGAGATGCAGCACACCCTCCGTGGAAGAAATGCTGGCACCCCAGAAAATTGCTCATTCATCACAGTCCTTAATACAATGCAAAGATTCCTGACAAACCACTTGGCAAAAGCCTGATTTGCTGCCACTCCACCATGCATCTTTTCACTGGGGAATTCCTGGGTGTAGTTGATAGCTCGTATGGGTGCATGAAGTCTCATAAATAGGAATAATAAGTCACCAGTGTAGTCACTGCTGTCTCTGCTTTAAGAAGTCTCCATAGAGGATATCTAGATACTCTTTCCCTGTATCAGTTCAGTTTCCAGCCACCTCTAGCCAAATGACTTATGCCATAGTAGTAATGTCAACACAAAGGTGTCAGCAAAGTCTTCTTGCAGTTCCTTCACATCCCTCTGCTGTGTTATTCAACCTGAAGAAATGTGCCCAGGCAGAACTAAGACCTTTACTCCTGTAACCAGCAGACCAAACCAGGCTGCCATGGAACAGCAGTTACAGAGAGGTGAGTCATATCTTGCTCTGAACTTCTGGCATTGTGCAAACTTCAATCTCTCCATTATAGAATCACAGAATGGTTTAGGTTGGAAGAGACCTCAAAGANCGTTCCCCCCCCCCCCGCCATAGGCAGGGACACCTCCCACTAGATAAGGACGCTCAAGACCTCATCCAGCCTGGCCTTGAACACCTTCAGGGAGGGAGCAGCCACAACCTCCCTGGACAACCTGTTCCAGTGTCTCGCCACCCTCACTGTGAAGAACTTCCTCCTAACATCCCATTTAAATCTCCCCTCTGCCAGTTTGAACCCATTACCCCTCATCATTCTTGGAAGCAAAAGATAATAAACCCCTTACCTGCTACTAAGAAGCCCTGCAAGCCCGTATCTGACATTCACTTTCAGAGGTAGATCTTTCAAGATAGCATCAGAGATGAGTTCTTTGCTTGGCAGCACACAGCTGCAAGGATTATATTTGATAATCCTATTTTTACATAACATGAGAGGACAAGGGAGAAGAGAAAAAAAAAAAAAAAATCACTCAACAGCCACAAGCTTTCTACAACCAAGGCTCCCCAAAATGGTGAAGGGAAGCAGATCTGCAGGGAGGTGTGGGTTTTCTAAAATACACACAGCTATGACAGCACCATTCTATACAAAAATCTCTTCTCCTCTTGCTATTGTTTTCATCTTGGACCATTTCCAGAGTTCCCAAGTGAAAAGCCTAGTAGAAACTTGTTTCTGAACTCTCTGAAGATGGATAGAAGGGGAATTAATTAGATGCCATCAGACATCAGACTTCAGCTACCATATACAAGTCTCTACCCACAACTGTGACCATGCACCATTCTCACCAATCCCCCACCTCTCTGCTCCCTCCCATCATCTACGATTTTCCAAGCTAAACCTTTAGAACCACAGCCCTGCTGTGTATGTTTAAGGGAAGCAGACAGCATGGGGCAGATTTCCTGACACAGGTAAGAAACTACAGGAACACACTGAATTGCCCCAGGGCTGTCCAATCTTTCCTTCACATAATGTTCACAACAGAATCTTCCATTTCTGTCTGTTTAAAAGACACTCTGATCAGCTCCTCACACAAGTTGACTGCAACAGCGGATCATCTTCTGCAAACTAGGTATTGAAGGATGCATCTCTGATTCTGATGGCTGAAATCCAACTTCTCCTGTGGAGGCAGAGACAATCCTAGGCTTGAGAGTTTATACCGTAAATATGCTCAAAACCTTCCCATCTATTCTCCTCCCCATGCCTCAAGTTCTGAATGGTCCAATTTACACATTGCACTTTTTCCTCTTGAGAATGAAGTCCAGAATGAACCTTTGAGGATTAAATGCCTGTACTAAATAGGAGTGGCTTGTCACACTGTTTTCAGAGGGTATGCTGCACCTCTGAAGAAAGCCCCTTATTTAAGCTTCAATCTGCTTATAACTCAAGGAGCCTAAAACCACTTCCACTTCAGTGGAGTCCAATCAAGCTAAAAAAGACAAAAGGAAACATAAACCAAAATTCTGTATTTTATTATGCTCTCTATTAAACCACTGTGGTTCTAGCAAACACCTACATAGGAAGCAGCAGCAAGCCCTTCCCTCTGCTTCAGAAGGTACAAGATGGAAACAACAGCAGTTCTGCAAAAGAACTAAATCTGGTTAGAGTTAAAAATACACCCATTAGCCCTCAGAGTGCTCATAACTCTCAGGAGAATCATATAAATGTATTACAATTTAAGCTGGGTATTCAGTGGCTAGATTTTTCTTTTTCCAAAACACTCTTCTCAACTATTCCCTTTCTTTCTAGAAGTAACTAGAAATTTGCATCATAACTAAATCCACATCAGGAAGTCATTCCAGTTCTTGTGAGCAAATGCAGGCTTTAGGCTTTTTTTTTTTCTTGCTAGCAGCTTCTCCATGATAAAAGAAACAATTTCATGTATTTTAAAATACTTCCTCAGCGTTGGGTCTATTTTTACATAACATAATTAGTAGCAGCTTTCTTAGTGTGAAACCACAAGCATAGCGGATGAGGTGGAAGAGAACAAACTTGACTAGTAATTTAAGGAACACAAATGGATTTATGGCCAACATGGGAGCTTTTCACTCTCTTTTACAGCCATCATCACCTTGACAAATTCCCAAATCAAAAGTTTAAAGAGAGCTCAGTGACAGAGCCATAAGTCTGTATTTCAATAAGCACAAGTCTGATCCCTGGAGTAGGCTCAACTGATACAGGTTTAGTTTCTGCTCTGATGACTGTTTTATTAAAAGCTGGGCCTTGCACCACTGCTCTTGCTGTTGGCTTAAAGCAAATCTGCCGTGGGACTGAGAGAAAATAACTATGAAACAGTGGTGTTGATTTATTTTCTGTCCTTCTAGCATCCCCTATGTGCACTTTGGTGCACGTAGCAATGAACCACGGAAGTTCATGCATTGCCACCTTGATTTTTACCCCAAATCCTGGGACTGGCCATGGAGCACAACCCAAATGTGCCGCAGACCCAGGAACAAGGAGGAGCTAATCCCACTGTTTTCTTCTTTACTTTTATTCTGGGTTAAACATGAAAATGCCCAATGGAAATCCAAAAATAGCACAACAGGATGGTTGTATAGGATATCACAAACAAAACAGCAGGACCTAAAACATTCTTCTGCTGGAGAATAGTTACTGCTCAAGTGCACAGTGCCAAAATATCCCACTGTAAGAGCCAAAGCAAGCCCAGACAGTCAGATCTTCAGCATAAGAGATAGTAACAACTTGCTCTTCCTGGTCACTCTAGGAAAAGAGACAGAACAAAATGGATCATTTTGTAGTTTTATTATCCCCACCCCAACTTCTCACAAATGGACTATGACTCGCATTGAGATCTCAGTGCATTTCACAGCAAAAAAAAAAAAAAAAAGTACAAGAGGATCCAAATAGTTGTGCATAAACCCAACTCTTTTTTTTTTTTTGCACAATTTACAGTCTGCATTGAAAGTTAACACTGTTATTTAAACCTTCTGATGCATTCTTACACTTGTATCTTCTCGAGACATCACAAACATCTTACCAGACCATACACTTGTGAGTTCTCATGACGTTGGGTTAGGTGCAGCCATTGCCATAGCTGGGAAGTGGCAGATAAATGTTATATACACTGATTGGAAGACTACATCAGAAGAAAAAACAGATTAAGGCACCACTGTTGGAAAAATTAAGGTAGCTTGTAGTTACAACAATAACGAAAGCTGTAATAAGTACTATTCTTAATTGCCAGCAATTCTTAAGACTCCAATAAAGTAGTATAAAACAAACAAACAAAAACCCAAAACAACCCAACAAACAAAGGATGTTTGTACCTGAATACGGTTTCCTGATATCTGATTGTGTTTCAAATCAATTGCCAGTCCTCAGTATAATCAGCTTGCTTTTTTTTTTTTTATGGTAAGATGAAAAATCAGGACCTAAAGTCCATGTATTCACAGGTCACATTTCACTGCTTTGTTCTGAATAACGCCACAGGAGAAAACCCAAAACAATCCAAAGGACAGTTTGTAACACTGATATACTTCACCTCTGAGATGATTAGATGGACAGAGAAATTTAAATGCAAAATTGTATGCTTTCTGCTTTTTTTTGAATGCCTTAGTCCTCTGGAAAGGGAGGTGGAGGAGGAGGGAAAAAAAAAAAAAAAAAAAGGCCAAACTTCATTACATTATAACATGAGAAGAATCCAAGTCACTCAAAGAGATTTAATAAAATTAGGAGTTGAAAAGTGTTCAAATTACTTTTCCAATTCAAGTCAATTATTTCAAGTATATTAAAACGTTTCAGAGGAAAAATTTCTCCATGGTTACAACTCTAATTGCTTTTATAAATCCATAAAAAAGAACGGCAGTCTCTACACAGATCCCACACTCCTCCGATGCATGCACACGCTCTCTGAAGGAAAAAAAAACCACAGTCACCACGATCCAGTTGTTTCTTAACACTGATTTCAGGCACAGCTTCCAAACACCCCTCCAGTGTTTGCCAAAAAGGTTAATCACTGGGCATAAAAGCAGCAATTTTTTTGTTGCTGTTGTCTACATGGGTACTGAGCAGGTTTCAGTCATTAAAGAGCCTGATGCAGATTCTGAAAGAGGTTGCCATGTCACTCCAAAATCCCACAGCTCCTTCTTCTCTTAGGCAGCTTTTGCAGTCAGATCTACTTAGAAGAATCTTACACAATTCAGATAAAATCTTTTGCATCGTACAAAAAGCAAGGTGGTTGAATGTACCTGGCAAGTTTGCCTCTACGACTTTGATTTTTTTTTTTTGTTTTGTTTTTTTATAGCTTTAAAGTGCCCTAGTATATTTATTTCTTTATGCTCATTTAAACTTTTACAATTACATAAAAAGGGGACACTCAGTGTGATTACTGTGTTTTGAGAGACAGAGGGAAAAGAGAGGAAAATCAGAAAACTCATCTGAAAGCAGCTTTTCTAGTTAGTGTCCGTTTGCTGAGTTTGTGCAGCAGAGACTGCTTTCCAGAGGGGTTTATGATAAACCCAGCCATCTCCCTGCAATTTAGAAAGAGAAAATATGGTTATTAATAAAGCCCTGAGAGAATTCCCTTCATGCAAATACTAGACTGGTATCTGTGAAAACCAGAGGGACACAGTTTATTCCTACAGATTAAGAGACAGAAGTCAACACCAGAGGCTTCTGAGACTACCTTGGAACACGTATGGGCTCCTGCTGAGCCGTGGCACTCTCTAGTAATTGATTGCTCTTGTAATTAACCCAGTGGAAAAGCCACTCTGCTCAACTCCATGATCCAGATTACTTTAAAAAGCCAAACAAGAAGCCAGCAGAGAGGCAACTATCCAGGATGATCAGCTCTAACACAGCTCAAGTGCTTACCCAGAACTGATGTAGCTCAAGATTTAAACATTTTCTGAGCAGACGTGTATCTCAGATTAATGACAGAATTTCACCTCCTCTGAAAGTAGATACTAACAATACAAATACCTGGACCAGAGCTAATCATACTAACATAGTTTTAGAGAAAAAAAATTCCACAACTTTATTGGAGCTAACAAATGGTCTTGAATTTTAAAAAACAAAACCTAGAAGAAACCCAAGAGGAAAGCCCATTGGTCTGCTGTAAACCTTTGCCAGGTCACAGATACAGGAAAAAGTAGTTACACTACTGCAGTTCAACAGATAAAGTTTGTGTTAAAAGAAGCAGCTTGACTTCTGCGGCAGAAATTTTACTTGAGTCCTCTTCTTTTGCAAAGGGTTTAACAAAGCTTTTCACACAAGCAAGGTTTCATCATCTGGATCTCAAGGAAAGCCAGCTCCAAAGTTAACATATTGGCAGCCTGTAGTGCACCTTGTTGAAAAGTCTTACTATACTATTATTACCACCATTATTGAAGTATAGATTAAACCATTAAGCAAGTAAGCTCCATCTGGAACGTAATGTACTAGGAACAAAGGAAGGGCTAAGACGAGCATGAACTCATGTTCCTTCTTGCTAACAGTACTATCTTGGGTTCACATGCAGCCCAAGAAAAAACAAACCAAAGAACACCATAAACCCAAAACAGAAGTACTGATTTATATTTTTAGAGTATTTACCATTATAGTCTACTTATATACATACAAGCAAAGCTGTTTTCCACATGCCACAAGGAAGCGCCTGGTAAAGTAAACCAGACCACAAAACAGACAAACATTTTGTTGCAAGGGAACTGCAAAATAAAAGTGTTTGAGAAGTGAAGGATAAAATCACATGGTTACTTGTTTGGGAGTGTTTATGTCACCTCACTCCTAGGGCTCCCATGGAGCTAAACTAAGGTCTGAAACCAAATACACTATTCTGGCAGGACACAGACCCATACGTGCACCTGATTTTACTGTAGCTCTACCTTTACCAATTAACCACTTGAGAACTTACTTCTTTAAGGAAATATTTAGTACACCAAGGTGTTTCTGTTTCAGCACGAAGCCTCTCTTCATTCCTCTGTCGTTCTTCAAGAGCTCGCTTGTGTTCCGTAGCCTTATCGATGTCTCCATCCCGCAGAGACTCTGTTACATGCTGCCACAGCCTCCTACAAAACAAATTATCTTGACTTTTCAAAAACGTTTTCTCAGCTTGCCCCCTTGAACTCCAGTTTGTCTGGAACAGAAGCAGCCCCACCCAACCCAGGCTAGTGCACAACGATGCAGTACAGGTGGAAGGGCTCACAGCCAAATCTTAGTGCTACACTAGCAATCAGAAGCACACAGGAGTGTCTCTGAGGCTTTGGCTGGGCCAGTCTAATGTTTGCATACCCTTTAAAGCTGCTATGGAAGTGTTATTTACCATGGAGTTTCTTGTGAGGGCCTCCCTTGTAAGCAGCTGCTCTGCTATGTAACTGATGATTAAAAATGACAAACAAGGTGGCTCTGTTCTAGCAGGCAGTTTATGAACTCCTAAGCCAACTCTGTCCATGAGTGAGACAAGATAAACAACCACATGGCTGCAATTTGTTTTTTGCACTTATTACGCACTTGGGTTTTGTTTGTTTGTTTAAATAAAATCACTGCAGCTATGCACCATCCACAAATCATATCTGCAGGTTTTCCTGATCTATTAGGACACAGGGTCAGACAACAGCAAACACACTACCTAGATTCAAACGGTCCTTGTTTCTCCAGGGGCCGGACTCGTTTTCTTGTCACAGACAACTTTGTCAAGTCCACATATTTTGTCTCCCCATTGCTGTAGGTGAACTCAAGCATGCTGTTCCATTCTCCTTGCACTCTGCACACCACTGTATTTGTACTGTTCTGCTTCACTTCACCTGTGACTCTGGGAAAGAAATTTACTTTTAGAAAGCCATTGCTGAAGACATCTGAGGCCCATTCCTTGCACAATCACTCAAATTCTGAGTTAGTTTGCACACTTGTCACACTTCTTTGTAAAAAGTTAGTTACTCGAATTGGAATTTGCATGGAGGAGCTGCTCAAAGGACCAAAGTGACTTCTTATCATTGCCCTAGTTCTCTCGTGTTCCCCTTGAAATGCCAGTTATGGCTCCAGCTGAAACTTCTTTCAAACTTTTTAAAATAATTGAAAATTAAAAAGGAACTAACACAGGCTGGTTCACATGTAAAAAGCAGTTGATCGTTTCCACTTGAAACATCACATCAGATACATAGTTCAGACTTAAATAAAAATTAAACTTCTTGAGAAGAACGCATCCCACTATCTGCTGGCATTTTATGTCAAATCTTTACATCTCAACCTTCTCTCTATGCATATAGCCTCATCAAGTGACTCTCACATAAGCAGTAGACACACAAAACAGACAGCAAGGTAAGAAGCTAAGAATCAGGAGAATTGCCTTTCTTTCCTGTCTCTTCAACAAAAACATCTGCCAATAACAGGATATTCACAATCTCTTTCTAATAAACATTACCTCAAAGTGTTGCACGGATGCTCAATTATCACCATAGTTACACACACTAATACACTTTTTTTTCCCCCAACAGGAAGACCTGTCCAAAGACCTCCCAACGTTCACCTCAATCTGAATCAAGGGGCAGAAGCTTACTGAGCATTGATAGGCAAGCAATTTGCCACTTTTAAACAAAAAGGTCTGCACACTACACAAACAAGATTTGAGACATTCTCACTGGTAGGGTGCTTCACGATTCACAAAAGGCAGTACCTGCAGCTCAAACTAAACTGCAATTACCTGTACACAAGTTCTCTAGAACACATCACTCTCCAGCACTCAAAGTATATTTTACATCTCCATTCACACTCACGTGCAGCTGATAACAGCTATGTTGCACATCACTCCTTTGCTTACTTCAACAACTGCACGCATAAGAGTAAAAAGCAGCACTTCTGTACTCCCACCCTGCCCACATTGTGAGGGGCCACAACGACAGGAAGAAGGGAGCACAAAACACATAGATGCCACTTCCCTCCTTCTGCACACACCAGACTCTTGAGCTGTGCCTGTTCTGCTGAGCCTGGCACCAAAACAGAGAAATTAATTTCTCAGGCAATGAAACAAGTATCACAGGCCAGACCTTCCTGTACAGATGCCAGTCAAATCAGGCCTGTGGGCAAAGCTCACAGTCAGCTCAGAGCAGGAAGAAGCAGCAGCCAGGGCTTCTGCCACATCTTGGATACTCAGGAGGCAGCTGGAAACACATCACGGTCCAGCAGCTCAAGCCTAATTTAATCTCATTAGAAAAATAATCCAAAATGCAAACTGATAAGCATGTGCTGCTCATGCACAGTCTTCTACCATTAAAAAAATATATATAAAAAAAAGATTCATTCAAGAAAACAAGCCAGAGTTGGAGCAACACAAGCAATAAAAGGATGTTTACATTCAACTATTAAGTTTGGGGTTTCAGTGGAAGTGAACAAGCACATAGTGTTTCTGAAAACAACTGAAAAAGCAGGCAACAAGGAAGCAGCCTTCGTTTTAAGCTGTTTTTTCATGTGTTGACTCCCATGCCTCAAAGCTTTCACACATGATGCGAGTGCTTGTGCCGCTCCAGAGACCTCTGAACATACTGAACTCACAGGATGCCAGAGACCAGCTCATTTGGACGCTGCCCACATTTGCAGCTAAATTTTCACAACTTTAAGAGCTCATTTTTTCCCAAGCGCCATGTGGCTAAAATAGTGACATCCAGCACAAATTTCTGTCTCTCCTCAGTTTAAAGTGAGGTTACAGCACTCGCTACAAAGATGCAGTATTGAGCTAATACATTAACGTCTCCTTGCAACCTGTATTTCTTCCAGTTGCATTGCTCTGTGGCACAAAACCATTCACAGCATTACAGAGCACATCTGCCTGAGCTAACATTTTTGATAAAAAACTGCTAGCATTTTTTGTAAGCTTGCCATGACTGACATATGGCTAGCTATTTGTTACTATCATCCTCTATTTCATCAAGCTAAAGAGGTAGAGAACCAAACAGACAATACTCAGCTGAGGTCTAACAAGGGTCACTCCTAAAAAAAAAAAAAATTAAAAA
This sequence comes from Psilopogon haemacephalus, assembly GCA_013396835.1. Taxonomy (NCBI): domain Eukaryota; kingdom Metazoa; phylum Chordata; class Aves; order Piciformes; family Megalaimidae; genus Psilopogon; species Psilopogon haemacephalus. Next base: position 242,135 of record VWZI01007628.1, read on the forward strand.
AAAAAAAAAATCTATAGCATTGCCATAGCAACTCCCTTGCGCTCTGTGTAACCATGACAACACTGCTGCTTCCCCATCAGAGATTCTTTTGGCAATGTTCAATCAGCACCATGTCAAATTTTCACTAGTTACAGCACCTTGAATGTATCTGTCTTTAAAAAGCCTCTACACTTGCGTCTAATTTCAGAGAGACAAATAACAAAACAGTTTCCAGAATTAACTCCCTGAAGTGAAATTGCATCCTAATGCTCTTTTTTGTTAAATGGCACAACAGGAGGCAAGGTGGAGGAAAGATTCTAAGCAACTGGAAAAAAAAAAATCCCAAATGATGCATCACTTCAAATCTGTCACAAGTTTAACAGTTACATGTCAGCTGCACTTCTCCAGATGCTACTGGGACAGAGGAGTGACACCTGAAAGTTAAATTCAAAGAATTTATGGGGCAAAGCCTTGAAGAGGAGAGTGTTGGTGAGGTTTCTTTTGTTTTCCTTTAAGTGATACATACAGCCTTACCCTACTGATTCAGGAAGACTGCCAATTTTTGGCACCCTGTGAGAGCAACCCATGTTTAAGGAGGTCCGATGTTCCAGGATGTTACATATTTCATTATTCTCTCTAATACACTTAAGAAAGGTTAAAACAAGCACCACCCAGTAAATGGCTGAGCACAAAATGCTCTGGAATCACATATTTTTTGTGCAACTACCATTTGATTTTCTCCTTTCTCAGTTAATTGTCTCTATTCTAGCACAAGGCTAATCTGCAGCAGTCTTTCTACAAAATAATTAAAACAACCTATGTTAATGAGTTTCAAAAGCTTTTGCACCAAGTGTGCAAGAAGTAACCCCAAGCAAACCTTCCTTTACCTGACAGTTTTTCCATGTGCATATACATGAAGAAAGTAGACATTTTTTTATCTAGAGATTTTCTATACATTGCTTGAACTTGACAGTCTTATGTTTCTTATACAGAAATCCTAAGACCATTAAGTAACAGAAGACTATTAACTAATGATCCTGGAAGTGCAATGCAAACAACACACAACCCTTTAAGCCAGTAAGATCAACCTCATTGCAAGCAGTGCAAATCAAAAAACAAAAACTCACCAACCAAGTAATCACTAACTAACTTCTACCAACTAAGAGAATCTGTGACAGTCAGAAACAAAGGCCAGGAACTCTGTTCTTCCAGTGATTTGAACAGTCACACAAACATGGGATTTCCTTATTATCTTTAAACGTGACCTGATTTTTCCTCAAGAATCACCTAAGAGGCAGCGGGTTGGCTATGATATTAAGAGCGCAGTAATACCTCCAGTGTTTAAAAGGAGGAAAAACTATGTTTTCTCAGACTATCAAATGAACAGAGGCAGCTACTGACATACTAGAGCATAGACTACATGAAAAACCAGGAAAAAAACCCCAAATATCTTCTTTATGAGGAGAGACAGAGAGCTGGGGTTCTTTAGCTTGGAGGAGACTGAGGGGTGACCTCATTAATGCTTATAAATATGTAAAGGGTGAGTGCCAGGAGCATGGAGTCAGTCTCCTTTCCTGATGCCCAATGACAGGACAAGGGGCAAGAGAAGAAGCTGAGGCATAGGAAGTCCCACGTAAACATAAGGAGGATTTTTTTCACTGTGAAGGTGAAAGAACACTGGAACAGGCTGCCCAGCAGGGTTGTTGAGTCTCCCTCTCTGGAGATATTATAAACCCAACTAGAAGCATTCCTGTGTGATCTGTTTTACATGATCCTGCTGTGGCAGGGGGGTTGGACTGGATGATCTCTCGAGGTCCCTTCCAGCTCCTAACGTTCTGTGATTCAAACCAAAACACCACAACACTTTCTCACCGATGCAATTTGCCACCATAGAAGGGCTTGGTGTGGAAGTTAATGCTTGCAGAATACCCAGTCTTCGCACAGTTAATGTTGACTTTTCCTCCCAGCTCCACCCAGGGAACAGTTAAAATTGACCGAGCGTATGCACAGGGCAAAGAGAAGGTGTATTCTTCCCCATGTTCTAAGAGACTTAAGAGACCTGTGTGAAGAAATACAAGAATTTTTAAATCAGCACTATTTTAGAAAAGGCCAAATGAGTTATTGAAACAACCAACATGACATCTGACTACTTTTTCTCACAGCCATCACATCGAGAAGAATAAAAGAACAACACAAAAGTGACATTTATTACAGATTTTAGATACAAACCTTTTCCTCAAAGTACTAACCTGAATAACATGTATTTCTGTTTCTTTTGGAAAAAGAAATTTATCCTAACAATATTGCTCTATAAAGCACAAGGTTGTGCTGTGCACAACATATTTTTCAGTAGTATGTAAGAGGGCTGGGCAGTCTTTTATTGCTGGTTCTGGAGAATGGCAACACAAGACAGGCTGACAAAAGGAAATAATGAATCAACACCCTGAACTGCAGATCGTGAGGAAATCTAATACTCTTGCCCTGTCTTCCCTCCCTGTAATATGTCTTACCCTACCTGAAGGCAGGTAGCAGAGACAATTCTCCTTACCATACCCCTCTGACAAGATAAATTCAACTGTTTCCTGAGAGTAGCAATAAATGCCAAGAATCTCATAAAAAAACTAGGATTTTTGTTTGAATTTTTAGATGTGTGGGCCACTTTGTTGCCTATTTAAATAAATAAATAAACCTAACCACAAGATCTACCTCTTACTGTTAGAAGAGCATAGTGTGACAACTGAGTGATGCCTGCACTCAACCCATGCCTCTGTCGCATATTACCACTGTGTGTCTAACTTTAAGTAAGAAAACCACAAGAAACTCTGAAAACTTGACATGATTTGAGAAATGCCCCACAGAAGAAATTCAGAAATTACCTGGTACTGCCAGAGCACTGAGATGTGCGTTCCACATCCTCTAGCATGCTCATTCCCTTGTCCAGTACACAGTTTACATGCAAGAGGACACACAATGAGAGATGCTGTCTCAACTCTTGTAGAAAATATTAGTATTAAAGAGACATTATAGTTGAAGGGAAGTTACCCTTCTTTGTTCCTGAAGGATCCAGTTTCTCTAATTAAAGAAAATTAAAACCTGCATAATAAGGCACATTAAGTGCAATACTCACCAACTCTTCTATTTAATAAATGTCTAAGGCAAATAAGTTTCTCTGGTGCTTTGAAAACATTTGTAAGTATCAGTTTACATCACAGTAGCTGCCCCTTGGTTTAAAAATAAAAATTGTATTTCCACATACAGTCCCAATTTTTAGAAAAGCATAGACCTATCTCATTTCCCCAGCCCCCATATGAAAACTTGCTCTTTATAATGAAGGCCTGTACCATCTTGTGCACTTCGTAAGCAGTAAAGAAATCACTGAATGATTGCACCTTAAGGCTTGCAGAGCACAGAGATTAGTTAAAAAATAGAAGTCCACAAAAAAAAAATTTAAAAAAAAAAATTTGAAACCCTACTGATATTTGCAAGCATCTTTTTTTGGTTAAATCTTTTCATAAGAGTGTCTAGCAATAGGACCAGGGGAAATGGTTTGAAGCTGAGAAAGTGTAGGTTTAGGAGGCATCTGAGGAAGAAGCTCTTCATGTGAGGGTGGTGGGACTGCAGATAGGTTGCCCAGAGATGATGTGGATGCCTCCTTCCCAAGTGTGTTCAAGGCCAGGTGGGATGAGGCCTTGAGCAGCCGATTCCAGTTGAGAGGTGTCTCTGCCCATGGTGAGGAGGCTGGAGTAGATGATCTCTAAGATCACTTCCAACCTAAGCCATTCTGTCATTCTGTGAAGTCTTTGGAATGAAACTAGTGAGCACTATTCCTCTATATATCTGCCAGAGGAATGGAACATCAAATTTCCCATCACACCGACCCTATTTTAACTTGTTCCTTGTAGAAGGAATAAAGGACAGAAGTTACACTTACCTTCACCAATCATTGTCACTCCTATTGACATTCCTAAGAATTTACTTTTTGTCCAGACGTGGGCGTTGACACACATCTTTCTCTCTACGCATTCAGCATAAAACCCTGAGACAGGAGGATGGTGGGACACTTGCTCGGCTACAAATTTTACTGTATAGTAGTCCAGCTCATTTTGGCCTTCTGTATCTTTAGACAGAGTTACTTGCTCTGAGGTGGAGTGAGCAGACAAGTTACCACCACCATCTGTGGCTACGTTGCTCTTTGGCATCCTCCAGGAGCAGTGAAAGGTCTCGCCGATGATGGGATTGTAGGGCTTCTTCGCAATAGCTCCTTTGCGACCTTCGTGGAACGAAGTGAGATAATACTCAACAAAGCGGATCATCCTCTCCTCGGGGCTACTGCCATTTGTGATTGCAATGAAGAGATCTGGATGGGACATGAAGTCTGCATACATCTCCAACAACGATCGCTTCTCCAAAATAAAAGTGGGAAGAACCACCTGAAATACAAGCAAACCCAAAAGAGCTTTAGTGAGTAAAACAGAGACAGGCATTTTCAGAAGGAGAGCTCTCCGACATAGCATTCTGTCCTGGTTTGGAAATCACACTTGCAGAATGAACTTTATTGCCCCTTCTGGTAAGCAAGCTACAGTGATCAGAGGTCCTCAAAATGTAATCTATAAATATCAAAAAGCCCAATAAGTACTATGAGCACTGAAGAGGTTGAACAAGACTAAGTATCCCTCAAAAAAATATGCAAGAGTTACTATGAGATAATGTGTCCCCCATTTGTGGAGGAAAAAAAAACAACAGGAAGGAACTCAAACTATAGCAGTGAAGGTTCAGAGCAGAGTTTAGGAAAGGTTTTGACCAATGGAGAAAAAAAGGAAAGCAATGTTTGTGCTTTTGAGAGCCTGCTGGATGTCTCTCACCACAGCAACTAGGAAAGTATCCAGGAGGAAAAAAAAAAAAAAACAAGCACAACATAGGCTGATCCTGTACCTCTGAGCAGAGGACCTTACACTTTCCCAGTAATATTCACCACTGTAAAACCAGCAGTCCTGGGCCAAGAGCAATGATGTAGAGTACAAGCCTGTGGGTATAATTCTTTATCTTCCCTGTAGTGGCAACTAATGTCACATAACTAACTGTTGTAAAGAGCAACATTGAGTGCCTCAATCATGAGATCAAGGCAGTCTATTTAAATCAGCTGCATTCTAAGCAGCAGAGCACAGAGGTGAGACTCCTGATACACAAGGTGAGCTGAATACACTTGACATGTTGTTGCAACACCAACCTGGAATAAGGAAGTTGCTTTTCACTTTCGTACCCTAATATTTAAGTGTGATTCTAATCTGATTACCTGTTTTGAAGCCAGACTTCCTGTATTTCAATGCTTTGTATGCTCTGAACTAAAAACAAATCTACACATTCAGCCAAAAGTGACAACTAAGAGACAGACTCGACAATTTGTTCCAACTAACAGAAAAAGATACTGAAGACTGGAATTGGTCTGTAAGTGAAATAACAATTTAATGAATTTCTGATTAAGCAACAGGGATTTAAGTTTGGCCCACAGGCAGCAGAGACTGTTCATAACACTTGGGGTTTGGTTGCTTGTTTTTTCCAAACTGTGAAATGTAAACTCCACAATAGAAGAGTTTTGTCACCAAGCAACTATTGCTCAAAAAACATAGCTTGCAAAAAAAACATGACAATAATCCCCAATTCCAAGAAAAAGAGAAAACTTTCTTCATTCCATGCCTCTGTAAAATTCAATTTTTCTTCAATGCATCTAGTGCCTACAGAAAGAATTCTTTACAGGAGTGAACTGAACATAAGCTGGTAGAAGCCTGATTGTCCCAGATTTGCTGTCCAAGATGTCCAGTAGCAACTAAGTGTTAATCTCTCAAAGCTGCTTGCTTTTGATATCTGCACTGAAGTGCCAAACCCAATTCCAGTACAACTTTGATCCTGCTTGCCATAGCTGTGAGCAAACATGGAAATTACAAAAAGACAGGGGTATAAACAGATGTCTGAAGACAGATAATGAGGACCAAAATAAAACTTTTGAAAAGCACTATGAACACAGGTGTAGGATTACGCAAGTTGCATGTAAAAGCATTATCAAATGGCTAAAAAGATCATGGAAGAAAAGCAGAAAGATAAAAATGAGAAGCCTGTAAAAACAGCATATTAAAACTAAGGTGCCAACACCTCACTTGTACACCAGGTTAAAAAATGAAGGTATTATAGGAAATTTACCAGACATAAAATAAAACCCCACACAGCTAAGGTAATAAAAAAATAATATGGTCAGTTGCAGTAAAGAAAATCTACTCTCTCAGCCTGTTTCACTTAAACCTGTTTTAAACTGGGACATCATATCTTGGGACTTGAAGTTGCTACAGGCCACAATTTCATATTAAACTAATTATTGTTCAATACAGGAGATGAATTTACAAGGGCACTTCACTTTCACTGCAGCCAGTCTTCATGCTTCAGTTACTTACTCTTGTTAAGTCCATGCCAAGTTTCAGCTGAGACAAGAGATGCAAGATAACACTGCGCTGTTCTTCCACTGCTCCTAGATCATCTTCTTTATCATCACAGACATCCTCCAGCTCCTCATCTGAATTTATTTCTTCAGGTTCCTGAGATAAGAGCCATAAACATCAGCTCAAAGATGTGCTAGCCACACAATATCTAAAAAGATACTCATATTGCAAGAGCTTCGTATTACATTTAAATGTCCAAGTATGAAAAAAAGAGTAAATAAAAAACCCTGTTGAGGGCTACATGATGGGATCTACCCTAAGATAAAGAACATTTAAAGAATTTAAAAGGACATTAAGATAGTTCAGTTTAGATTTCACCTAAAAGATTCGGGCTAAAATTTCTCACCATCTCTCATACAGGTCAAGGATGGGGTAAAAAAAACAAAGCCAAAAAACAACCAAACCCTCAACAGCAAATATGGCCTGTTTTTTGAGCTAAGAGTAAGGCAGGCATCTGACCCATACACAAAAACTGCAAAGCAAAAGCTAGCAGACATTCCAGCCACCTCAGTAACATCCCTCCACCTCCACACTACTTCAGTCTTTCCAGTGTTGACATCATTACTCCAAAGGCTGTAGCAAATGGTAGTTCCTAGTTACTTGTCTATTGTCACGCCCGATGACAAGCAATTAACATCTAGAGACTAGACTTCCCAAGTATCAATGTTGCTGCTAATGCTAACACATAAAGGAAGAAGGAAAAGTAAGTTGGAGCAGCTCTATAAAAACAGCACCACCACTAGCACACACACTGGTTGTCCGTTTGTGTAACTATAAAGCATCCAGACAGACCAGCAGAGATTCCATTAGCACCATTTGAACAGCTGGCAGGTGGAAAGTTGAATGCCTGAGGTGGAAGGGATGGTGGTGTTCCTAGGGTTCTCAGCAGCAGCATCCTGGGGCAAAGAGCTGGAAGGAGGCAGAAGTAGAGGGGAGAGACACCAAACGCTACAGAGGGCAGCAGTATGCGTCTGCTGAAGCCAAGCCCTTTGTCCTGGAGCAGCTGCCCTACCTCAAGGCAAATGTATGAACACTTAATCACCAAAAACAGGGGGGGAAGCTCTGACACAGAGCTCAAACCCCAATAAAAAAGGGCAATACCACATCCTCTTCCAAGGATGCTACACTGTTCTGTTATCACAAATAGGGGAGCTGAAAACATCTAAAGGAGTGACAAGACAGGTCATATACCAAGTACATTAAGCACTTGAACTGTAACTCAATTACTAGAAGGAAGGAATTAAGTGATTTGAAAGCTCCTAGTTTGTTTATTTCTTTAAAACTTAGTAGCAAGTACTTTAATCCATTTTTTAAAACCTATAAACTACAGAAACTGAAAACAAAACAACAAAACACCCTTTTTGTTTCAATTTTGCTAAAAGATAGCACAGTGCTGGTGCAGACATACAACAGCATATTATCTTTTCACAGTGATACAGTCTCAGCCGAACAACTGGGTGAAACCAACTAGAATAAAAAAACGTAATTATGATTTTCTGGCTTAGCTTTATCATAATCCCTGCTGTTTTTTCACTTCATTTCAAATAAATTTTCCAATCAATTTTGACAGTTATAATGATACAGGCTGTAGCTGTATTTCAAACACACTAAGCCATCCTGAAGGTAAATGATGAGTGTTGCTCAGATTAAGACAAACAGATGCAGCAAGAGTTAGAAGACAGAGAAATACCCAGAGACGAGCAATTCTATCTTTCATCTGCTTAGACAGTTCTTCTTGGGCCTATTTTGAGAGTGTTGCAAATTTCATTTAGTTTTTTTTTTTTCCCCTTTAATATCCATTTGCTTTAGATCAAAATGCTGCCTATTTCAGCACCTGGCATTACCATCCCAATTGGCTCCCTCCACTTGACAGCTAGTCACAGAAAGCAGCCAACATTTACTGAAAAAGCAAGGTAGAAAGTTTGATACGCTACAATTGTATGCAGTCCTCCAACACAGCTAATCAAAAAGCATGAGAAGAATTAATTAAATCATTTTCACGTGGCATGACTGGAATATTTGCAGATATTCCTCAAAATAACTCCCCACAGAAACAGGATGTTCACATTACCTTACCCTTGTTAGCTGGCAGGGCTCTGCAATGGACTGCTCTTCTCTGACAGATGCTGGCTTGTTTATCTCTGCTGGGAAATTCTGAGCTGCTCCATTTTTGAAGTGGTTTGCCAGAGATATCTTCGGCTCCAACCAATTGATCGTCGTTCCTGAAGCAATAGAAAGTTTGCGCTGAAACTTGCTCATCCTCTGGAAGGTCACTAAATAGCAGTTTTCACAAAAGAGATGCTTAGTTTTAGGAATAAGCTGAAAGCAGCCAATTCCTCCTGCAGCCAATCCCTTCAGCAGCCACTAAACAAAGGTGGTGCAATGAGACACCACCTTCAGTGATCATTAGCACAAACACTGCGATTGGCGAGCTGTAATACATGCAACTTGGACTGGAGAAACTAGTTGGTGTCATGAAAGGTGTAACCAGACACTACAGGAAGAACTCAGTGTCACCAGAATGTTAAATAACCCTTACAATTTTCTTTAACCAGTATAAAAAACAACCCAAGGCTTATCAGCTCACTTCCAGACTAAAAAGAGCTAGGGCAGAAGTTTTGTTGCTAGCCTTTTCTCTGGAGAGGATACCTGTTTTTTCCTCAGCTGTGAACAAGGCAAGCACACTCTATTGAATAAATAATACTTGCTTAAAAAAAAAAAAAAAACAACAAAAAAACCAACACACACACACACAAAACCTGCAGGACTTGGAAACCTATTATTCACTTGATGATGCCAGTGTCTCTAGTTACTCCCAGCTAATTTATCAGAACTGATCAGGTTCCTCATTAATAACACAAATGTTCCATTGTTTTTCAAAGGCTAATAAAAGGTACAGGCGGCTCCAATCTTTTTTTCACTGAAGAATACGCAAACTGACAATCCATCTTGTCTGGGTTGCAAACACAGAAGTTATTAGGAAACTTGAATTTCTACTACCACACAGCATTTTCCTGTGTTTAGGAATCTACACTGTGGTGTCTGTTGTCTCTTGCTATATAATACATAATTCTCCATTTCCAGACCCCAGTTACCTGGAACTAGGTCACATCATCAATCAAAACTAGCAGCTTAACTCACATAAACAGCTGCAATTCCACCAGGATAATACAGAGGCAGGGAAAAAAAGTCCAGGTCTACTAAATGGACAAGACAAAAAGGCAGGGATCTTGTCTTTATCAAATCTACTGCACATGAATCCATTTCCTAGTAAGAAACAAGAATCCCTCTGCAATTTAAGATGTTTAAATAACAGTTTCAAAGAAATGAAAAAATAAGATGTCCAGAATGTCACTGTCACACTGACCTCCTGGAAAAGGTTTTACTCATCTTTAAAATCTCTTCAGCATACTTGCTTTTGGAGCTGTAGTTCTCCACACAATCGTCTCTAATTGCATATTCTAGGCTGCATTTAATCCACACTCATTGCCTCTCTATAAGCTTGAATTTAGCAAGTAACCTCCCCTTGTATACTCCCTATCAGCTACTTCTAAAATAACCTTATTTATTAAATTTGATTAACTTTCACTGCTAAATTTCCAAGAGTTTTTAAGCAATTTGAGCTGCCAGTTGTGTTTTAATCTTTGTAAGCGGACAGGATACCACTTCTACTGCTCTTGGCTATTTTGGGTAGGCACAAGGTATCCTCTTTGCCTGTGATTATCTTCTCTAATGACAGCCCTCCTCCCATTCTTTACTTTTAAACAGTTTTCAGCACCTTTCCTCTGCTACAACCCAGACCTGAGAGTATATAATCTTCAATTCCAACATTTTTCCCCAAAAGCCGCAATTTACCTTCTTGTCTGCAAAACCCTTTTAAATTTTTTAATTCCAGCACTTTTCACCACTTTGGGCTTGAATTTAAGAAAAGTTAATAGTTGTAACTTTCCTGTTCATCTTTAAGTTTGCAATTTACAGTACACATTGACACGTCTGGGGAAACATTTTCACTCTTTTGTTATTTCTGATTTGCCATCTAACAATTTAAAGCAAACTGGCACTCTTAGATAATTTCTGATCGTTGTTTATAAGCCTGCCAAACACTTGCCCAACACATTCTTAGCACACAAAAACCACTGTAAAGGACCCCAAAGCACATTTTTTCCACTTTGTATTTAAATTTATATTCTGTTAGACATTATCAGTTCTTGTTGCACCTCAGTCTTATCTAGCTGAAGTATGCTGACCTGCCTTCCTATGATCTTGCATACAAAGTGTACATTTTCCTACATCAATTTGTTTTCCTACACTACAGCACAGAAATGCCTCCTGTGCCATTTTAATGAAGTCACAACCCTTTTCCTTTCTGTATGAACTTCTGAAGTTCACCAAAAACACTCCACCAGTTGAACTAGAAGGACAAGAATCCCTCCTCAGTCAGAAGGATAGATATAAGCTACACGGATTTAAAATTAAATGACCAAGTTCTTCACAATCCTTGAAAGAACAAATGTGTTAAGAGTGTCTCCAGAAAGACCACACCAGTGAGAGTGGAAAGCTGCAGAAAGGCATGTGCACTGTTTTAATGGTCTGGTTTTAACTCTGCCCCTGGTAATACATCATTGAATCTGCTGCTCCTCCCCTCTCCATCCATTTCTCTAGGATATCACCAGATTATCTCCAAGATTTAGACATCTACAACCAATGCTTTTAGACTTGGTCATTAACAGGCAGATACCAACTGAACAGCAGTCACATGAATTGCACTTTTCCCTGCATAGTTTAAAACAATTAAAGAACAAATACACTCATCAAAAAACACACAAAACCCCTATCATCATCTGAAGCTATTACAATGATGCTCACTGGACCCTTCTTATTGCCCCAGATACAATGAGTCAAGACAACCACCTTAGTACACACACCCAAAAAACACCAAGCCAAAAAGACTTCCACTGTGCATGTTACACAGTTATGACTCAATAGTTAAAGAAACTCACAGGGAACAAAAGAGTTCTTTCAGTGTGATTAGCTTCAAAGTTCAGACAAGGATTTGGAGAGGTGTCATACAGTTTTTAGTTTTTAAAGTGAAAATTTGAAATTAAATACAGAAAGCTAGTTCATCCTATTCACACATTCTCTTTTAATGGCTGTGATTTAAGAACCACAAAGTATTTTTATATTGTTTTAACACTTTTAAACAACACTTCTTTTCATCTTAGGAGCAAAACTAATTATAGACTTGAAATAATATGCACTGGTAAACCAACTACCAAAAATATGATAGGAATATGGGAAAAGATAAGGTAAAAGATAACTTATGAGTGTAGTTTGTTAGATACTTATCATATCTGTTGTGCAAGAGAAGCATTTGAGAATCTTCAAAAGCTTTTTTGCTTACAAATGCCCATGAAGTAAATACATGGGAAAAAAAATCACAGTAAGATGCAAAAGAATTTGCAAACAGGAAAGAACACATTCAGTTCCACAAACTGCACACAAATTAGGTGGAACAGTTCTGGTGAACACCTGCTTGCATCGAGGTCATCAATTGCACAGATATAGCAACACGTTCTGCTGTCTGTGAATGCATGTTACTCCCCACCCATCACAAGTAGGGTTTGGAGTTTTTTGTTGGGTTTTTGTTGTTGCTGTTAGATTCTTGTATGCCTGTGGGTTTTTTGTTTTTTTTTTTTTCTTTCTTTATTAGTTTCATTTGAGGAGGAAATTGGGGTGGGGAATGGGGTGTTCATGAAAAGAGGTTTTCTTCCTTGTTTGAAACCTTTAACTGATCTACAAGTCTGGTCTTGCTTCGGAATGGAATGCAACACTTACCTTAGCCTATGTTTGAGATGAGAATGTTAAAATAAGAATACTGAGATTTAAACAAGATTAAAAATAAACTGCGCAAATGTAGAGCATTTCATTATAATGCTTCACTAGAAATGAACGCTATACACAGGTAAATGCTTAGAACAGGTATTTAGTGTGTAAAAGAGTCAGAAAAGCTTGACATTTGACAGAGTTGTACCAGACACCAGACATCTTAGAACCCCTCTATCATTACTACTCCTGAGCAGTCAGATACATCGCAAAGGCAGTCTTCCTGTTGTGGTGCCTTGTGTACTTCATTCTGTTGTGACACCCTCTACAACAATTAGATGTTACATTTATGCAGCTGCTGCCACAGACTTACTGACAGAATAAATTATTTTAAAATTCAGGTTTAAAAATAAAATATACATGGAGTTCTAGCTGACACCACCAAGCTGGACTCTGAAAAAACTCAGAATAAACCAGGCAGCTGGCAGTTTTATCTGCCCACATGAAACTGAATTTAGTGGAACAAGCATTTTTGCAAGAAGGAAAGGATTGTTATAGAGTTCTGTTCTTTGTGAGTGCCTATACCCACCTGCTGGTAAGGACCCTTTTTGTTGAGAAGCATGTTGTAACTGCAGAATGTGGAAGCAGTCATTTAAGCAGTTCATGGTTGCCATGGAAGTTGCTTTGAGCATTAATAGGTCTTGATCCAAGGATGTAAGGTGACCGGAGACCGGAAGGCATTCTATGCTCCTGATCAAGTCTCTCTGCTGGCCCTCAGCCTGAGACATCATCTGTCACATACAACAGTCATTTATCAGGTGATGGAAGTGCACTGTATGATAGATGTTGAGCTGTGCACACAGAGGAACTCAAGTAATTCTATGACAATAATAAAACTACAAGGTAATAGACATACATAAAGTTAACTGTATGTTTTTTTCTTGCTGCAGCTACTCAAGAGTCATTAAATGAGTGATGAAATTCCCATGGCAGACTTATTAACAAGCAAAAGAATATCAAAGTGACCTCAGAGGAAGAGGAGAGGGAAAAAAAAAAAAAAAAAAAAAAAAAAGAAAGAGGAATTTGAACATGATACTTGGTGCAGTATATATATCAAATACTTTCATGTCTGGCTGATACAAGTGGGAGGTAGGGAACTATACACACATACTCTGTGTGTGGAGCAATTAAGCCCTGTGTTCTGCACAGTCTGAAAGAGGATCTATGGGGTACTGTCCATGGGTATGAAGGTATTTTCACTCCCCACAAGAGATCCAGCACTTTATGGGGAAAAAACCCTGTGTATTGCTCAGCTAGACTAAAACCATACAAGATTCTCACTCAGTGTCTGCACTACCATCACCCTTAGGATCACAATTCTCACTGCTTACTTTGCAGAGGGGGAACACAAAATTTTCACCTTCATTTTATGTTCAAATTACAGCTTTTCCATTACCATTGTCTCTTTGCTCTCCCCTAAGCTCCTTTCCTCCTTCACACAGAGCTATGCACCCCTACATCACAGAAGCTGCAACAGCACATTTGCCTGCAAGAGGTACAGCAGCAAAGCACACCAGACACTCAGCAGCACTCTATGGCCTTCCAAGAACCTACAGACTTTCCTCTTTGCTCTCTCAGAAAGAAAAGTGTCTGATTTTGAATTGCAGCAATGAAAGCAAACTTATATAGGTGACAGTCCCTTTTCTGAGGCGGTACAACAACTAGCACTACTCCGCTATCATTACACTTTATGGCAGTTCAATTCATTATAAAACTTGACTGATTTAGCACAGCAAAAGAAGATTTTTTTTCAAAGAATCTGAGATATATTTGTGCATTTAGCTGCTAAGGCAATACTTAGCTTTTTACCTCATCAATTCTAGCAGTACCTCTGCCTGAAATCCCTTCCAGGAACTACTGTTAAGGTTTTGTGCAATAAATACTTAAGCAATATGTACTCATCCAGGTGCATGGTATGTGGTATTGAGAACACTTTAGGGCTTGGCTACATAGCATGCCACGGTTTGAGTTTACAGAGCACTGCCTCTTTGGAAGTGAAGCCTTCTCATGTCCCATGAGCAACAGGACAGAAAGCAAAAAACAGAAGTCATAAAGCCTTGCCTATACAAACACACCATCCACTAGCAGAACACATGTCTTATTTTCTTTCAATCCTAAACAGTCTTTGGGTGTAAGGTTTTTTGGTCCTAATACTTTTCAAAATTCAGAATTGAAAAAAAACAAACGCCAAGAACATTTTTTTAAAACCCCAAACAACCAAAAGCAACCAAACAAAAAGGACACTGATAAATAGTTGACAACCCACCACAATCCTTTGACTGATCTTCATTCTTAATAATTTACTATGTGATTGCACTCAAGCACCTGATTCCAGAATCAGGCCTAACAGCAGGATAAGACATGCTGGATAAGGAATTGGCTGGATGGTCACACACAGAGAGTGGTGACAGTGGCACAATGTTCACCTGGAGACCAGTGACAGGTGGCATCCCTCAGGGGTCAGTGCTGGGACCAGTGCTGTTTAACATCTTTGTCAGTGACATGGACAGAGGAATCGAGTGCACCCTCAGCAAGTTTGTGGATGACACCAAGCTGTGTGGCACAGTTGACTTGCTAGAGGGCAGGGATCCACCCAGAGGAACCTGGACAGGCTGCAGAGGTGGGCCCAGGCCAACCTCATGAAATTCAACAAGGCCAAGTGTAAGGTCCTGCACCTGGGTTGGCGCAATCCCAAGCACAAATACAGGTTGGGTGGCGAGTGGCTGGAGAGCAGAACTGAGGAAAGGACCTGGGGGTCTGGGCTGATGAAAAGCTCAACATGAGCTGACTGTGTACATGTGGCCCAGACAGCAACTGTGTCCTGGGCTGCCTATCAAGAGCAGCGTGGCCAGCAGGGCAAGGGAGGGGATTCTCCCCCTTTACT